>JAJPUD010003711.1:48881-124384 GCA_023553655.1 Myrmecobius fasciatus | reverse complement strand
GGGTAAATAAGATGGCAGGAAATACAGAATTAGTTATTTTAACTGTGAATGTGAATGGAATGAACTCTCCCTTAAAGCAGAAGCAGATAGCAGATTGGATTAAAAACCAGAATCCAACAATATGTTGTATACAAGAAACACATCTAAAACATAGAGATACATACAGGGGGAAGGTAAAAGTCTGGAGCAGAATATATTATGCTTCAGGTGAACAAAAAAAAGCAGGGGTAGCAATCCTGATCTCAGACCAAGTAAAAGCAAAGATAGACTTAATTAAAAGAGACAAAGAAGGAAATTATATCTTCCTAAAGGGTACCATAGATGATGAAGCAATATCAATACTAAACATATATGCACCAAGTGGTATAGCATGGAAATTCCTAGAGGAAAGGTTCAGAGAGATACAAGAAGAAATAGACAGCAAAACTATAATAGTGGGGGATCTCAACCTCCCTCTCTCAGAACTTGATAAATCAAACTACAAAATAAATAAGAAAGGAGTTAAGGAGGTAAACAAAATGTTAGAAAAGTTAGGTATGATAGATCTTTGGAGGAAATTAAATGGAGACAGAAAGGAGTTTACTTTTTTCTCAGCAGTCCATGGAACTTATACAAAAATTGACCATGTGTTAGGACACAAAAACCTCAAAATCAAATGCAGGAAGGCAGAAATAATAAATGCATTTTTTTCAGACCATGACGGAGTAAAAATCACATGCAGTATAAGGCAAGGAGAAAATAGACAAATAACCAATTGGAAACTAACTAATTTTATCCTAAAGAATGAATGGGAAAAACAGCAAATTACAGACACAATTACTAATTTCATTCAAAAGAATGACAATAATGAGACAACATACCAAAATTTGTGGGATACAGCCAAAGCGGTAATAAGGGGAAATTTTATATCTCTAGATGCTTATTTGCATAAACTAGAGACAGAGAAAATCAATGAATTGGGCTTGCAACTAAAAAAGCTAGAGAAAGAACAAATTAAAAACCCCCAATCAAATACCAAACTTGAAATCCTAAAAATAAAAGGAGAGATTAGTAAAATTGAAAGTAAAAAAAACTATTGAATTAATAAATAAAACTAAAAGTTGGTTTTATGAAAAAACCAACAAAATAGATAAACCTCTAGTTAATTTAATTAGAAAAAGGAAAGAGGAAAATCAAATTGTTAGTCTCAAAAATGAAAAGGGAGAACTTTCCACCAATGAAGAGGAAATAAGAGCAATAATCAGGAGCTACTTTGCCCAACTTTATGCCAATAAATTTGATAACCTAAGTGAAATGGAGGAATATCTACAAAAATATAGATTGCACAGATTAACAGAAGAGGAAATAAATTACTTAAATAGTCCCATTTTAGAAAAAGAAATAGAACAAGTCATTAATCAACTCCCTAAGAAAAAATCCCCAGGACCACATGGATTTACATGTGAATTCTACCAAACATTTAAAAAACAGTTAACTCCAATATTATATAAACTATTCAAAAAATAGGGAATGAAGGACTCCTACCAAACTCCTTTTATGATACAGACATGGTACTGATACCCAAACAAGGTAAAACAAAAACAGAGAAAGAAAATTATAGACCAATCTCCTTAATGAATATTGATGCAAAAATCTTAAATAAAATATTAGCAAAGAGATTACAGAAAATCATTCCCAGAATAATACACCATGACCAAGTGGGATTTATACCAGGAATGCAGGGATGGTTCAATATTAGGAAAACTATTAACATAATTGACTATATTAATAACCAAATTAACAAAAAACATATGATAATCTCAATAGATGCAGAAAAAGCATTTGATAAAATCCAACATCCATTCCTATTAAAAACATTAGAGAGTATAGGAATTAATGGACTTTTCCTTAAAATAGTCGGTAGCATCTATTTAAAACCATCAGCTAGCATCATATGTAATGGTGATAAACTGGAACCATTCCCAATAAGATCAGGGGTGAAACAAGGTTGCCCACTCTCACCATTACTATTCAATATTGTATTAGAAATGCTAGCCTTGGCAATAAGACAAGAAAAAGAGATTAAAGGAATTAGAGTAGGTCATGAGGAAACCAAATTATCACTCTTTGCAGATGATATGATGGTCTACTTAGAGAACCCTAGAGAATCAACTAAAAAACTATTAGAATTAATCCACAACTTTAGCAAAGTTGCAGGATACAAAATAAATCCACATAAATCATCAGCATTTTTATACATCACCAACAAAATGCAACAGCAAGAGATACAAAGAGAAATTCCATTCAAAATAACTATCGATAGTATAAAATATTTGGGAATATATCTGCCAAGGGAAAATCAGGATCTATATGAGCAAAACTACAAAACACTCTCCATACAAATAAAGTCAGATCTAAACAATTGGAAAAACATCAAGTGTTCTTGGATAGGTCGAGCGAATATAATAAAGATGGCAATACTACCTAAACTAATCTATCTATTTAGTGCTATACCAATCAAACTCCCAAGAGATTATTTAACTGACCTAGAAAAAATAACAACAAAATTCATCTGGAAAAACAAAAGGTCAAGAATTTCAAGGGAATTAATGAAAAAAATGCAAATGAAGGTGGCCTAGCTGTATCAGATCTAAAACTATATTATAAAGCAGTGGTCACCAAAACCATTTGGTACTGGATAAGAAATAGAGTAGTGGATCAGTGGAATAGGTTAGGTTCACAGGACAAAATACTCAATGACAATAGTAATCTAGTGTTTGATAAACCCAAAGACCCCAGTTTTTGGGATAAAAACTCACTATTTGACAAAAACTGCTGGGATAATTGGAAACTAATATGGAAGAAATTAGGCATTGACCCACACCTAACAACTTATACCAAGATAAGGTCAAAATAGATTCATGACCTAGGCATAAAGAATGATATTATAAACAAATTAGAACAATGTAGGATGGTTTACCTCTCAGACCTGTGGAGGGGGAAGGAATTTGTGACCAAAGAAGAACTAGAGGTCATCATTAATACAAAATAGATAAGTTTGACTATATCAAGTTAAAAAGTTTTTGTACAAACAAAATGAATGCAGACAAGATTAGAAGGGTAGCAGTAAACTGGGAAAATATTTTTACATTCAAAGGTTCTGATAAAGGCCTCTTTTCTAAAATATATAGAGAATTCAAGCCATTCTCCAATTGATAAATGGTCAAAAGATATGAACAGACAATTTTCAGATGAAATTGAAACTATTTCTGGTCACATGAAAAGGTGCTCCAAGTCACTATTGATCAGAGAAATGCAAATTAAGACAACTCTGAGATACCACTACACACCTGTCAGATTGGCTAAAATGACAGGAAATGATAATGATAACTGTTGGAAGGGGTGTGGGAAAACTGGGACACTGATATATTGTTGGTGGGACTGTGAACAGATCCAAACATTCTGGAGAGCAATTTGGAACTATGCTCAAAAAGTTATCAAACTGTGCATACCATTTGATCCAGCAATGTTTCTACTGGGCCTATATCCCAAAGAGATTTTAAAGGAGGGAAAGGGACCCACTGTGCAAAAATGTTTGTGGCAGCCCTTTTTGTAGTGGCAAGAAATTGGAAATTGAAAGGATGCCCATCAATTGGAGAATGGCTGAATAAATTATGGTATATGAATGTTATGGAATATTATTGCTCTGTAAGAAACGACCAACAGGAGGATTTCAGAGAGGCCTGGAGAGACTTGCATGAACTGATGCTGAATGAAATCAGCAGAACCAGGAGATCATTATACACGGCAACAAGACTATACGATGATCAATTCTGATGGACATGGTTTTCTTCAACAATGATGTGATTCAAACCTATTGTTCAGCGATGAAGATAGTCATATACACCCAGAGAGAGGTCTCTGGGAACTGAGTGTGAACCACAACACAGCATTTTAACGCTTTCTGTGAATATTTCCATGCATTTTGTTTTCCTTCTTAGGTTGTTTTTTTCTTCTCTTTCTAGATCTGATGTTTCTTGTGCAGTAAGATAACTGTATAGATATGTATACATGTATTGTATTTGTCATATAATTTATCCTATTTAGCATTTATTAGATTACCTGTCATCTAGCGGTGGGGGGTGGGGGTAAGGAGGGGAAAAGCTTGGGAAAAAAAGTTTTTGCAAAGGTCAATGTAGAAAAATCACTCATATATTTTGTAAATAAAAAGCTTTATTAAAAAAAAGAAATGATCCCATTGTACACAGTGTAATAAAACCTTTGCCTTTAAAAAAAAGAATTAAATAAAGATTTTTAAAAATGCTGTATAATGATAACTTTTGCATTTGTATGGGAGGTGTGTACACACACACACATAATATATATGCAAATAATTTAGAGCTTGTAGTGAGATTTAGGTCTGCCTACTTTTGTAGGGCCAACCTCATCATAAAGACTGGAATTTGGGTATTATCTCTTAATTTTGTTGAAAAAACTAACTCATTCTTTTAAATAAAGTGATTGGGAAATAAATGGAATGTATGTCACTTTGATGTGATGGGATTCTTTATATGAAGCATTTAAATGGACAAGACTTGATCCTCCTGAGAACCTTACAAACAATTCCAGTACAGAG
Organism: Myrmecobius fasciatus; assembly: GCA_023553655.1. Lineage (NCBI taxonomy): Eukaryota > Metazoa > Chordata > Mammalia > Dasyuromorphia > Myrmecobiidae > Myrmecobius > Myrmecobius fasciatus. The sequence goes on along the minus strand of JAJPUD010003711.1, from coordinate 119,769 downwards.
TCCCTCTGGGAGTTCTAATAATTGTTGGTGAGGAGGCTTTGGACACTAGACTCCAGTTCAAGTCCCACAATCACTGTTAGCAGTAATACTTGCAATAGTATTTTCAGGATGGCAATATCTGGGCTTAGCAAAAGGGGGAAGTTCATGAGTCCCAGAAGAGAAGGGGCCTCTGAGCCTACTCAGTCTACAGGAGGAGAAAGATAGCAGTCATATCTATAAGCATCATGCAATGAACTTAAGGGGTAGAGCACAGGGCTCAGCTGTCACAGCAGGTAGTAGAGTGCCCAGTAGTTGATCCCAGTGATGGGATAGTGGAACAGGCCACAGTAGCATTGGACAGTAAAATGATCCCCAGTGTTTATGAGGACAGATGCCTGAAGCACTGAGCATGAGTAGCCAGCTGCCTGGGTCTAGCACAGACAGCAGCAAATTCAGGTCCAGGATATTCTTTTGCTTTTGGTAATTTGGGACTCTCTCTTCCTTGCTGCCACTGGAGCTTGTCATGGTCATTAGACGATTAATTCCTTCCAAGAGAGTACTTCGAAGAATAAAGTGTTGTTCTTTGGGGGAGCATAGAGTTAAAGGGATGCCAGTCAATGGAGAGGAAGATGAATGTTTATCTAACTCCCAAAGAAGAAAAAGGCTGGTACCTTATCAGGGTTTTAAAGGGGTAAATATTAGTATCTCTTTCTCTCTCAAAGATAAGGGGAACATCATGGCTAATTATCTGGGAAGCAGAGCAGTTGAAGATAAATGCCTTTTCCCTGTATTAACCCTGAAACTGGGGCAGGCTTCATAGAAGAAGGTAATGACTCCTGAACTACTCTAGTAATACAGATGATATTGCTTAGTGATGAGATTTAGTGAAATGTCATCATCTGTCCAGTAACCCTGATATTGTTGGTGTTATTTCTGTTTACCTTATGATAGCCACATTGAATTGCCAGGAGCTGTCATCATTTACAATATGGAGCAGATCATTAAAATAGAGAACTCAGTTATGCTGTAGAGGAGAGGAGTCTGCAAATTCTTTTCACTGTTTTCCTGAATAATTTTTATCTCATAAGCCCAATATTCAAAATATCCAGTAATGACTACCAAGGTATTTAAATACTGAAAGATCTTCCAGAAGACTTTTCCACCAAAGGATAGGGTATGGCAGTAGAAATATCTCTTTTTCTGGGTTATTTTGTTCCTTAAAAGGTGCTGAAACCTTCCTCAAACATAAATGGTTCAGGGAAGTAGAGCTTAAGTTATTGACATAGCTTCCTAGCTGTCTAATTGTAAGAACTAAGCATGAAGGAAAATAATTGCTTTCTCTCAGGTTAGACCAGCATACCAGTTTGACCAACACAGAAGCAGAAAAACTATAGTCAATGGAATTACTTTTGAGTACTGATTAACTATCAGTTTCTTTCTATGTCTAAGCAAGTCTCCTTTTGTCAACTGTTGAATATTCTATGATTTCCTCCTCCTCTTCTTCCTCCTGCTCCTCTTTCTCCTTTTTGTTCTCTTTCTCCTTCTCATTTTTCTCCTTATCTTTCCCCGCCTTCTCCTTATTTTTTTCTCCTTCTCCTCAATTTTCTTCTCCTTCTCCTCTTTTTTCCCTTCCTTCACTCCTTTTCTTTCTCCTTTTTGTCCTCCTCATCTTCTTTTTCTCCTCTCCTCTTCCTTCTTTTTTCTTTTCCTTCTTCTCCTCCTTTCTTCCTTCTCCTGCTCCCTTATTTTCTTCTTATTATTTTTTAAATTGTGAAGATGAAAACAAAGTAGCTTGGCCCTCAGTGTATGGATCATAACGTGGTCTCCTTTCCAATCTCTCCTCCACTGAGTTGCCACAGTGTCACAAACATGGGTATGATCACATCACTCTTCTGCTCTAGAAGTATCAGTACCTCACTGCTGACAATAGAATAAAATTAAAATGTCTTTTAGCATTTAAATCCCTTCACAATTTGAATCAAAAATATCCTTCCAGGCTTTTATACTTTACTCTCCTAAATATATGCTACCAACCAAACTGAACTTTAGCTTGTTCTCTGTACCTGCCTTTCCATCCTTTATCTCCTAGCTTTATGTAGATTACCCCTGATGCTTCAAATGCATACTGTTTTCCCTTGTACCCCTAAGAACCTCGTTTCCTTTAAAGTTTGACTCTAATCCCATCATCAAAATGAAGTCCCACCTTGTAATTTCCTCATATTTACCATATTAATTTATATGTATATGTATATTTATGTAAAAATGGACTATAAAGTTCCTCTCTTTGAATCCTATCACAGTGTTTGGAACATAGTAGACATTTAATAAACATTTGTTGATTAGTAGTTGAACAAATATTGAAAATTTAAACTGTTTCTGGCAGTGTGATATATGCATTTAATTTCAGGAAGCCTTGGGTTTAAGTCGGATTTTTGACATACTCAGTGTCTATGTGTAAAAGTCTCTAAGATGCAGGGACCCTGGAAACTTTACTGTACTTCCTAAAACAGACACTCAATTTCCTGACTCCACGCATTTTCACTGGTTCCCAGGCCTGGGATTTTCTACCTTCTTACCTTTACCTCCTACCTTCCCTGACTTCCTTCAATGATCAAGTAAAATCCTACCTTTTTCCAAGAAGTTGTAACCTTCTAAGATTCACTTAGATAGACAGACAGATAAATTAAAGAGATAGATTAGATAGATAAGCAGATAGATAAGATAGATGTTTTTGTTATTGTTTTTATAGAGTTTGGTACATAGTAAGAAGTTAATAAATGTTTGTTTTCTTGGCTAAATTGAAGGAGAATTCACATGTCCTAGAACTATTGCTTATGTTTTCTCAATTTTGCTATAGCATATATTGCACAAGAAATTCATTGAACTGTCTTTTTAATTAATATTGCTCTATTTAATATACATTTTAAGTATTGAAAATGAAAACTTGAAATTCTGCTTCAATTCTATTGAATGTAATATACATTTCCCCTTTAATTTTAGAATTTGTTTTTTGTTCTGAGGCAATTGGGGTTGTGACTTGCTTAGGGTCACACAGCTAGGAAGTGCTAAGTGTCTGAGACCAGATTTGAGCTCAGGTCTTCCTGACTTCAAGGCTGGTGCTCTATCCACTGGGTCATCTATCTGCCCCTAATTTTAGAAAACCTTAAAGTTATTTTAGAAGAATATATTTTTGTTTGTTTTAAAATTTTATGTAATAGAAAATCATTTTAAAAAATAAGCTATAATTTAACAATAATAAGTCTTAAGTTTAATTGGAAGTAAAATATCTTCTGAGCTTTGGTTTTTTTTGTTTTTGTTTTTTCCTTTTAATAAGATTCTGATATGAATAGTTAAAGATCCTTGCATTATAATGTGATCACAGTCTGAATGAGATTTGATTGGGCCTTCCAATTCAACTTTCTTCTAAGTAACATAACAAATTGGACGACAACGATATCACCTATAAAATTGGATATTAATATATTAAAATCTACTTAATCAGAAAAATAATTTTAATTTTGAAGAAATAACAACCCTGTGCTCATTCATTCTACAAACTAAAGAAAGAAAAGGAACTTCTGAGATGCTATAAGCTCAGAAATAAACAAATTTAGCGATTAAATTTTAGAAAAATACAAAAAAGATTTTAGACCTCTTGACCTTTAAACAAATTTACTTTCACTTTGGGTTTTAATTTCAATTAGCTTGAAACACTTCATTTTTCTAATTAGTATTGGGAACAGTTGCAAATCAGGTAATGTAATATCAGATACAAAAGGTAATTTTAGAAAATAGGGTTAGATTGAGGGACAAAAAGGGAGAAAGGAAGGAAGGCAGGTGTACACACACACACACACACACACACACACACACACACACTCACAACCCTGCTAGCATCTGGTATAACACAAAACCATTATAATGCAATTAGACAGATTAAGGACCAGCTGCTAAGGAAACAAAATTTAAAAGATGGAAGACATGGCAGTTATTTTAGTAAAGAGATTTAATTCCAAATGCTGCAGCAATGAATCATGTATTCATTTATTAAAGATCACTGGTCATATGTAGGGGTGGCATTTTTAATATGATTTAAACAAAAGCTTAAGAAGAGAAGATTACTGCTAAATCTCCTATTCCATTATATTCTAGTTTATGTTTTGTTTTAAAAATGATCGATAGATATTCTTATTTTGAATAACCAGGCAGATATAATAAGCAAAGCTTCCATACTTCCACCACTGAAAATTAAGATCAAAAATATAGTCTTAAAGATAACACACTTTTGTGAAATAACATCAGAAGAAAACATAGTTTAGAAATATTTAAAGCATGACTCAGTCTTCAACAATTAAACAGAGCATGGAATTAATATACACTAAAAATGTGTTTAGTATTTTTTGAATCAATTTAAATTGTCAGATAATGGTGAAACTGAGAATCACATTTATATTTCATAAAGCATGTTTTTTCATCTAGATAATACACTACTGCTTATAATTTTTTAAAACTTATTCTTTTGCCTTGTAATCTTTTTTACTATCTATCATACTAAACATTACAGAGACAAAAGAGAAAATGCATCCTAACAAATAGATAAAAAGAAGAAATACATAAGTAACGATTTACAATTAAAGGCATGCAATTGAGAGGTACGCAGGCATCTCAAAGTATTATTTATGAAAATAAAGTATAAAACATAAATGATATAATGTTCTTTCTCATAGATAATATATGAATCTATGAATCACTCATTTATGTAACAGAACTTATGCCTTATTCATATATGTTAAATTTATCTTTTAGTCTCTCCTAAATACTTTTCAAAGATGCACTAGAAATTGCCAATTCATGAATTGCCTCAATCATCACTTTTGCTCTAAGTGTAATGACTGATCTGTTAACCTTGATTGTGATCTGGTTGAGCTATTTTGCTTGAAGTTGTTACTAATTTTAGTGGAGGCAATTCTACTATATGCAGAGGAAGAGACACTGGCCTAGGGAATTTGAATTTGATCAGCCATTAATTTTGTGCTGATGTTTGGTTTTATCACTGAAAATCTTGTGGATTATGTATCCATATAAAAAACTTCTTTTCACTCATTTCATATCAATGACTAAGATACTAAATAACATGTGATTTTGGTCTAGCTACTTAAATGACTGAAGTTTCCTAATCTGAAAGAGGAAAAAAAGGCAGGTAACAGCATTACTTACCTTCTAATTGTAGTATAAATATTAAAAAATGGATTAATATAAGGCACTTTGTAAACATAACTACTCAAAGATATTATTAATAATGATCATCATTATTTAATTATTACAAAAATTAACAACTTTGACCCTGTACATTACCTAGCTCATGAATTACTATCCCCATTTCATACTTGGGGAAATAGTCTATGAGAAAAATGTTAAATGATTTCCCTGTTGTCACTTCACTATTAAGTGGTAAAGCCAATAAATTTAGGTTTGGTAGCTCTTAGTTCAGTGCTGCAGCACCATCTGAGGTCCTTCAAAATAAAGCAAGAACATAAAACATCTTATGGCCTTTAGAAATATCACGTCTTCTGTCCATTATAAAATTTAATGATTTCTAAGGGTGGAGAAGGAGGCAGGTTGCCACATGTGAACATGCAATAAATGTCGCTTTATTTGTGAGAGGAGAACTCGAAATTTCATGATGATTTCTATTCAACACCTGAAATAAAACTGAAAACTTGATACAGTTCATGAGTTTTCCTCATGGTGATTTAGGTTCTGAACATTTACCTGAATAGGAATACTTTGGAGCATTTTGTAATGATACCCTAATGCCATATAAAAAGATCTTTTTTACAAAGGTGATACATGCCTTTGAAATACTTATAAAAAAGAATATTTTAAAACAACAAATAATCTGGCTTCTAGCTGATAACTTAATATCAATACAGATTCATCAGTATAGGTAGGCAGTTACCTGCCTAACTAGAGTAACTAATAGATTCAAATTCAGGCAATCTACATCATTAGGCTGAGGGCATCGAAGGGAGATGGTGTCTTTGCTCCTCACCAATAAAACCAGAAGTCTTTTTTTAATTCACATTCCCTACCTTAACAGAAAAAAAATCAGCTGTGTTTGGGTTGAACAAGTTCAAAGCTCATGCTTAAGTAATTTTACAAAATATAACAGGGCTTGAATAATGATTGGTTATTTAATGGGCCCTGTTTTGCAGCATCACTTTCAAGCACAGAATAATGTCCAACTCTCTTATTTCACATTAGGAAAAGATATTTTTTTCCATTCCTATGTCAACAGGTAAAAATCATTTGAACTTGAATATGTTTTAAAAATTAATGGATTTATTATGAAATAATCAAATGACTAATAGCTCTTATATGGATTTCTTTTGATGGGCAATATCTTGATAAAATTAGCCCTAGAAATCATTTGCCTTAATTTTTTATGAAATTAGGTCAGTTAATTTTTCTGCATCATAGCATCTATATTGCCCCCTTTATTCATTGAGTACTATATCATCATGTAATACTTTATCACTAGTACCATTCATTTCCTATTTTCATTTCCATTTCAGTGTCTTTGTGCATTTTGTGGCATGTGTAGTCCCTAGAATGCCTTCATTTTCAAACAGTGTTGCACTAATTATAATACTTATAACTTCTCCTAGTTCTCAATTTCTCTTGTCTAAAATTTACTTTTATTCATTATTTCCATTTGATTTAACCTTTCTATGTAACCCAGGCCATTGATTACTTTCTTATATTTTACTTCCCATCTAGACTGCTGTACTCTGTGTGCAACTTAAATGCTGCTATTACAATTTTTTGCCCCACAGATTCTCTCACCACCATTGCCTTTCACTCTGATTTCAGTGCCAACTCACAACTATGTTATCCTTTCAACCTACTTCCCCCATTCCTAATTTTATTTGAAAAAGTAGTGCTAGAACATTTCCTGTCAAGTTGGAGGTGGGAGGCAGGCTGCCTAGATTCTCCATAGCTTCTTTAGCAAAACCCAAAAGTTCACAAACATATCAAATAATAATAAATGAATCCATTGAGAAACTAAAGTAGATCATATCTTCTGTCCCCAAATTAAACAAAAATTCTAAGATAAAACAAGTCTCTAAGAGACAATAAATGAGGCACCTTTCAACAAGTAAGCACATACTGTATCATATCATATCATGTCACATCATGTCATGGTGGTGAGTTTGCCTAAGTTTCTCACAGAGAGGAATACACTTTGGAAATGTCCTTTCATTAACTTGTTAGTTGTTACTTGTCACATATATAGAAACAAATTTATCCTAGGTTAAGTATATATTTTTTGTAAAAAAAAACATTTCAATTTTTTTGTTGATAAAAGATAAATAGTTGAGAGATAAAAAGTTGAAAAATAATCTCTATATTAAGAGAGTTTACCATCTGATATTATAAAATTGATATTTAGCCAGTATGATACAAAGAAATATATGGTAAGAGGAAAGGAAAGGTCCTGCTTGGTGAAAATTGGAGAGAAGGAATGGATCAGGAAAGTCTTCATAGATTAGGTGTTTACAATCTACCATTCTATATTTCTAATATGCCACATTCTAAATATTTATCTCTATTATTCTGACTTGTCCCAATTCTGAAATTTTGTTTTCTAGAATTCATTTCCAGTTTTACATTCTAATACCCCCTTAAGGTCCAATAATGTGAGATTAGATTTGCTTAATTTACTAATTTTAATAACAATATTTTCATGTGATTAAACTATATTTCTCATTGATTTCAGATTAGGAAATATCTCCTCCGAAACAGTTTGCCAGGTTAGCATTATGTAATACAGTAATACAGAAATTAAGTGGAAGAAAAAGTACAAAGATCAAATAAGTTAAAATAGTGAATTATGCCAAACAATATTATTTGCCTTAATTGCATTACATTTTTTATTCCTTTTTTAATAGTTTTCTTAAAAAATCACTGACATTCATTTTATATTGGAACAAGATTTGACTAGTTTTCTTGATAATTCAATGTTCCCTTCACAGTATTTTCCATTACATTTAAATGGCTTATTTAAAAAGTAACTTTCACTTCAAGTTATTTATGTCAAAATGTTTAAAAGCAGCGTTCTATAAGTTCTAGTATAATTTATTTTTGAAAACAAAAAGGGGTGGGGAGTAAGGGTAAAGGGAGGGGTACAGCAAGAGGAAACAAAACAAGAAGGTTTCTGCCAGCTTGAATTATACCATTCAGTTTTTCAAAAGATTGCAGTGGGTTATAAAGCCCACTCTACCCTCACCCTCTATATACCCTCACCCCCAAGAGATTTTTTTTTCTTTTTCCTTTCTTCCTTTACCATTTTACAGAGATAATCAGAGATGAAAGAATCTTATGTTAGGAATGTGAACCATTCTAAATCTCCTCTCTATGTCCTTCCTAAACTCAAGTCCTGGCTGCAACTAAAATTCAGTAAACTCTGGTTTTATTTATATTTTTTGTTGTTGTTTTTGTTGTTAAATCACAGATGCTCTAATTGGTTAAATGCCCTGTGGTTAGTTTAGCATTCAAAGGAAAGAATCAAGTAAATTCAAATGGAAAAGCAGACAGAAAAGAATGCCTTTATCTCTGTCCTCAACAAGATTCAATGATAGATATTGATTCTCTCAATTTCCTCCTCTGTAAAATAGAGAGAGTAATACTACTTAGCAAACAGGGTTCTTGAGAGGATCAAATAAAATAATAATCATAACTTTCTTTGCATGGTGCCTGGCACATAATAAGCACTCTATAAAAGTTAGATATTATTAACTAGTATAATATACCATCTTCTTCACAGGGGATTTTTACTCATTCAACAAAGACAGCAAATCATGAGAGTGCAGTTTTATCTTTAATAACTGTAAAAGTATAGAAGCTATACATTTACAAAAAACAAAAAGAAAAATTTCTTTGTTTTTTTATTTATTTTATACTATTATTTAACTTTGTGAATTTTGAAAAGTAAATTTTAAAAGTAATAAAACCGAACACCCTATGAATATGCATTGTATACTAGAGAGTTTCTGAATGAAACTTTCTCTGACCGGTTGATAAACAAAGGAGATCCTGTTGCTTAATCATTTTTGTCACCTAATCTATATACAGTGAGCTTTAGTGGTTACATTAAACCTTTCAGGCAACAAATCCTCCTTTTTTGGATGATCTAGATGCTAAATTTCAAATCTTTTTGATTTTCAGCTGATTTTTATTTTAGAAAATTAAAAAAAAACTGAGGAAAGCCATGAATATTTTTAATTTATGTAATTTGTCTTTCAAGCCTTGTTTTCTATGAAATTGTAGAATTTTTATTTCCAAATTCATAAAACATTAAAATTTCACTGAGGAATTAGACAGAATGTTCTTAACTTGATGTCCCACATTCTACCATACCATTCCTTGATGTTTATGAGATTAAATCTAAATTATAATTTTACTGAGAGGAAGACTTAGGAACAAAAATGATAAGGCATCATATCATAGATTTATAACTGGCATATCCCTAAGAGGAAATATAGTCCAACTTTCTCATTGTTCAAGTGAAGAAATTGAAGTCCAGAAAGGCTAAGTGGTACACAGTCCCAAAGTTAATAATGTGTGAGGTTATATTTGGATCCTGGTTTCTAAAAATCAAGTCCACTGCCTTATCCATTATACTATATTATCTCTTTTCATCTTAATTTTACTAACCAAAATTGAAGAATTCTATGAAGAAATAAACTAGGTGATATCCATTCAATTCACTGAACATTTATGAAGTGCTTACCATATGCCTGGCATTTTGCTAAGTGCTGGTGACAAGAACTCATATTTTGTTTTATTGTCACAAAGTATTTCCATGTAAACAAAAGTGTAGAGGGAAAGAATTTATTAAATGTTTATCATCTGCCAAGCATTCTCATATTCTTAATTTTTCTGTGATATGTCTAATAAAAAAAATTTCCCATCTTGCTTTTCTCAGCATCTGTTTTTTATCCAAGGTTGGGCATTTCTGGTAGGTTAACTCTCTTCACTTCTGCATTATCAAATAATTGTAATTGATAGTCTTAAAGAATTGTATAGGGAACCAAGAAGAGTTGATTTAGTTGAAAAAGTCAAACAAACTTAAAAAATGAAAAAAATAGAAGAAAATGTGAAATACCTCATTACACCAGACCTAGAAAATAGATCCAGAAGAGACAATTTAAAAATGATTGGCCTACCTGGAGGTCATGATCAAAAAAAGAGCCTGGATAGCAATGTACAAGAGGTCATTAAGGAAAACTGCCCCAATATTCTGGAAACAGAGGAGGAAATACTCATTTAAAGAATCCATCCACCACCTTTGGAAAGAGATCCTACAAGGAAAACTCCAAGGAACATTGATGTAAAACTTTGAAAGTATAATCTCAAGGAAAAAAATACTGCAAGCTGCTAGAAAAAAAAAAATCAAATATCAAAGAGCAACAGTCAGGATTACCCAGAAGGTGGCAACTTCTACAATAAAGGATCTGAGGGTCAGAAATACTATATTCTGAGGAGGCAAAGGACCTGGGGTAGCAATTTAGAATTAACTACCTAGCAAGATTCAGCATCACCTTTCAGGGGAGGAGATGGAGCTTTGATGAAGTAAGAGACTTTCCATCATTTCTATGAAAAAAAATAGAAATAAAAAAAATTTAATCAACAAGTACAGGACTCGAGAACTATAGAAAGGTAAACAAAGGGAAATATATATATATATATATATATATATACATTATATATATATATATTAAACTGTTTCTATATATATTTAAAAGTTAAACTGTTTATATCCCTAGATGGGAAAATAATATCCGTAACTCCTGAAAACTATTATTATTAAGGTAAGAGAAGAGAAGTGATGAGAGATAAAGCCCAGGTAATGACAATTCTGTCTCAATATCTACTTGTTTAATGTCATACCAATTAAACTGCCAAAACATTATTTTATAGAACTAGAAAAAATAATAACAAAATTCATCTGGAAGAACAAAAGGTCAAAAATATCAAAGAAATTAATGAAAAAATATAAAAGATAGTGTCTTAGCAGTACCAAATTTAAAATTATATTATAAAGCAGCAGTAATAAAAAACATTTGGTACTAGCTAAAAAACAGAGTGGTAGAGCAGTGGAATAGATTACATTTGAATTACATATGGAATAGATACATATGACACAATAATCAAAGCCTACAGCAATCTAATATGTGATAAATACCGAAATCCATCTTCTGGAATAAGAACTCAGTATTTGACAAAAATTACTGAGAAAATTGGAAAATAATGTGTAAGAAACTTTGCATAAACCTACATCTCACACCTCATAACAAAAAAGGTCAAAATCGATACATGATTTGGGCATAAAGGATGATACCATAAACAAATTAGGAGAACAAGGGATAATTTAACTATCAGATCTTTGGAGAAGGGATGAATTTATGACCAAAGAAGAAATAGAGAACATTATGAAAGGCAAAATAGACAACTTTGATTACATTAAATTAAAAAATTTTGCACAAATGAAACCAATGGAAACAATATTAAAAGATAAAAAGATTAAAATACAAAGCTGGGGAAAAATTCTTTACAGCCAGTTTTTCTGTTAGAGGCCTCATTTCTAAAATATATAAAGAACTGCGTCAAATTTATAAGAATACAAGTAATTCTCCAATTGATAAATGCTCAAAGGATATGAACAGAAAATTTTCAGTTGACAAAATTGAAGCCATTTATAATTACATGAAAAAAATGCTCTAAATCACTATTGATTAGAGAAATGCAAATTAAAACAACTCTGAGATGCACCTCCCACCTCTCAGATTGGCTAAGATGACAGGAAAAGATCATGATAAATGTGGGAGGGGATATGGGAAAACTGGGACACTAATGCATTGTTGGTGGAGTTGTGAAATGATCTAACCATTCTGGAAAGCAATCTGGAACTAATACCAAAGGGCTATCAAACCTTTGACCCACCAATTGCATTACTGGGTCTATAAAGGAAATTATAAAGGAGGGGGAAAGACCCACATGTGCAAAAATATTTGAAGCAGCTCTTTTTGTGGTATGAAAGAATTGGAAAAGGCGTGGATGCCCATCAATTGGGGAATGACTGAACAAGTTGTAATGTATGAGTGTTAGGGAATATTATTGTTCTATAAAAAAAACAATCAGAAGGATGATTTCAGAAAGGTCTGGAGAGACTTACATGAATTGATCCTAATCGAAGTGATTAGAACCAGGAATATATTGTACAGAATAACAGTCAGAATGTGTGATGATAAACTACAAAAGACTTTTTTTCTTCTCAGTGTTTCAGCGATTCCAATAGGCGTTGGAGAGAAAATGCCATCTGCATCCAAAAAAAGGTTCTAAGGAGACTGAAAGTAAATCAACATATGCTATGTTCACTTCTTTTTTCTGTTTTTTTTTTTTTTAATCTCTCCCAAGGTTTTTCTTTATTGCTCTGTTTTTTTCTCTCCCAATATGATTCATTAGGCCATGTGTATTGAAAATAAATAAACTTACTACAATATATAAAAAATAGACATTTTCCCTTTGAAACATTTTCTCCCCTCTGGAGATAACAGAAGACATTATTGATATGGGACAAATCAGTAAGAGTCAAGAACCTACAACTGTTTAATCTCTTCCTGAGATGAAGGCAAGGGGCTGTGTTCTCCAAACTCAGAATACCTGAGCTCCAGTCCAACAATTTGCAACTCTTTAGCTGGATGAACTTGAGTAAGTCAATTCACTTTATGTCTTTGAGTCTTATTTTTTTCATTTAAAAAGTCACCTGTTCTGACTCCACACCACAGAATTCTTATGAGAATCACATGATAAAATACATATGAGAATCCCTTGAGAGAAAAACTTCAAGTCCACATGAAAACAGAAGATACTCTTATTAGAGCTTTCACTTATTTTTCAAAACGCATTATTTATGAAACCAGGGATCTATTGTCTTCAATTTATTTTTTTCTCAATTTTCTTTTTTGTTTGTACATGCATTCCGAGATAAACTCAGCAATGTCAGCAAGCTTGGTGGCAGACCTCAAGCTGTGAAGGTTCAATAAATAGGTCCGTAAACATTGCAAATCAACACAGCTTTTGATGAAATGTCAAGCAAGACAGAGCTTAGCTATATTCGGCTCAGCTTGAACTCATAAACCATTAACTGGCCTCTGTACTTTCCAGGACAATCTGTCTTATGAATAAAACACAAATATAAAGATGAAAAACTTCTTTAGAAAGAGGTTAGTATAAAACACCCCCCCATGAGAAATGGCATGTACTTAGCCCACTGAAAATTCAGTATTAAAAGTCCAAAAGTGGACTGTTCTGTGTATTCTTTGGCTATAGTTCCATTTAAAATTCTAGTTTTGAGAAAGAGGATTTAGGGATTGAAATTTATACTTTAAAACTCTTTTTGACCAATATAAAGTATGCAGTAGAATTTAAAAGGAAGCATTTATTTATACTTTTCTTACTAGGGTTTTTTTAATGTTGCTACAATTTAAAAACAATTAATCATCTTTCCTCAAATGGTGAAAGAGACATCCAAATCAATAGCAAAGGAGGCTTAAAGGAGATTGGCATTGCTTAAATGAATGTGCAAATTATTTATTTCCAAAACAAAAACACCACAAGTGAGAACATGTTAAAGTAGTGGGTTTTTTTTTAAGATATTAAAAACAGATAGTTTTACTCCAAGATTTTATCCATATGATGGATTATTCACTAAAGCATTTGACACCAATATTGTTAATCTTCAAAATCATCCCTCTCACACTTAATTCTACCAGGTAATTATGCTGTATTGACTATATGGTTGCTTACAGCTTGTGACCTATTTTCTTTGTTAATGCCATGTAAGTAGTATCTTCTCATGTCACATGCAAATAATTACTGTTCATAATAATCATTAGTATTTTCCCTTTTGTGGAAAATCCCTTTATAAGGCCTTCTAAATCTGTGGAAAATAGAATGCTCATAATTATGTGTTACCATTATCAGCATGGTGAAAATTATTTCCAGCATTATTTTATTAATGAGCTAATGGATGTACTTTTGCTAATCAATGTATGAAAAACTCATTTTTTTGTATTTGATTTTTAAAATTCCTTTTAAAAATTATGTGTAGCTTGTCCTCTTTCTTCATATAAGAAATAACTTCTACATTTCCAGCCAAAAGTTATTAAAACCATAATTATACAAAATTAGTATCTTAAGGTTTATTCTCTTTATTCTTTCATCAGTGATTTGAATCATTCTAATAGCTCTCTGGTGTGAAATGCAAACCTAGAACCCTCTCATTTTAAGTTCTAATAAATGTAACCCGCAAAACCATAAGGAGTAGTAGTTATCCAAAGATAATTCCTAGAGGTAGCAAAATGACCCAAAGAACCACCTTTCGGGAACAGACTTCTGAATGATTGGAGCATTTATCATTCTTCTGAATGGCTGTTACGTTTATCTGCAGCTTTTACTCACCAGATGAGCCCCCAGACATTTCAAATTCTGCAGTGGCTTGCTACCTTCAAAGGAAAGCTTTTTGCTGATTTCCCTGTTGGTACTTCTCTTTAATACATTCTATTAGGGACAAGCAACCTGGAGGGAGAGTCAGAGCCAAGCACAGATAAAGCAAGCACATAATCTCTGAGCAGCTTCTGAAAAAATGGACAAGGGAAGTATCATATTAGCCACCTTTCTTGCAGTCTTGCTGCTTGGAATTGTAAGATGCTCTTCCTAGAGGCAGGGAAAACATTTGATAAATACCCCCCTATCATGGCAATGGTTTCTTCCTACAGTTTCAATCTACCTGATTATGTTCTCTTCTAATCAGTAATCTTGGTTCCTCTAGTAATAGCTGTGCTTCCTGCTTTATATAGGATTTCTGTAAGACTGAAGAAACAAACCAGTAATGAGAATTGGGAGGACTGCTTATTATGAGGACACCTGTATTTTTCATCTAAACTCTACAATACACTGATTTATGTGAACAGACTGTTGTCTATGATGGAGTAGAGAGAATGAGGAGGGGAAGTCTAAGAGTGAAATTGTGTATATATGAATTTTGCACATGCATGAAGACAAAACTGCTACATGTGCCTCATGTTACTCAGTATATATCAAAGCACTAATATTTAAATGGATGTGCATATACATTCATATATACATATATATGTACACATATGTATATATATACATATATATTATAAATCAAAAGATATTTCTTTAAGAATCTTTTCTAGATTACCCAACTACCTGAAATGAATATACAGTGGGACATAGTACTTAATTCACACAGCAAATGAGGTGTGTATAGATAGAAACTAAAATTGAACATGAAAGTCAACCATGTGAACTCAGTTTTGAGAGAAGGAACGGTGAATATTATGAATGAATATTGTATTCATAATAAAACCAGAATTCTAGATGTCTTTAAAATCAGGAATTATGCAATCCTACTGTAATGTTTCTGAATTATCAAGAAGGAAATAACACTTTCATTTTAAAAATACTCCACTTACACTGCTTTACAAAAAAGTATTTTTGCAAAATAAATTTCAAAGGGCTTCAGAGAGAACAGTAACATTGTAATTGTTCTGTGTTTTTTAATTTGAAGTAATTTATAATTTCACTAAAATAAAACAGGTTTTAGTACCAAGTGTTTTGTTAAATATACATAAATGATAATTATTTTGAGGGTTATTTAGGCAATTAAATGATGATAAAACCCATATTTTTTAATCACTTAGGTAGTTTACAATCTCTGCTATGTTGGTTATGACTGATTTTCAGAACTCCTTTTTTTTCTAAAGAAGTTATATTTTAAAAAAAAGAAAAAAAATCAAAATAGCACATTTGAGTCAGAAAAGCTTTATCTCCTATTGTCTAAAAGCAATAGGGAAGATTTAAAGAAACTTCATGACTGCACGTACAATTATCAGTGCTGCTAAGTGAATGGAAAGCAGGTTGCTCAACTTAATTAACCACAATCATTACTCATTGCCATCCTGCATAGGAAGAAACCCTTGAGAGTGTCTGATTGTATTTTTCAAGAATGGTACATTAGGTATTTGTAGAGTTTGTTTGTTTTTTTAAGCACAAAAGATTAAACTAGCAATAAAGAAATGCATTATTACCATATCTATTCAATCAAATGTGAACTATTCTAAGCAAGTGATTTAAAAGTTTTACTTTAGGGAATGAAGAAGCAACATTAATAATCTATTTTAAGGAATGGGGGTTGAGAATTTAAAAAAAAAGAAATGGGATAATTAGAGAACTTAGCACCTTGGTAAAGATGTTATGACTGATCTAAATCCATAAAGCTTCTAAGAAAAATAAAGACAAAACAAAATAAGCACTAAAAGAAAATCACCTCTAAGTTTATATATATATATATGTATATATGTATACATATATATATATGTGTGTATATAAATTACACCATAGAACTAAACCAAGGACTAAGATAATCAACCATTCTACTTTATCTTCTCCTAGAAACTACCTGAAGACCATTCTGTAAAGACATTACTCAAAGTACCATTTATTATATATAATCTATTCAATTCAACAAACATTTATTATGAACTTAGTCTATATCAAGTGCTGAAAATGCTAGGACAAAAATTGAAACTTTACCTATTCTTAAGGAGCTTATGTTTGACTGGAATTGGGACCTCAAAGCCATTTATTCATATGAAATTATGAAAATAATGTCTCTCAAGGATGTTATTTCCAGATGAAGGAGTGAAAGTAAAGATGCCCCTTTGAAATACAGAATTAGGCTGTTTCCCCCTGGAGAGGCCATATCTGTGCAGGAGTAGTATTCCTCAATGCAACTAGTTATGTGACAACTACAATGCAAACATATCCTTCCCTTTCAGAATATCTATGGAAATATAGCATATTTCATAGGATTTCAAATTTAATGAACTATCCACCAAACTATTGTTAATATGAAAATTTAATATCCAATATACCTTATGTAATAATTTTAATTTACTGTTATTTTGGGATCATTAGTGATCTCATTCTAATCTTTTCTTTATTAACAATTTTGCTTATTACAATTATGCAAGTACATCAAAACTGTTCTTTAAGTGATTCAGCAGATAATCATTCCCTTTAAAAAAAAAAAAGCAAAAAAGGAAAACAAATGTTTGTTCTGCACCCATGATAGCTATATAATTAAGAGTAATCAATTTTGAAAAAGAACAGTAAGATCATTTTAAATGAATATAAAAATGAATTTCCAGCTTAGTCATCTAACTGCTGCAGAATATGTCATCCTTTCATTAAAGCCGGGCACATAAATGTTCCCAGATTTCTCTTCCAGTACTTGTGAAGATGATAGTCATTAGCCTCATGAAAGATTTGAGCTTCCGGAAGGTTTTAACACTATTGTCAGATTATTTCTTGTTCAGCAATTTTTTTCTGTTTCAAAGGGAGATGGAGCTGTATTTAAACTTAAGTGACATCCAGCCTTTTCCCTCCTAGTCTTTAAAAAACAAATACTTGCAGTATTTACCCTTGCTCTGGTTCTTCAATGGCTTTTATTTGAATAATGCCCACTGAATTCAGTATTCCACATTTCAGTAAACCCTCAATAATTGGTTATTTTACTGGCCATTAGTCTTCAAAACCACGTTGTGACTGCAAGGATTGATGATATGAAAATAACAGTTGTGGTTAAAATAGAACAGGGCATTAATACTCTTGTTTGAATAAGGTTAGACAATAATGTAAGAGGCTTGGCCTTGATTGAGAATTTAGGACATGCCAAATCTCTACAAATGGCAATAGGAAACTAAATATACAATGCCTTTGGGAACTTTGTGAGCTTGAAATGTCATCATCTAAATTGAGTCACTGCTATTTAGAAAAGTATAGGCTCAAGTAAAAGTAATGCTATCAATCATTATTTCTAGAACCATTATTCCAAGAATCACATTTTTTTTCTTCAAAAGGTACTTGCAAAATGTGTTTCTCAATGTCCTCCTCAAGTAATGAGAAGTCATCTCTCTCTTATTCTCAAAAGAAAAATAAGACCAGCTTCTAAACTCTTTCTAATACCTGAAACTGTCTGCTAGACAGAATTTTTCTCAATGGAAGTCCATTTTTAAAAAAGAACAATATCCTTTTCTATGATAAGAATTGCTATAATTGTCCTTTATTAATCTTACCAGAACATATTTTCATTCAAAGGGTGCTGTAATATTAGTTTTTCTCTAGTGAACTTCTTTCCTTTTTTTTTTTATTCCCAAGAGTCACATAAAACTCAGTTCACAATGGTACTATGGCAAACTTCTTTTCACAGTTTCCCTAACCTACAATTCTACTTCATACAAAAATTTAAAAAAATATATTTCTTGGAACACTCCTTGATGTCTTAGTTTTAAAAATAAATTTTTATTTGATTTAAGCTTCAAAGTTTCCACTTTAGAAAATGCAGGTCTCAGGAAGAACCTGAAGCAAAATTTATTTGATGCCAGAAGGATATTTGGAATTTGCTTTCAAAAGTGAAGTTAGATTAAAATCTCATTTTTTTTTCTGGAGCAGTGTTAATTCTTCCACTCAGTGACATAAAACATATTAGAGCTCTAAGATTTATATAGGAAACTTCTGCAATGAATCCACAAACTAAGTAGAATTTTCTCAAATTTTAGGGTTTCATGCACTAGCATCTAACAAAATTTAGTTTAACACAGGAGCTATTATTCTACTTAATATTTTTGATCAAATGCAGCTTAGCCCTTCCCCTTCTTAACTTTAAGTTATAATCAATGAACTGGGAAATGTAATCTAAAGGGATACCTTTAAACTCAATAGCAAAAATAAAAGCTTTCCCTGTAAATAAACAAAAGTATATACCTTGGCAACTAAACATTACCAAATATATTAGGGGTTGAGCCAACACTCTCAGGCTTCAAATGAAATCTTAATCAGGAATCCTTATCATCAATGGCAAGGGGTATAGTTGAAGAGAAGGTCATATTACATGCAATCCAGCCTCAGAGAATGGTCTACTGAATAGTTTTCCATTCTTGGAAAGTTCATAGAAACTCTGCCTGGAAATTTCACAGAAAAAAAAATTATACTTAAATGTGTACAAGTTGTGGAAGAGGATTATATATTAACCCTTCTATGTATAAAATTATTTTTCTGTCCCAAAACTATCCAGGAAATTTATTTTTATTAATTTATTTTTAATACACATTTCTTTATGAATCATATTGGGAGAGAAAAGTCAGAACAAAAAGGAAAAATTATGGGAGAGGAAAAAAAACAGAAAAAAGAAGTGAATATAACATGTTAATTTACATTCAATCTCCTTAGTTCTTTTTCTGGATGCAGATTGCATGTTCTGTCCAAAGTCTATTAGTATTATTTTGGATTAATGAACCACTGAGAAGAACCAAGTCTTTCACAGTTGATCATCACATCTTCTTGTTGTTATTGTGTGCAATGTATTCCTGGTTCTTCTCGTTTTTCTCAGCATCAGTTCATGTAAATTTTTCCAGGCCTTCCTAAAATTAGTCTGTTCATCATTTTTATAGAGTAATCATATTCCATTACCTTCATATAACACAACTTGTTCAGCCATTCCCCAATTGATGGGCATCCACTCCTTTTCCAATTCTTTGCTATCACAAAAAGCTGCTATAAATATTTTTGCATAGGTGTTTTTTTTTTCTCTTCTTTATGATTTCCTTGGGAAAAGTAGCGGCACTTCTGGGTCAAAGGATATGCACAGTTTGTGGAGATGAAATAAATTTATGTCCAAAGAAGATCTGGAACTCTTAATTGAACACCAGATAGATAATTTTGGTTATATTAAGTTAGAATTTTCAGTACAAATAAAACTAATGCAGACAAAATTAGGAGGGAAGCATCAAATTGGGAAATCATCTTTACATTCAAAGGTTCTGATAAAGGCTTCATTTCTAAAATATATAGAGAATTATCTCATATTTATAAGAATTCAAGCACTCTTCAATAGATAAGTGGTCAAGGGATATGAACAGACAATTTTCAGATGATGAAATTAAAACCAATTCTAGTCATATGAAAAGTT
This sequence comes from Myrmecobius fasciatus, assembly GCA_023553655.1. NCBI lineage: Eukaryota > Metazoa > Chordata > Mammalia > Dasyuromorphia > Myrmecobiidae > Myrmecobius > Myrmecobius fasciatus. The sequence goes on along the minus strand of JAJPUD010003711.1, from coordinate 99,668 downwards.
GCTCCAAATCACTATTGATCAGAAAAATGCAAATTAAGACAACTCTGAGGTACCACTACACACCTGTCAGATTGGCTAAAATGACAGGAAAAGATAATGATAACTGTTGGAGGGGATGTGGGAAAACTGGAACACTGATACATTGTTGGTGGAACTGTGAACGGATCCAGCCATTCTGGAGAGCAATTTGGAGCTATGCTCAAAAAGTTATCAAACTGTGCATACCCTTTGACCCAGCAGTGTTTCTACTGGGCCTATATCCCAAAGAGATCTTAAAGGAAGGAAAGGGCCCCAAATGTCCAAGAAGGTTTGGGGGAGCCCTTTTTGTAGTGGCTAGAAACTGGAAACTGAATGGATGTCCATCAATTGGAGAGTGGCTGAATAAATTATTGTATATGAATGTTATGGAATATTATTGCTCTGTAAGAATCAAGCAGCAGGACAATTTCAGAGAGGCCTGGATAGACTTGCATGATCTGATGATGAGTAAAACGAGCAGAACCAGGAGATCATTATACACAGCAACAACAATATTACGTGATGATCAATTCTGATGGACCTGGCTCTCTCTAACAAAGAATTGCCTCAAACCAGTTCCAATTGTTCAGTGAAATAATCCATATACACCCAGAGAGAGGGATATGAAATATGGACCACAACATAACATTTTCATGCTCTCTATTGATGTTTGCTTGCATTGTGTTTCCTTTCTCTGATTTTCTTTTTTTCTTGTAGATAGGATTTTTCATGCACAACTTGTCAAGTATTTTAATATTAATAACATATAATGGACTTCCTGCCATCTAGGGGAGGGGAGGGAACTGGGGGTAAAACTTGTAAAACTGGGGGGAAAGCTTTGTAAAGATCAATGCTGAGGAACTACCCATACATATGCTATACCAATAAAAAGCTTTAATTAAAAAAAAAGGATATGCATAGTTTGATATGTCTTTTGGGCATAGTTCCAAATTGCTCTCCTGAAGAGTTGAATCATTTCACAACTCACCAAGAATCCATTAGTATCCTAGTTTTCTCACCTTCCCTCTAACATTTATCATTATCTTTTCCTGTCATCTTAACTAATCTGAGAGGTGTGAGGTGGTACTCAGAGTTGCTTTAATTTTCATTTCTCTAATCAATCGTGATTTAGAGCACTTTTTCACATAACTCTAGATAGCTTTAATTTCATCATTTGAAAATTGTTCAGATCCTTTGACCATTTATCAATTGGGGACTGATTTTTATTCTTATAAATTTGACAGTTTTTTATATAATTTTAGAAATGAGACCTTCATCAGAAACACTGGCTGTAAAGATTTTTCCCAGCTTTTAAGCTTGTTTCTGTTTGTTTTGTTTGTGCAATTTTTTTTAATTTAATGTAACCAAAATTGTCTATTTTGCATTTCATAATATATTTTGTTTTCCTTTGGTCATAAATTCCTCCTTTCTCCAAAAATCTGATAGAATTCTCTATAGCAATTAAATCTCAGGTCCAGACCAATTAATAATTTCTCACACTGAGATTCAGATTGCACCAAAGAGATACTGTACTTGCCATCACATATTTCATTATTGCACACTACAGCCATATTCATCTTAGGAATTTCCTTCCTCAAGTATTTATGGAGATTTTCTGTTTCATTTTCACATGAATGATTATTTCTCCATCTGGCATTAAAATATTTCTATCAGTTTATACCATTATATTCATCTTTATTTCTACTACTCAACAAATCACACCTTAACTCCAGTCAGAGTAACCACCCTGGCCATGCTCACTCAAACTATTTTATTCATCTGTTCCTCAGAACCTTCTCAGAAGAGATAAATCATAATGAATATTATCTTTCATCATCATCATTATGATCAAATGAATTATGAACCTCAAACCAAGAGCTCCCTCCCCCCCTACAACTGCTCACAATCTGCAGTGTCACTGCCCTATTGTTTCTGAGTTCACCAGGTGTTGGTTTCTTCTCCCTGAGGGCTACCTCTAAGCAGCACAATCAGGCCTGGCCTTTCTAATCAGTTGAAGTTTACTCAGTCCTCCCAGACAGACCCAGAACTTGACAAAGAGTCTGGGAGGTGAAAGTTTCTATGGTTCTGGCTGAGGCCCCAGCCACACGTAGTTAGCCCCAGGCTCCCCAAGGGATGTTTCTACAGAGCTAGTTTGGAGGTGTTTGCACCTCAGACAGGTACCACCCGATGGTTTCGTCTTTCTTCATATCTTCTGGGATTGTGTCTGGAGGACCCCACTTCTGCCCCAAGTCTTCTTGATTTTTCACCAGTCTATGTCTATCCTAAGGCACAAATTTATTGCATTTGTGGGGGAAATCAGGAGAACTTGAATTTTATCACCTTACTCTGCTATGTTCCTAGAATCTTCCCCAAGATGATCACTTTCAATGGTCTTTCAAAGCATGTAAAGAATAGGAATGGCAAATATTCAGATTTTTAAAAAAAAATTATAGGTTATCATTTGTTATTGTTGTTTTTTAGTCAGTTCAATTGTGCCTAATCCTATTGGGGATTTTCTTTGCAAAGATATTGGAATAGATTGCCATTTCCTTCTCTAATTAATTTTATACATGAGAAACTGAGGCAAACCATGTGTTTATGTCCATTGACATGTCCTTGTTCACACAGTTAAGTCTGAGGCCAAATCTGAACTGACAAAAAGGAGTCTTCCTGAATTCAAGCTCAGTACTCTACCCACTACGCCATATAGCAGCACAATTTTATTTGTATCTTTTTAGCACAATTTTATTTGTATCTTTTTATTTTTACTCTATTTGAGAAAAAAAAAGTGTCACTTATTTCGAAGACTAGGCTACATTACATTTTCTTCTTCCATGTTTTGTTGTCTTTTTCCATATGTTTACCTAGTGAGTCACTCTTTTGTATTTATAACAGGGCTCATAATGGTTTTCTCTTCTTTGCTAGTTTTGTACATTTGCTTTATTCCCTCTTCAATTTTCCCTATGTTGACTTTTTTTCTTTTTTCTTTTATACTATTGCTCCTACCTTTTGTATTTCACTATTATGTTTCCCTTTGGGGGTTTTCTTTTGGAGAATCATCTGAGACATATAAAAACCCTGAAATTACCCTTGTATTTGTGTGTGGGTGTGTTTTATTTACCCACTCAACATTATTCTTCTGACTTAAATGTCCAATCAACATTGAGAGATTAAACCAAAGAGCAGCAACTATTTTCTCTATAAATTCTTGGGCATCTTCCTTTTTCCTTTATTTATGAGAGAAGAACCAGTTATGTTGGATTTTTCAAAAAGCCACAATAAGATGTCTGTGAATTCTGTCTAGTTATTGCACCAGAGATCAAAAGAAGAGCGGCAAATTCTGGGCTTTGCCCTGGCCCACTGTCACTAGCTGGATAGCCCTCTCCTACTTGCTGCCTTGTGGTGTCTATTTCTAATTAATTCAATATCATCGTCATTCCAGGATCTTTTTCCTCCTGAACCATGGCTAGACCCTTTCTCCCTGATAGGTTATCCTGTGGAGTAGGATTTCAGGGACCTCCTGTCAGTTTTGTATTAGTGAGAAGTCTCATTCTCTGGGGGGGAAAAGCTTTCTTCTGAGACAATTGAACCAGAGTGAGCAAATTGAGGAGATTCCCACAACACCACTTTTTAAAGCAGGTTGTTGTTTCAATTGATTGTTCTGACCCCATTTGGGATTTTCTTATTAAATACACTGGAGTAGTTTTTCATTTCCTTCTCCATTTTAGACATGAGGAAATGGAAGCAAAGACAGTTAAATGAGTAATGCAGAATCACACAGCTACTAAGCATCTGAGGCCAGATTTAAACTCAGGTCTTCCTGATTCTATGCTCTGTGGTCTATCCACTTTCCCACATAGTTGCCCTTTTTAGGATAGATGTCCATGCTTTTCTCGCTAAAATTTTAAAAAATGCCTAATTTTTTTCCTTAGAATTTCTCCTAAGAATCCTCCTTCATGAAAGTATATCCCAGGGTTCTTTTTCTCCCCATACTAGTCCTTGTGCCCCACAGAGTATAAAGCTAAAAATTGAATTTGCCCTGAATTCCTGACTATATCACTAGGGGCACTTCTTTATTACTGAAAATATTCATGGATACTTTACTGCATCAAAAAGTCTACTTATTTCAATAATATGATTTGGGGACTATATAATGAAATGATGACATATATATAAAGGACAAATTGGCTTGCAAGACAGATGCCATGAAAGGAAAACTAGTTAGCAGATCATAGGATCAGAGATAAAAAGAAAGCAGGAAACTGAGACATCAACTAGACCAGCTTACTATTTTATAATTCACTGAGTTACTTGGGATCACATAGACAAGAAGAATTGAGATTTGAACCCAGTTCCTCTGAGTTCACTTGACAACGCATGTATGTGTGTGTGTTCTTGTTTTGTGGGTTATGACTGTTCAATATTGTGGAAAATTAAAAAAAAAATCTTTTATGATAAAAAAGTATTTTGTTGTTGTTGTTTTGTTTTGTTTTTTAATAGCAAGGCAATTAAACAGAAGGAAACAGGTACACGGAACATGTGTTTCCAGAATGCAGTCTGGTTTCTTATGACCTGCACAAGGCTGTTAAAATATAATGCTGATATCTTAAATAATAGTAGTAATAATAATAATAGTGGTATAAAATATGTGAATAGAATTAAACATCATATAAAGTGGACAAAAATCATATTGTCATCACCACCACCATCATTATCACTTATTATTGTCTCTAAGGTTTACATGCCAGTGATTAATTACTTTTGCATTTGGTCCCTCTGTAGACTTAAAAAAAAAATTACTGCACAGCTAATCTAATAAGTACTTGGCAATGTTCAATTCTAACAATATGATAGTTATCTTTATCATGTTGAATTAATGAATCTTCTTTCATTAGAAAAGTCAGGATCCTATTTATTTTCTTCAACAATGTTTGAAAATTGATAAACATTATAGGAATACCATAGCATGCACATTAGATGTGAGAAAATAATTTTAAATTAACACCATAAATTTTCCTTTTAAGTTTTACAGGCTCATGTTTATTGGAAGGTTTTAAACAACTAAAGACATCTGAGGATGACATTCAATTTACAATAATCTTTATGGCCAATTTAATTCAATTAACCTTATCAAAAGAATGTTTCAAAATAAGTTTGCCTTAATCTATAAGTGATAACTATTTTCCATGGATTGTTTGCATTAGGATGACTAATCACTAACTAGAACAATAATATGATATTTCCCTTTATTTTTTCTGCAATTTCTCTCAACTAAACCTCAACATCATCAAGAAAGCAGATGACGATTTTTTGTTGATGCTTTGCTTCCAATGATCATTGCTGTTCTCAGAAGTGTAGTGGATAGATTCTCAGAACTTGGAATATTTAAGTTCAACTATTTCCAGTGCTTATTAGTTGTGTGACCAAGTCACTTGACATTTCAACCTCTGCTTCTTCAAAGAGTTGTTGTAAGGTTTTACAGTATAGCATTTATAGGTCTCTTTGGGATCTTTAAATTGTGAATATAATAGTGAATAGCATTGTTGTTATTGGAGCTAATTAGAGATTTTATAGCAGGCTATATATTAGATCCCTGGAAGTGGAATCTTCAAGATATTTTTACTCAAACATCCTAGTTCCCTGGGTGCTATATGAAGAAACAGAAACTGCACTAAAGTAAGGGCAGAAAAAAGTTATTGGACCAGATCAAATATGGAAAGCTTATGTCCACTTGGAGGTACTACACTGAGGTATGGATCCTGAAGATATCTTAAAGAGTAGGACGCACCAAATACTTAGAAAAAAGCAAAGATGAATAATAAAAAATATGTATCTAATGACTCATGTATATATTATACCAGTTCTACAAAGTCAGTCACTAAACCTTAATGAAATGTCAAAAATGTGTGAAATACTGTAATGCATTCTGAGAACAGTAAGAAAGTCAAAACATAGTTCCTGTTATCAAGGAACTCTTAGTCTAATGGAAGATACAATATGCAAGCAAGTATGTACCAAAGGTGGAAAGGGAAGCAATATGCAGATTAGGAAGTAATCAACAGAGGAAAGTCACTAGAATTAAGAGGTATTGGAAAAGCTTCCTGTATAAAGAAGTATTTTAGATGGGAAATGATAAAAACAAAACTTCCCACAAAACAAGGAAGAACCAGAAAGTAGATATAAAGAGAAAGGACATTTAATGGAAAGAAAGAGGCTTTCATGAATTCGCAAATTGATCAATTGAATGGGGAAAAAAAGTAGAGAATGAAAGATTTCATTGTATTGGGTGTCCTAAATATCTTAGCATATGTGCAATCTTTAGTCATTTAAAACTGAAATATTGTTTTTGGGATCATCTGTATAGTTGTCCATTGTATATAGAAAAAAAGCATTTAATTTAATAGACCAAAATAGGACACACTCCAACAAAGTATCTTCCAGGGAATGACAAAATTATGCAAGGATTCTTTAAGGATGTTAATTCACAGAGAAAAATTTTTGTAAGGAACTGCTCAGAAGTACACAGTCTGTTATCAGAGAGATGTATGGTAAGAAAAGGAGATTGCCTGCCTATTCAGGTAGCTAGAAAGAAGGTTAGAATAGAGACAATATAACAGAATAAAGCAAGCATTACAGCTTACATCTCCCATTATTCCCCTCCCCAAACAACTTTAATATAATATCTGAAATTGATATCTGAAGCAGCATAACTAATGAAAGATAGGTATAATCTGTTTTTCAAAACCAAGATAACTTAGAAGGGAGCAGTGGCCCTTCTTAGACAAGGAAGAGAGCACAAAAGATAAGAGCAATAAACAAACCTCTCCCTCAGAAGCATTGAAAACTTTTGGCTATCCAGAATTGTCTGGGAAATATCATTGGGGAAAAAAATCTGAAACTTGGGAAAGTGACCCTGCCAAAGTGAACAAAACTTGAATAACATAAAATTCAAAAATCAAGAAATAGGTTGGGGAAATGAGCAAAAAAAAAAAAAAAGAATCTGTAAATGAAATTGCCCTATAGTGAAAGAAAAGATCAGGACACAATTTCAGAAAAAGAGCAACTAAAATAGCAATATGCAAAGCCTCAAAGTAAGGGTTTGGATGGGATAGAGTTGGGATTTAGAAATTGGATAGAAGTCCAGTAGGAAACTATGAAGGAACAAAAGAAATTATTTAAAAATCAAGTAAGAATGGCAGGAGGGAAATTGGAAAAGAAATGAGAGTGATGTGAGAAAATTATAAAAAAGATAATTAAGAACTTGGTAAAGAAGGTTCAAAAACTCTAAATAATAGTCATCATAAAACAGAATTGGTAAAATAGAAAGGAAGACAAAAATTTCACTGATGAAAATAACTTCTTAAAAAGCTGAATTGGCCAAATGGAAATGCAAGTACAAACGATCACTGAGGAAAATAATTCCTTTTTTAAAAATAATTGTTTTATTTTTTTCTTGATCATATTCTTTAGACTTTAAATACACATTTTTTTATAAATCAAATTGGAAGAGAAAAATCAGTACAAAAGGGAAAAACCACAAAAGAAAAAAATAGAAAAAAGTGAACATAGTATGTGTTGATTTACATTCAATACATTCAATCTCCATAGTTTCATTCTTTCTGGCTACAAATGGTTCAATCTGAAATTAACACTTAACTATCAAATGATTTTGAAAGTCTTTGTATTATTTGTTTATTGCATCTCTCATAAAGTGCATCACAGATTCCTTATATTCAGATTAATCTCTGTGGCAAAAGTAGAGGAGAAATGCATCTCATCTTGAGCTTTCATTGCTCTGATTATCACTTCAGCTTTAAATGATGGGATAGTAATAAATGATAATGAAACAACCAAGACTACTAAAGGAGCAATCTTGTTTAAAAAAAAAGTTTCTGAACAAACTCAGTATATTCAAGAAAAAATATATTTTCAGACTTTGGCAATTTTAAATGAAATGCATATGTAGAAATTCAAAGAGAAGATTTTCCATATTATTTATGGTCTTACTCATTAAAAATGAAAGTAAATCATCTGTCCATATGCCCTCTATTCATATTTTTAAAGTCACATGTGCATTGATGTTTGTATTTTTTGATTTTTTAATGATAAACACACCACCAATCTTCCATAGAAATACTAAAAGCAAAGTAGGAAAAAAGAACTTTAAAAAATATAGTTCATTCCTCAAATTTTAATTGTATAGAACTATTTCATATTTTTTATGTTTTGCCATTCATAACAATGAATAATAATAAATATTATAACAAAACTCAATTTAAGATTTAAAACAGGAAAAACTCAAAAACTAACTTGAGCAATTTAGATAGTAAAGTTTAAGGAAATAGGAAATTGGTTAGTAATTTTAAAAAATGTAAAAGGCAAAGAAGCCAAAGAAGAGATAAAAGGCTATATGTTTACTCCTACATATGCCCACAATTTTTATTAATTGGTGAGTTTAACAAAAACTACATTTTACGTGAAATTTCATGTGTATGTTTATTTTAGACAAAAAAGCTCAAAACACTTAGTTTCAATGGTCTAAATTCTCTTTCATCAGATGTTACAGTGCACTTCAAAATCATTCACTAATTTACATAGTATCTTCCTGAGATCAGCAATGCTATTATCTTATGTTAGAGCTAAAAATATCCTGAATAAAGAAAAAGAATAATATTCCAGTGTGAAACAGAGAAAGCATTAGGCGAAATGCTGTTGATTATTTTGTTTTACTTAATAATAAACCTTGCTAAAACAAGAAAAATAAATGAAATTTTTTATTGAAACAAAAGTATATTCTTTTTAATCCACTCAATACTGATATTATCAGTAAAAACATTTTAAAACATGTTTAAATTTTTTTTAAATTTAAAAAAAAAACAATGTATGTGTTGACAGTATCAGAACTATGTTGTGGTGTCATCTCTGAAAGATTTCAGACTCAGACAGAGGACAATACAAGCAAATGCATTTTATTGAAATTCATGCACTCACTGGGTGGGCCAAGCTCCCTGAAGAAGTCAGCAGCCCAGCAAAGCAAGACAAGGATTTGTATAGAATAAATGGTGCTGATTACATCACAAGATATGTCAATTTAGAGATTATAGGAAGAGTTTGCTAAACTGGAGAGGTCTGATAGTCTTGATGGAACTGTACAGGTGTTTATCCAGAATATATACAGAAAGAAAAAAAAAACACTGATGGGGATATTTATGCATGATAATGATATTATAAATAGCATCAGTAACCCCAAGGACAGCAAGAAGGGGAATTGCCAAGACACCATATTGGGAATCAGATTTATTGAGGTTTGTGGCCCAATGTCCTGTTCTGCATAGAGTTAGCAATATATATACATACATACATATATATATATATACACATAATTTTTTTTGGAGAGTCAATTGCCGGCATCACACATCAGACATACTTGTAAGTATCTGAGGTTGGATTTGGCCTCCTGTCCTCCTGAGTTCAGGGCAGATGCTTTATCTACCACACCATGTATTTGCCCCCATGCAACTTTTTTACTGGTTGATTTCTGTGTTATATTTTGTGGTAACAAACATTTGGTAGTATGGTGATGTAGTTGCCGAATATGGGGGTTCTTTTCATTGTTCTATTGAGACCAATAATTAATGATTTAAGTGGAGCTCAGAATTTGGGCTGGGGTGGGCTACCCAACAATCAAAATCCCATCATGTGAGTCTGGAAAAATATGCAAATATATATCAGATGTGTTCTCTTCCTTCACAGATCATGAAGGAGGAATACAACACAAAAACAAATAACTATAACACAAAGTGAAACAGGATAGGGGCTGTATGTTATTTAAACTTTTGAAAAGTATTTTTACGAACATCTTTACAACAGTCTCTCAGGTTGTCAAGTTAAGCCATCCTTATTTCACAGATGGAGAACCTGGGATAGAGAAGTTTTATGAGCCAAGATGCCTGAGTAAGCAGCAAATAGCTGTAACTCTCCCATGTCCCATAAAATAGCATCCCAAGGCAGATCCTAGAGCAGCAAAATAAGCAAAGAGATTGTGTCAAATAACATATTAAACCAGAAAACTTGGGGGATTGTGAGGAGGGTCTGTTTCACTCAGATAATAGGTGGGAGAACAGGTTAGGACAGGAAGCTTCCCTGCAAGTCCTACTTCAACAAACCAGCAGGAGATTCTGAGCCCCAATAGCTGCAGGGAAACACAAAAAACACCCCACCAGGAGTCTGCACATGCCAGACACCCCCATAATGACCCCAGTTCAGCAGCCGGTAAACTGTCAGAACCCTACAGCTTCCAGCAATGCCAGCCAACCCCCACCATACCCCTTTAGCAAACCACCAGACACAGGAGTTCCCCATATGCCTAAGGATAACATCAGTACAGCACCAGTTAAACAGGTAGAGTCTGCAGTCACTGCCACAAGAGGCCTGAAACAGTCCTCCTTCCATCTTGGGCGCAGAGCTCAAATTTAAAAGAGAGAATAATGGCCCCGACTTCCCTATCCCCAGAAAAAAGAATGAGCAAATACAATAAAAAATTTTGACCATAGAAAGTTATTGTACTGACAAGGAAGACTAAGACACAAATGCAAAGGGGGACAAAAATGTGAAAATACTTTATGGGCAAAGCCCCAAAGAAAAATAGGAAGTAGTCTCAAACCCAGAAAAAACTCATGGAAGAGCTCAAAAAGGAGCTTGTAAATCATATAAAAAAGGGAGAACAAAAATTTGAAAAAAGAATGAGAGCATTGCAAAGGATTGCAAAAATGCTTTAAAAAGCAGAACTGGATAAATGGAAAAGGAGATTCTAAAATCCATGGAATAAAACAATTTTTAAGTGAATCTTTTTATTTTTCAAAACAGTGGACAAAACTTCAAAATTAGCCTTTGCAAACCTTGTGTTCCAACTTCTTCCCCCTTCCCCCACACTGTATACTAGATGGCAAGTAGTCCAATATATGTTAAGTATGGTAGAAATATATGTTAAAGGGGCATCTAGGTGGCACAGTAGTTAGAGCACCAGCCTTGAAGTAAGGAGGACCTAAGTTCAAATCTGTTCTCAGACACTTAACATTCCCTAGCTGTGTGAACCTGGGCAAGTCATTTAACCTCAATTGCCTCAGCAAAAAAGCAAAAACAAAAAAAAAAAAAACAAAAAAAAAAAAAACAAAAAAAAGAAAATGTTAAATCCAATACATGTATAAATATTTATGTAATAATCGGGCTGCACAAGAAATAAAAAGAGAAGCAAAGTAAAATGTAAGCAAACAATAATAAAAAGAGTAAAAATGCTAGGTTGTGGTCCACACTCAATTCCCACGATCCTCTCTCTGGGTGTAGATGGCTCTCTCCATCACTGATCAATTGGAACTGGTTTGAATCACCTCATTGTTGAAGAGAGCCATGTCTATCAAAATTGATCATCATATAGTCTTCTTGCTGTGTATAATGATCTCCTGCTTCTGCTCCTTTAACTTAGCATCAGTTTATGTAGGTCTCTCCAGGCCTCTCTGAAATCATCCTGCTGGTTATTTCTTACAGAACAATAATATTCCATGACATTCATATACCATAATTTATTCAGCCATTCTCAAACTGATGGACATCCACTCAGTTTCCAGTTGCTTGATACTTTGAAAAAGGGCTGCCACAAACATTTTGTGGAAAAAAAAACAAACTTCTAGATATATATTTTGGTTCACAAAACTGTACAATCTAGTATGTCTTTTTTACTTCTTAAATATGAAGTGGATTTGAGTAATCATTTTAAAAATTGTAATATTTCAATAAGAATAAGTATTCTTGCCACAACAGCATTTTTGTTAAAAAAACAAAAACAAAACAAAACAAACAAACAAACAAACAAACAAACATGTGGGTCTCTTTCCCTCCTTTAAGATCTCTTTGGTATATAGGCCCGGTAGAAACACTGCTGGATCAAAAGATATGCACAGTTTGATAATTTTTTTGAGCATAGTTCCAAATTGCTCTTCAGAATGGATCCCTTCACAATTCCACCAACAATGTATCACTGTCCCAGTTTTCCCACATTCTCTCCAACATTCGTTATTTTCTTTCCCTTTCATCTTAGCCAATCTGACAGTTGAGTAATGGTATCTCAAAGTTTTCTTAATTTGCATTTTTCTGGTCACTAGTGATTTAGAGCACCTTTTCATATGACTAGAAATAGTTTCAATTTCTTCATCTAAAATTTGTCTGCTCATATCCTTTGACCATATTTCAATTGGAGAATGTCTTGAATTCTTATGAACTTGAGTCAATTCTCTATGTATTTTAGAAATGAGGCCTATTAGAAGCTTTGAATGTAAAAATGTTTTCCCAGTTTAATGCTTCCCTTCTAATCTTGTCTGCATTAGTTGTGTTTGTATAAAAACTTTTTAACTTAATATGATCAAAATTATCTATTTTGTGATCAATAATGGTCTCTAGTTCTTCTTTGATAACAAATTCCTTCCTCCAAAGATCTGACAGTTAAGCTATCCTATATCCTATTTTTTATGATACCATTCTTTATATTTAGATTATGAATCCATTTTGACCTTATCTTAGTATACAGTGTTAGGTGTGGGTCGATGTCTAGTTTCTGCCATAATAGTTTCCAATTTTCCCAGTAGTTTTTGTCAAATAGTGAATTCTTATCACAAAAGCTGGGGTCTTTGGGTTTGTCTGACAAACCCAAATTGATTTGCTACAGTCATTGACTATTTTGTCCTGTGAATCTAACCTATTCCACTAATCAACTATTCTATTGAAGAAAACAATTTTAAAAGAGTCCAACTGGCTAAATGAAAAAGAAATTAAAAAAAAAAGCTCATTGAGGAAAACACCGTCACACCGTCTTAAAAGCCAGAATAGGGAAGGTGGAAGTAAGTGACACTATGAGATATCAATAATCAATCAGTCAAATTCAAAAGAATAAAAAAGGAAAGGAAATGGAAAATAATGGGGAAAATAGCTGATCTGGAAAAAGAATTAACACAATAGCAAAACACTGGACAATGTGAAAGTCGTAATCAAACTAGTCTATCTGACAAGATAAACCCAGGAACTACTTAAAAACAATTACCAAACACTTTGCACATAAATAAAGACAGATCTAAACAAATGGAAAAATATTAATTTTTCAAGGGTAAGTCAAGTAAACATAATAAATATTACAATTCTCCCTAAATTATTTTATTTATTCAGTGCCATGCCAATCAAACTATCCCCAAAATATTATCTAATACATCTAGGAAAAACAACAACAAAATTCATCTGAAAAAAAATAAGATCAAGAATATCAATGGGGAAGAATACAAGGGAAGGTAGACTAGCAATACCAAATCTCAAACTAAACTCTAAAGCAGTAATCATCAAAATTATCTGGTACTGTCTAAGAAATAGTGGTAGATAAATTTACTAGATTTGGTTATAAAAATATAGGAGTCAATGACCATAGTAACCTAGTGTTTGGTAAGTCCAAAGACCACAGCTTTTGGTATTAAAACTCACTGTTTGACATAAATTACTGGGAAATTTGGAAGACGACAGAACATACACTAAATATAGACCAACATTTCACACCATATACCAAGATAAAATCAACATGCTTGCATGGTTTAGACATAGAGTGTGATATCATAATCAAATTAGAAGAGCAAGGAATACCTGCCAGATCTCTAAGAAGGAGAAGAATTCATGACCAAACAAAGAGATAGAGAGCATTATGAAGTTCAAACAAGATAATTTTGATTATATTAAATTGAAAAGTGAAAAGTTTTTGTTCAAACAAAACCAATGTACCCCAAATTAGAAGAAAAGTAGAAAGCCAGGAAACAATCTTTACATCGTTTCTCTGATAAAAGTCTCATTTCTCAAAAATATAAGGAACTGAACTATATTTACAAAAACATGAATACTATTCCCAATTGTTAAATGGTCAAAGGATATAAGCAGTCAGTTTTCAGATGAAGAAATCAAACATATCTATAAGCCCACGAAGAAGTGCCCTAAGTGATTCTTGATTAGAGAAATACAAACAAACATTTTTGAGGTGTTACCTCACATATGTCTAAGTAATGACAAAAAAGGAATGTGTTAAATGGAAAGGATGTGGGAAAATTGGAACTTTAATGTACTATTCCTGGAGGCATGAACTGATTCAACCACTCTAAAGATGAATTTGGAACTATATCCAAAGGACATATTCTTTGATCCAACAATACCACCACTAGATTTATATCCCAAAGACATAACTTTAAAAAAATGGAAAAGAATTTACCTATGCAAAAATATTTACGGCAACCCTTTTCAGAGTGGTAAAATACTGGAAATTGAGGGTATGTTCATTAATTGGGGAATGGTTGAACAAGCTGTGGTATATAATTGTAATAGGATACTATTATGCAATAAGAAATGATGAGTATAAAGATTTTAGAAAACTCTGTAAAGACTTGTACAAACTGATGCAAAGTGAGATGAGCAGAACCACAAAAACAATGTACACAGTATCAGCAACAATATATGATGATCAATTACGAATAACTCAGCTCTTCTCAGAATCAGAATGATGCATACAAAGAAGTCACATAGGAAAATGTTATCCATATCCAGATAAAGAAAAAAGTGAAGCCTGATTGTATTTTGAAGTACATTTTTTTTTACTTTATTCTTTCCTATGTCTTTCCCTCCCTTTTACACTGTTTCTTTTACAATAGTGACTAATATGGAAATGTGTTTTACATGATAGCACTTATATAAACTATATCAAATTACCTACCAGCTTTGGAAAAATGAAGGGGAAGGAGGAAGGGAGAAAAATCTTGCAAAAATTATTGCTAAATTTTTTTTCTTGGTATATAACTGAACAATATATATGCATATGTACTTATACATATATAACACTATTTTTAAAAAACTAAATAAGGAATCAACATTGGATCCTTTGAAAATTTTCATTTTATTTTTCAAATAACTGTATCCCAGTAATACTTAAAGGACTTTACATTCAGGAAGTATCCTTGGAATTTAGTAATTTTCTTCAAGACATTAAATTTTTTTTAGCTGTCTAGCATAACATTTAGATGTAGTATTCAAATAACATGCAGAAGTATATTGCTCTTTTATGGTCACTATGTGGTTTAAAATTATTTTTATTCTATCACAAACATAACATTTACCAGACATACTTCCTTTCACTCAAAAAAGCCAAAAAAAAAAAAAACCCACTAATCACTTAAAAAGAAATGTTGATGGAAAAAACAAACAAACAAACAATTGTGAATGGTGTGCTAGATAAACAATTACATATAAGAATTATATAAGGTTATTTAAACATTTTTATCATATTTGGGTAGGATTACTGAAACTTATTGAAAAGAAATGCTACAGAAAAACAAGTAGATTTTTGGATTATAGTAAATTATTCAACCCTTTTTTATCTCCTATTTATGTTAACTGTATATATCTGGACTTTTAAATATCAATTATGCATATATTTTGGTATAGCTACCTTTTAAAGACCTAGACCAATATAGGTTTCTAAAGGTGGGACAGGTATTTTCTTTTTTTTTCACTACATGCTAACATAATTGTGGACAGATACAAATCTTCACCAATAAGTATGCCATAAAACACAAAAAAGTTTCTAATGAAAAAATGTAATCTTGACATAACATTTCATAAAACTATAAGCGTGAGTTTTCTTTCCAAAGTTATATTGCAAATTGCTCTGTTTTTATTTTAATAACATTTTTGTTTCAAATAATTTTTCATACTCTAAAATCATGCTACATAATTAAATTGCACTTCATAATCACATTTTTCCATATTTACCTATAATTATGAAGAGTCCACACTGAGTAGGACCATTGTCTTTATCTAGCACACCTAGATTAAAAAAAACAAAAAACAAAAAACTGTACTTTGTTTCTACTCTGGATCATTCTATAACTTCAAATTGTAAACAGTATACCTTTCTAGAAAGCTACTCTAAGAAACACCATTCATATGTCATGTTCAGACATTTTTATAGTTTATCTAGAATAATAGAGTGCTAACTGCTTAACTTATATCATTTTGAACACTTTTAGAATGATAGTCAATAATTAAATTGGCTGTCATCTGAAATAAAACTCCATTAGTTCTTTTGATAGAAATAATAAAAAAGTTAGATGAAATCATGCCTGCTACATCTCTCTTCATAATAAAATTGAAATTTAATCAGAACTGGTTTTTATATAAAGGGGATTATACTTTTTCTTGCACTTAATAATAATAATTGCAAGGGACTAGAAGCTTTTCTTGAATGAAGAAACAAGTATAGATCAGAAAAATAGTAAGCACACCTCTCCCAGGATTATACCACTTTGGAAGGATAAAAAAAACCTGCAGATTTCTTTAACTGACTCTGAAAACAGTAGCACAAAAAAGCCTGAAGCTTGGGAAAGTGCCTTTCCACCTCCAGGGGAGTAGAGCCCAACTTTAGAGAATCCAAGTGTAGAAAACAACAACAACAACAAGGTAGCTAGATGGTGCAGTGGATAGAACGCTGATCCTGAAGTCAGGAGGGCCTGATTTCAAATCTGGCCTTAGACACTTAAGACTTTCTAGATGTATGATGCTGGGCAAATCACTGAAACCTGATTGCCAAACTAAAAAAAATAGAAAAGAAAGAAAAGAAAACAACACCAAAAAGAACTAAACCATAAATATGTCAATAGGGAAGACCAAAACATAAATGTATAACACAATCATGTGAAAATAGCTACAAGCAAAGCATCAAAGAAAATTTCTCATTGGACTTTAATCACAATTAGAATTCATGGAAGAATTCAACAAAGAATTAGTGCAGTAGAGGAAAGAGAGGGAAATATAGTGATACCAGAAAATTATGAAAAGATAATTAATATCTGGGTAAAAGGGACATGAATAATGGTGAAGAAAATAACCTCTTAAAAAAGAAATAAAGCACAAAAACTCACTGAAGGAAAAAACCCCTTAAAACTCCTTAAAACCCCTTAAAACAGAATAAGCCAAATTGAAAAATAGGTATAATATCTTACTGAAGAAATGATTTTTTTTAATTCTAATTGGGCAAGTGGAAGCTAATGACTTTATAAGACATCAAGAAACAACAAAGCAAAAGCAAATGGTCTAAAAATAAAATAAAATATCTCATTGTAAAAAAGAAAAGACCAGGAAAAAACACAGAGGAGACAAAAGTTAAGAATTTTTGGATTACTTAAAAGCCATGATCAAACAAAGAACCTAGGAATTATATCTCAAAAATATTAAGAAAAACTGCCCTAAAATCTTAGCTACAGAAGGTAAAATGGATATTGAAAGAAACCACTTATCACCTGAAAAGATACCCAAATGAAAATTCTCAAGAATATTGTGGAAAAATTACCAGCTCAAGAAGAACATATTTCAAGTGGATAGAAAGAAAAAAATCTAAATATGGATTACAGTCAGGATCACACAAGATTTAGTGACTTATATGTTGTACAAGCAAATTGCTTGCAATTTAATAATCCATGAGGAGCTGGGCAGGGGTGAGAAACTTTCTTTTTTTCCTGCCCAGGGAAATGGCCTATTATTTGTAGGCCATTATTAACTTATCAACTTATAGAACTTAAAGCAATAGGATGTTCTTGTACCTAGTTTTCAGTTCAACATTGCTTGGGGCTGCCTTAGCAAATGGTTTTACTGGTCATTTAATATGGGAAATGGCCTATCATTTGTAGGCCATTATCAACTTATCAACTTATAGAACTCAAGCAGTGGGATGTTTATGTACCTAACTTTCAGCTCATCATTGCCTGGGTTTGCTTTAGTAAATGATTTTGGAGGTCATTTTAACACGGGCCATAGGCCAGATGTTCTCCACTTCTGAGCTAGGATCACAACAGAGAATAACCTACCAAATACAACTGAGTATAATTCTCCAGAAATGGATATTTAATGAAACAGAGGATGTTTAAGCATTCCAGATGAAAAGATCAGAATAGAAAATTTGACATTTAAACACAATATTCAATAGAAACAACAACAAAAAGTGTATATATCAAAAAGTAATCATGAGGGTCTTCAGTTCCTACATGAGATGATTCATGTAACTCCTAAGAAATTTTACTTTTATCAGGGCAGTTGAAAGAAGCTTACATACAAAGTATAGGTATAAGTCAATTATTCTGGAATGATCTTTAAGCAATGAAGGAATGGAAAGAGGAATTTACTGAGAGAAGAGGGAGGGAAAGGTATAATGAGAAAATTTGTCTCATATAAAAGAATTATGCAAAGAAAAACTTTAAATGGAAGGGAAAATAGGGAGGCTAATTCTTGAATCTCAATCTTAATGGAATTAGTTCAGAGGGAAGAATGTACACAGACACAGATACACACACACACAAACACTCAAGAATTTATAGAAATCTAATCTACTGAATAGTAAATTAAGAATAGAAAAGGATAAAAATGGAAGAGAAATGATAAAAAAAAAAAACGAGGACAAATTAATGGCTGGAGTGATTAGATACTTAGACAAAGTTCCTTGTCCCCTAGATATTTAGAGCCAGAAGCTACTTGAGCTGTATGTAGGAAAAAGATAGGAAAACAGTTTCAATACCATGCAAATACCTCAGTGTAAATAGTCTAATTTAAAATTATTTGAGGTTGACTAGTGTGGAAAAGGCTATTTCTACATTTCTTAAACATTTGTCTTTAGCAGTATATATATATATATATATATATATATATATATATTGCTTAACTTATTGAACTCATTGAAAGAACTGCATCTCTCTTAATTCTTTAAAAATTTTTAACTCTCAAAACCACTGAATACATGCTAGAAAGATTTAATATTGGTATATGTATGAGGAAAGATGGGATGAGAAGATTATTAAGGGGAGCATATCTATGTTATCACATCTCTGCATCCTCTTCTACTTTAGTGTGATCTATAGTGTTTAAGTTAATGATATTGAAGGGATATTGTGTGTCAGTCAGATACAACAATGGAATAGGAGCTCTCATATACACAATAACTTTAGAGATTTGCCAGCATACCTTTCTCAGTGTCTACCATGACACTGTATTTGACATTGGGAATGCTAAAATAAAATTAAAAGTCTCTGCTATGACGAAGTTTATATTTCCTAGGAGAGGGAACCCACATACACATATATCAATTGTTTATGTGTGTGCGCCTGTGTAGAAGATCAAAGAGACTCAAGGTAACATGATAGGGAAGGGAAAGAAGCATTTACATAAAAGCCCACTCTGTGCTAGGCACTATGGCACGCACCTTTAACAAATATTATGTTATTTCATTCTCACAACTCCCCTAAAGGGGATTTTGTATTCATTCCACAGTTGAGGAAATTGGAACAATAAAGAAGTTAAGTGGAATTCTCCCCAAAACCAAAAGCAAATAGCAGAGTGGATTAAAAAACTGAATCCTACAATATGCTGTTTACAAGAAACACATTTGAAAAGGAGAGATAGGTACAGAGTAAGGAAAAAAGGCTGGAAAAGAATTAATTATACATCAGCCATAGCAAAAAGAAAAAAAGAAAAGAAAGAAAGAAAAGCAAGAATAGCAATTCTGATCTCAGATAAAGCAAAACTAAAAATAGATCTAATTAAAATAGATAAGGAAGGAAACTACATCTTGTTAAAGGTTACCATAAACAGTGAAGTGGTATCAATACAAAATGCATATGCACCACATGATAGAGAATCCAAATTTGTAAAGCAAGTTATAGGAAGAAATAGCAAAACTATATCAATTGGAGACCTCAAACTTCCCCTCTCAGAATTAGGTAAATCTAACAACAACAACAACAACAACAACAACAAAAAGCTAGAGAGGTTAATAGAATCCTAGAAAAATTAGATACAATAAATCTCTGGAGAAAATTGAACAAGGGCAGAAAAAAATACATCTTTTTCTCAGCAGTACATGAGACCTACACAAACACTGACCCGGTATTAGGTCATAAAAGCCTCACAATAAAGTTCAGAAAGGCAGAAATAGTAATGATGCAATAAAATTATATTCAATAAAGTAGTAGGGAAAGATAGACTAAAAACCAATTGGAAATTAAATAATCTAATTCTAAATAAAGAGTGGGTCAAACAATAAATCACACAAATAATCGTTAATTTCACCCAGGAGAATTACACTAATGAGACAACATACTAAAACCTATGGAATGCAGCCAAAGCAGTTCTTAGGGAAAATTTTATATCTTTAAGTAGTTACATGAATAAAATAGTGAAAGAGGAGATCAATGAATTGGGCATGCAATTAAAAAAGCTAAAAAAAATAACAAATTAAAAACTTCAATTAAATACCAAATTAGAAATTCTGAAATTCAAAGTACAGATTAAAATTTGACCCAATAAGATTAAGGATGAAACAAGGATGTCCATTATCACCACTACTATTAAACCCTGTATCAGTGTATTATTTTTTTAAATATATATTGCTTTATGAATCATCATGGAAGAGAAAAATCAGAGCAAAAAGGAAAAAAAAAACATGGGAAAGATAAAAAGAAGTGAAAACCTCATGAATTTACATTCATTCTCCTGAGTTCTTTTTCTAGATGCAGATGGAATTTTCTGTCCAAAGTCTATTAGGATTGCTTTGGATCACTGAACCATTGAGAAGAACCAATCTTTCATAGATGACCATGACACATTCTTGCTGTTATTGTGTGCAATGTATCCCTGATTCTGCTTATTTTGCTCAGCATCAGTTCATATAAATCTTTCCAGGTCTTTCTAAAATCAGCTTGTTCATAATTTTTTATAGAACAATATTCCATTACCTTTATACACTACAATTTGTTCAGCCATTCCCCAATTGATGGGCATTTACTCATTTTCCAATGTGCATTTATCAACTGTGAAAGACTTGGTTCTTCTCAATCGTTCATGATTCAAAGCAATCTCAATAGTTTTTGGACAGAAAATATAAGACGAATAATTTTAAAAAGAGGTAAAGTTATGTGCTAAATGTCACAGGGCTAAAAACTGCCTTTGGTAGGATTTTAATTCAAGATGTCCTGGTTTCAAATCAAGCATTCTATCTACTGTTCCACCTCGTTACCTCAAATTCTTATTATCTTAAAGTAAGTTATCTTCAATATGATTTAGTTTTAAAGTCATTAAAAATATTCCTTGATTAATGAATATATTTTAGAATTTACACTTAACCTCTAAAATTTTTCTAATTCCCTTAGTTATGTGTTCACTCCTCTCAAATTATTGAACAAATGCACAGAGATACATACAATATATCCACACATGCCTTCCACTTTTGTTGCTGTTGTATCCCCAGTCATTAGTACAGTTCTTGGTACATCATAGGACATTAATAAATATTTATTGAAATTATAGAGACTCAGCAACATATAAGGGCCATGAAGGTAAGCACTTTTTCATTTTTGCTTATAACACCTATCTGGTAGCACATGGCTTTCTGTCTATCAAGTACATTTCTTGTATTGGAATGAAATATATTAGATGTGCTACATTTCCTTCAGGAAAAATCTACTATTCTTTGAGTTTTTTATTAGCTATTCAATCATTCTTATTTTTGGACACATTTTTCAATCATTTTTTCTGCCATTTTAAATGACAGATGGCTTATGTTTTATCATTCAAGATTGATGATATTTTATTTCTTTTTAACAGGAGGGGAAGAGAGTAGGGTATAGTGATATTGTGAAACACTTCTTTATTAAAGAACATGAACACGCTTGCACAGTGAAAAACAGGTGGGAAATGCCTATTTTTTGATGATTAGCCTTTCCTTTTTTCTTATACTTGTAGTTCTGAAACAACTATATAGCATTCAAAAATTTCAGAAAAACAAAATTGATTGTAAATCTATATTCCAAGTTTCTTCTTTAGGGTAAAAAATTCCACATCAATTTTTTCTTACAATTTTTAATATTTTAAAAATCTATGTCTATCATTGTTTTATGATTTTTTGAAATACTTCATTGCTTAAATTCTTTTCAAGTTACTGTACCTGAGTTTTCCTTGGAAATTAAACCAAAACATAAAAACATAACTTTGCTACACATATTGAACATTTATTTGGACCACTTCAGTGTTTTATTGCTAATAACACAAAAACATACATTTACATAGCATATAGAAAAATGGCAATAAAAATTCCTACAATTTAACTCAGGAAAGATTTCTTAAAACAGAATATAATTGTTAAATGTACTAGGAGAGTTCACTATTCAATTTTGAAAGAGCATTTTCTTGGAAGTTCTTCATCATCTTGTAATTTGTGTGAGTGCTCTTTGCCTACTAAGTTGACAGATATCTTTAGCACTTGCAGATTCAAAATTCTGCTTCAGTAATTTTAAGATAAGAGGTAGTATACCATAGTTAATTGCCCTTGAATTAGGAAAAGAGGGACTCATCCTCTGTTTCTCAAAACGACCTCTGTGACCTGAACCATTTACTTGACCTATCAATGGGATTCTGTAAGACCTTAACAAGGAGGTAAGTTATCAATATGCATTAATAGAAGGAATAGCCACATTAGAATTTTCTCAAAAAACATAAAACCATATATTGGTGTCATATGCATGTGCACATGCACACAAAAATTATTTTAGGTAACTTGAAATAATTCATCAGTGGATACTAGAAATTAACCTCTATTCGGAAAACAAGTGACAAGAATTCCTCAAAATGAAAACACCATTATCTTACTGAACTTTTCACTTAAACTTTGAACATTAAAATAAACGTCATTCATTAAGTAGTAGGATTGTAATGTGCAGAGCTGGGAGAATCCTTAGAAATCAATTTGTCATCATTAATTTTTCTTTTTGCTAATGAGAAAACAGCCCCAAAGAGAAAAAGTAAATTGTCCATGGTCATAAAGCTTTTCAGAAACAGAGGAGGGATTTGAAGCCAGTTCATATATGACTCTAAATCTAGTGCTCTTTCTATTCAATACTTCCTAATTTACTCATTTATTTATTTACTTGGTTATTCAATCATTTGATAGATATCCAAATGCCTATATATTCAATAGATATTTATTAATGGAGTGGCTATTATTTAGAAAGAAATATGGTAGAGATTTGTCTAAATCCAGAGATGAGTAAAATATAGTTTCTGCACAGAAATTGCCGTTTCACATATAGGAATGTCCAAAAATAACAACATAGAGAGAATGTGATAAGTGACATAAGAGAGCCACTAAGTGCCATGAGAGCCATAGAGTGACACGGGAATAAGGAAACTTAATTTTTTCCTAAAAAAATTCTGGATCAGTCTGTCAATAACTCATAATATGCCAGTAGGGGAATTGTATGTATAACTTTTATTTCTCACAAATTTTATTTAACTTTAATCAAATTAACAATTTTTGAGCTTAACTATGTGCTTCAATATTGTATGAACTCTGATTACAAACATGATTACAGATTTCATAACTTAAATTATACTCTAATTAGTTCATTTTGTCCATGTTCTCCCTCTTCATATTTGAGTTATACAAATAAATTGAACACAGTTTTTGATCTGGATAACATAGGAATACATTCTGATTGATATGTATACAATGGTACTCTATTTTTTCTTTCTCTTCTTGATTTAAAAACTTTGCTTCACAGTGAGGAGGAAGAGGTTGGAATAAGAAAAAATAAGTGCTTGGTAAGTACAAATATATTTTAAAAACCTAATCCACATAATTGCTTTAAAGTTTGTGCTTCTCTTGTTATCATATAAGAGTGTTATTTGCCTACTCAGTATCTTACCTATTGAATCATAAAGTGATCATGTAAAGCAGTCATCCATAAAGAAAATATATTTGAGTTCTTTTGCTAATATTTTGAATATATACATTTGTATGTAGACTTCAATTTAAGTCAACAATAATTCAAAGTTTCAAGCTTGAGTAACTGGGAAACTTATATCAGAGACAGAAATAGAGAATGTTAAATGGAAATGTTGAATTTTGGAAGAACAATGGTAAATATATATAACTTCCCTAGTGATATAATATAAATTATTGACAGATTGACACTTGTAAATTTCTAGAAAAAACTCAAATTTCCCTATTCCCGTGAAACTCTTTCCTCTCTTAAGTAACATTACATTTATAAGGTTAAAAATGAATTATTCCTAGTTAAATAAATTAACCCAACCCAATCCTCTTGTCTTTATGTATATTTCATTCTAGTCTATATTTTTAATCACCCATACTTCAGCACATGCCATAAATGCTAAATGCTAAAAACAGTGGGAAAGAAAGAGATAAATCACTCTATCTCTGCCTTAAAATCCAATGGGAAAACCAGATATACATGCAATCAGACTATTATTTTTTATATATTTCTTTATGAAACTGATACACATATTACATAGCTGGTACTGATAGCTTAAAAGAATGTTATTTCATCTAAGAAAATAGCATGGAAATACTAAGTTGTACTTCAGTGTGTTAGATCTAGTGATAGCATGAGTCATTCATCAAATGCTGACATTTCAAAAACAATTCAAATATATCAAAAAGAGTACGCCAATACAAACCTGAGTAGAGGCCAACAACTCCCCTTGGGACTTTACAATACATTTTAGAAAAAAAAAGTATATTACTATCTTTTAAAAACTGGTTACTATGCATTTAAAATACATACATATATATGCCTTTAAATATGTGTGTGTGTGATTTTATAGCTCCTATATTTCATTCATATAAAAAGTTGTTATTTATGTCCTGTATTGGTCTATAAATAGGGGTATCAAACCCACAAAGAAAACAATTCTATACTAAAGCCATTAAATCCATTAGTAGGGATCCTTTTTCAGTACACAAATTCCATAAAATAAAGTAGTATATAATCTAGGTTGCCTGAGGAAGTAATATGCATCATTACTATTTATTATTATTATTATTTTTATTATTAGGAAGCAGCACTGTATATCTGAAACAAGTCATAAATTCCTAAATTCAAGGGCCCCTAGGCTGCCTAAGCGGGGGGAAAAATCCATGTGAGAAAAAGAAATAAATGAAACCTCTGGTTTATCAATAATTGGGCCAGCAAGTGACCTCTGCACCACTAATATGAGTAAGACAGACAGATACAGTCTCAAAACAAACAACAACAAAATTAACAAATAAATAACCAAAAATTACCTGTCTAAACCCAAGATTCTAAAGGAGAGAAGAAGGAAACAGTTTAGGAGAGAAAAAAAAATCCTTAACCCTTCTAAAAAAAATCCTACACTTTTAAACTTCCAGATAATAAAGGATGATACTACTTCTGATGTTTCTAAGAACAATAAGTTTTTATACATGTCCTTTAAGTTTTTATTTTCTTTTGCTAACATCATCCAATCTGCTATTAAATTTTGCCGCTTTTCCCCCTTGATATTATTGTTATGGAACCAACATTTTTATTTTTACCTCCTTTTCTCCTTCTTAATCCAGAAATTAACCAATTTGCAAAATCTTAGACAAAAAGCAGGTTACAATTTAATCAGAAAGTAAAAGAAATTCTAAGTTTAATGCCAATGAGTCAATTTCTGTTCATTGTGCTTATTCTGATTAGTCTGGAAACAATAAAGTAAACTGGGGATATAGATGGTTAAATAAACTGTGGTACATGAATCCATTGTAATATCATATAAGATACAGCAACAGAATGAGGGGAACAGACAAGTATGTGGAAATTTTTATGACTTGACCATAGTGTCATAACATACATTTAAAGGTACAGAAAATTTGAGAGATAATCTTGTCCTGCTACCTCATTTTATATGTGAGAAGTCTAAGGTTCAGAGATATTAAGGGACTTGTTTAAAAGTACATAGATAAAGTAAGTGGCTAATCTATCTTCAAATCATGAAGAGATAAAACTGCACCAGATATTTGCCAAAGCAAATGTTTTCAAGTCTGTGAGTATTTATTAAATGTCTACTGTGTGCTAAGGAGAAATATAGAAAGAAAGGAAGAAATTATTCTGTCCTCTTGGGCAATATGAAAATAATTATTTACAAACAAAATAAAGACAGGAAACATTAGACATAATCTTATACTGAAAACTCTTTAAGGACCAAGAAATAAAAGACTTCAAAAGAAGGTATTATTATTTTTGGTTGAGAAATAAAGAAAGCCAGGAAAGCAGAGAAGCAGAGACAAGGAGAACAAAAAAAGGAAAAAAAATCATTTGTTATATAATCATAATGACCAAACATAACCCTTAAGGTGAGATAGGAAAAGAAAATTCATCTGCTTCCAACCTCTCCCTCCATTTTTTTTTCTGTCAAAGTGAAGAATTATGACTTGGAATCATTGCAAATATGTACGATTAGAGCTGTCAGCTCTCTGAACTGAGTCAGCTTCTCTGAACTGCTTCCTCACTATCCCTTGTTGCAAAAAAGGGAAGTTCTCTAGATAAAAAAGAGAAAAGGATAAATTTGGATATTAAGATGATGCCAAAACAAAATATATTAGTATATTTGAAATGTTAACCATCATACAAATTAATTTCAATAGTCTGTTTCTAACAGTTTGCCAATTCTATTTACTAAGAGAAAAAAAAAAAGAAAACCTTAAACAAAGACTAACATCTTCCAATTATACGAGAGGAGGAAAATGTGTAGAAAGTAACATTTTTGTTTTAGTCTAACATTTTCTATTCAGTTAAATGTCACTTTTTTTTCTTTTGACCTTTTAAATTATACACTAAATATAAAAATAGCCTTAATGACTCTGGATTTTGAAATGTGTGATTATTGTTTTACCCCTAAATTATTTTCCCTATGAATATGCAATTTAAATTTCTTTATTGCTTCATTAAATGAGTTCTTCTTGTGTCTTGAAGCCAATTTTTCTTCCAATAGAACATTTCTAATTATATAATCATAACAAAAAACAGTGAGAAAAGAGTATTTAACATATTAAAACTCACTTGATAGTCAACTTTTTAAACATTCACCTATTTTATAAAGTGAAGTGATAATTACTCTGGAGCTGTGAGATTTTTAGAAAGAAGGAAGGCAAAAATACTATTTTAAAGAGATTACTGCATTTGGAACTATAAGACATTGTTTTAGAATTTTGGTGGTGACAATTACTAGGCATATGAATTTGAACAAATCACTAAAGTATTGTGAGCTTCGGTTTCCTTAAATATATGTGGAAATAATCAAGATATACTTAACTTATAGGAATGGTGTAAAGAAAAATTTTTTTTGTAAACTATAAAAGGATATATAAATGATGATGATGAATATTGTTATTGTTACTCTTAATACTTTGATAAAATAATGTCTATTTATCTTAATAATTTGAATATGAGATATGCCATTTAAGTTGACTGATAAATGACTATGGTTATTTTTTTATTATTCAGTGATTGTCATTTATAACCATTAGAATATCCTAAAATATACTCTACACTGAATTATTTTCAGCAAAAGTTAATGTTTACTTGATAATTGAGAAAGTACTTCAGGAGCTTTTGCCATCTGAAAATCATAATTTAGAAAATTAATTCTCTTTGAAAGAATTACTGATGAGGAAAATTAAGGTATCTGAGGTGAATTCATACTAATGCCATGCCACAGCATATAAGGTGTTATTAAAAATAAATTCTTAGAATAACATCACTTTT
The DNA here is from genome assembly GCA_023553655.1 of Myrmecobius fasciatus. Classification (NCBI taxonomy): domain Eukaryota; kingdom Metazoa; phylum Chordata; class Mammalia; order Dasyuromorphia; family Myrmecobiidae; genus Myrmecobius; species Myrmecobius fasciatus. The sequence goes on along the minus strand of JAJPUD010003711.1, from coordinate 71,976 downwards.
CTATTTCCTATAAACCAAAGCACAGAGGAAAACTTGGAAATGTAAGTTTTCTAATTATTTTGATTATAGCATGAACAGCAACTAGAGAAGAAAAACTATATAAAATAGGAAATACTTTTCTAAGAAAAAATGGCCATAGGACATATAAATAGCTCACTTAAAGATTTAGTCAAGCTCCTTAAATTACATAATTGATAACTAAAAATAGTTGTATATTATAATGGAAAGAATATTACCTTTCACACGTGAATAATGATATGTAAATAATAATTTAGACTGAAAACTAAAATTTCCCTTAAAGATTATTCAGAATTATAAAACAATTAAACAATTACAAACCATGTAATTGACAAAGAAGCTACTTTTAGATATCTATTAAAACAAATATAGTATAAAATATGAGGTATTATTTTCTTCATATCTATTACCATATTTACTGGATAATAATTTTTATATTTTTATAATGAACTTCCAGTTTTGCGATAGAAATTGCATAGACAAAATTTTGCAGGCTATAATAACTCACATTTGCATAACTTCTGTAGAGTCTGTAAAGAATTTTCCTCACAATTCAATGAGGTAGGAAGTACTCTTACTGTCATTTTCCAGATAAATAAATTAAAGTTGAGAAGTTGATGAAGTTTTCAAAGATCATGTTGTTAAAAAATCTATGAAATTGAATCTGAATCTGTTATTTCAATTTAATTTGGAGTTCTTGTAACATGAAAGTAATTGACTCAATTCTCCATATCTTTCCATATATAAAACCACGCTAACAGTAAATGGTTTAAAATACACACAAACACATTCACACACACATACACACAGTCTTATATGTTGTGATAGGACCAATATTTATCATAGAGTCTCTCAAAGTCTGATCCTGGGACCACCAAAGGTCCCTGAGATACAGGTTTCTCTAGGTCAAAACTATTATCAAAATAATACTAAGATGTTTAAAATTTTAATATAATAAATACTGATAAATATAACTCCCATAAATAAAGCTATCCTAGGAGAGTCTTAAATAATGGTTAATAGGATAAAGGGGACCTGGTGACTAAAAAGTTTGAGAACCTCAGATCAAAAACAGCCATCATTTTATTTCTCCCCTAGTGGTCAACACATTTCTCCCCTAAATCCATCTGGCTTCTGTCTTCCTAGAAAAAGCATCTGTGGATATTGGGAGATTACAGGAATCCTGACTCCCTATTCTAAGGACCACACACATTTCTTTACAAAGACTAAGGAAGTTTATAAGTGTTTATAAGTGTTAACTATTCAATGATTTAGTAAGGCTTCATTCCATCACAATATTGAACCTGAAGTCATAGAAAACCAGCATTATGTCTAATTCTAGCATGGGATTCTGCTAAAATATTAAATCATTTCTATATATATATATATACATATATATATATATATATATATATATATATATATATAAATTTGTTTTTACTCCTCTTTATTTCTATCTGTCTCTTTATTTGGCTCTGATCCTGTCTTTGTATCTCAGTATTTTTCTTTGGTGCATCTCCATATGCCATTTTGTCTATCCCTCACTCACTTTTTTCTTCCACTAAATTATTATTCTGGTTTCTCATTATAGGGACTTTTGGTTCTCAAAACCTATATTTGATCACATACTTCAGCAGACTCAAACTATAATAGCTTAAAATGTTGCCCAATTGTGACCCTAGAACCAGCCAAGCTCTTCTTCAGGAAGCTGATTTCCAGATGATGATTTTGGAGAAATTTGGAGGGCAACTGATGAAAGGGGTACTGCCAAAAGGAGTTGGGATTTGTGTTAAGGAGGAAGCATTCATTGAACACTGGTGAAATCTATAATCTCCTGAGTTATTAACATTACTCTTTTTCTTTTTCTTAATCAGTCCATAAGTAAAGCATTTTGGAAAGTTGAGGTGATAAGGAGCTACACTTTTTAATTGGTTGAAGGAAAGCAAATTTAAAAAGGAACAGCAGTCAATAATAGTCTTTCCTGCAACTGATAAGAACAAATTCTCATTACATAGTTATTCATTTGGTAATAGTTTTCGAAGCATGTGAAAACTTTTATATATTTACTTTTGAAAGACAATGCTCTTAATAGGCCCTTTCACAGCTTGTACTTAATGTATTGAATATCTCATTATCATTACTGCACATTGGTAGGAAGCACATTTGATATGAATTTACATTCAATACATCAAAGGAGCCAGTTTAAAGGCTCACTTCTCAAGTGAGTCACAGCCCTCAAGGCTTTACAATATAGGGGATTTTCTTTTAGGCATACTGAAAATTTTGTTTTATATAGCTGAATAAACAAAGGATGAAGAGAAAGCGATCATTCTTTAATACAGTCACCTTTTTAGCTGCCTACATTCCACAAGATAAAAACATTGCAAAAGAAAACCTTTGTGAGAAAGGGACAATGGATGAACATTTATTTTGCTCCTGTGTCTGATGTACAACTAAAGGGGAGTCAGGGGAAGAAGAGATTAAAGACATGCTAAGTTTTAATGTGAATGGAACAGTGCAGCTGGGACTTGTCCTACATTCAGGGCAAGCCCTAATTTACCAAAAAAAAAAAAAAAAAAAAAAACAAAAAACAAAAAACAAAAGAAAAGAAAAGAAAAGAAAAAAACTAGATATTGATTTTTGAAAGGAAATTGAGGAACTCCTGGAGATATTTATTTTTTTATTACATGTTATCACATCCTGACAATAAATCTACATTTATTCCCTTGAAATTTGCCCACTCCCTATTATTTGATCTCTATATTTTACAGATCTTACTAATACAATAAATGGAACATGTAGGACAATGAAGAAATGAGTCATTTTATTTATATGAGAAACTTCTTTTTGGGAAAACTAGAGACACCTCAAAATGAGAAATGATCAGAAAATAAAAGATGACAAAAATAAAAATCTGAAATTCTCATCATAATAAAATTTATAATAATGGATAAAATAGAAATAATGGATAATTTGTTTAGACATACATACATAACATATATCTATATATATTTTATATACATATATCTATACAGATACAGATACAACAGCACATATAGTGATAGGTGTATGTGTGTGTGTCTGTGTGTGTATGTGTGTGTGTGTATATCTGTGTGTATATGGGAAAGAGATAAAGAAAGGTAGTTGGCTCCGTGGAGAGATAGCAAGGCCCACAATCAGGAAAATTTGAGTCCAAATGTGGTTATAGATAGTTACTAGCTGGATTACCATTTAACCTCTATTTGCCTCGGTTTCCTTATTTGATAAATGGGTATAATAGATTACTTACCTCCCAAGCTTGTGGGCATCAAATGAGATAATAATAGTAAAGTCTCAAAATTCTACTCCAAACAACTTTAAAATAATGCCTCAAATCAAATTTTGGAATGGGAGAACCAATAAGGTTAAGGTGATGCATTTTTCTAACCTAAGAAAACACAGAAAGTTAACAGGAGAGATTTATAACAATGGAGTGATGGACTATCCGAAGTATAAATACACAGATGACATCATATATAGCACCAGAAGAATGTTAGGAAGCTCTTAGTCCAGAAAAATTAGGAGGTTAGACAACTGGTGAGAGAGATATCACAGGGGACCCTTTCTTGCAGTGGGGTATAGCTGGTGCTGACTGGCAACTCTATCGCCCATATACAGGTCTGCAATGCAGTTCAAAGGCAACAAGACACTATTCCTTGGGATCTATAGGGGATCAGAAACTCTTTTTGTACATATATATTAAAAAATAAAAATGTAAGCTTTTAGAGTAGTCAATACACCTCTCTCCAGATCACATGAGCTTGAAAACACCAGAAACTTTTAGATCCCCAAAACTAGCTCTGAAAACAACTACATGAAAAAACTTTACATTAACATGAAGTTTAAAGTCAAAAAAATAAGCTGGATAAATAAGTAAACAACAACAACAGACACTGATCTTTAAAAGCTATTACTGTGGTGGGTAATACCAAGAAACTCAGAAGGCAATATTGCAAAAACAGTTAGAAACAAAACTTAAAAGAAAAATGTTTATTGGACCCAAGAATAACAAGAATTCCTGGAACAGTTAAAGAAAGAAATTAATGAAAGAGGAAAACTGGGAAAAGTAGGAAAAAAAATGGAAGAAAATTATGAAAAGGTTATTAACAACTTGGTAAAAGTGGCAATTAAAGGCTCTAAATTACTATTGATTAGAGAAATGCAAATTAAAAAAAAAAACTGAGGTACGACTTCATACATCTTAGATTGGCTAAAATGGCAGGAAAAGATAATGGTCAATATTGTAGGGGAAGTGGGAAAACTGGGATATTAATGCATTGTTGGTAGAGTTGTGAAATGATCCAACCATTCTGCAGAACAATCTGGAACTATGTCTAACGGGCTATAAAATTGTGCATACCCTTTGAGTCAGCAAATTCATTACTAGATCTGTATCCTAAGGAAATCATAAAAAAGGCAAAAGGACCCACATGTTCAAAAATCTTCGTAGCAGCTCTTTTTGTGGTAGTAAAGAATTGGAAAAGGAGTGGATGTCCATCAATTGGGAAATAGCTGAAGAAGTTGTGGTACATGAAGATAATGGAATATTATTGTTCTAAAAAAATGATGAACAAACTGATTATAGAAAGGCCTGGAAAGATTTACATGAACTGATACAGAGCAAAACAAGCACAATCAGGAATATATTGTACACAATAACAGCAAAAATGTACAATAATCAACTATGAAAGGGTTGGTTATTCTCATCAGTTCAGTGATACAAAGCAATCAAAATGGACTTTGGACAGAAAAGGCCATCTGCACCCAGAAAAAAGATCTAAGGAGACTGAATATAAATTAACACAGGCTATGTTTAGGATTTATACCAGAAATGGAGGGCTGGTTCAATATTAGGAAAACTAACAGCATAATCAACTATATTAATAATCAAACTAACAAAAATCTTATGATTATCTCAATAGATGCAGAAAAAGCATCTGATAAAATCCAACAACCATTCCTATTAAACACACTAGAGAGCATAGGAATAAATAGGCTTTTACTTAAAATGATCAGTAGCATCTATTTAAAACCATCAGCAAGCCATCATATGTATAGGGGACAAATTAGAACCACTCCCAATAAGATCAGAAGTGAAACAAGGCTGCCCACTGTCATCATTATTATTCAATATTGTATTAGAAATGTTAGCTTTAGCAATAAAAGAATAAATAGAAATTGAAAAAAATAGAGTAGGTAATGAGGAAACCAAATTATCACTCTTTGCAGATGATATAATAGTATACTTAGAGAACCCTAGAGACTCAACTAAAAAACTACTAGAAACAATTCACAATTTTAGCAAAGTTGCTTGATACAAAATAAATCCACATAAATCATCAGCATTTTTATATATTACCAACAAAGTTCAGCAGCAAGAGATACAAAAAGAAATTCCATTCAAAATTAGTGTCAATAGTATAAAATATTTGGGAATCTATCTATCAAAGGAAAATCAGGAACTATATGAACTAAACTACAAAACACTTTCCACACAAATAAAGTCAGACCTAATCAGTTGGAAAAATATCAAGTTTTCATGGGTAGGCTGAGTGAATATAATAAAAATGACAATACTATCTAAATTAATTTGCTTATTTAGTGCCATACCAATGAAACTCCCAAGAAATTATTTTACACATCTAGAAAAAATACTAGCAAAGTTCATCTGAAAAAACAAAAGTTTAAGAATTTCAAGGGAATTAATGAAAAAAAAATGTTGATGAATGTGGCCTAGCTGTGCCAGATCTAAAACTATATTATATAGCAGCGGTCATCAAAACCATTTGGTACTGGCTAAAAAATAGAGTAGTCGATCAGTGGAATAGGATAGGATCATAGGACAAACTAGGCAATAGTTATAGCAATCTAGTATTTGATAAACACAAAACCACCAGATTTGGGGTAATAATCTGGGAAAATTAAATACCATACCATAGCCAATTAAGTAATATTAAAAAATATATTTAGCAAATTTCTCTGTCAATGCCTTTATTTCTCAAATATATGGGAAATTGAGTTGAATTTGTAAAATAAAATTAAAAGCTATTCCTCAAGTCTTAAATGGTCAAAAGATAGAAAATGGGAAAGTTTTAAAAGAACAAAGTTGAGGGCACAGTAGATTGAATGTTGGATTTGGAGTCAACAACACTCATTTTCCTGAGTTCAAATTTGAACTTGGAAACTTACTAGTTATATGATCTTGGGCAAGTGTTTGCCTCACTTTCCTCAAATGTAATATGAGCTGGAGAAGACATGGCAAAACACTCCATGATCTTTGTTAAGAAAATCTCAAAAGAGTCACAAAGAGTTGGTTATGATTGAATAATAATTAAACAACAAAAACATAATCATATGAAGTGAATTTCTAAATTCCTGTTGAAAACAGTTCAAACAAGTCAGAAGTACCATCTTACTCCTCTCAGAAATGAGAAATCCTATAGAGAACAAGGGAAAATATGACACTAATGAATTGTTGATAGGCAGTGAACTGCTCTAGAAAACAATTTGGTAATGACAAACAGACAGAAAACTGTGAATACCCAGAAATATCACTGCTAAATCCATATCCCAAAGACAACAAAGAAAAAAGGAAAAGGATATATGTGTATCCCCCCACACACACACATCAGCTCTTTTTGTAGTGCCAAAGAATTAGAAATTGAGGGTATGCTCATCAATTGGGGAACTGCTAAACAAGTTGTAGCATATAATGTGATATAGTACTATTGTGGTATAAGAAAAGATGAGGGGTTAATTTCAGAAAAACATAGCAAGTTCTATATGAACTGGACAAAGAAGAGGATAGAAAGGAGGGAGATATTTTAGACTCCAAAATGTAAAAAGGTAAAAAAATTTAAAAAATAAATGATTTTTTAAAAGAGAGAGGATATTAAAAACAGTATAGTATCTGGCACATGCTAGGTGTTCATAAATATTAGCTTTTTATTATTATAATATATATGTGTGAACATCTGTATATTTATCCATATGTGGGGATAATATGGATATATATTATAACCATATATTTGGAGAGACATAGAATGTATGTGTGTTTAATAGAAAAGTAATTGGAAAGTATTTCAGAAGCCATCTAATAGAACTCCTTCATTTTATGAGAAAACTGAGGTTTTCAGAGGAATCAGGAAAACCTAGATTCAAATCTTTACAGCATGTATAAGTTTTGTAAATGAAAAGTTTATGTACACAACCTCTTTGAGACTCAAGAAAAGTCTTTAAGACTTAACTACTAAGTTGTTTTGTGGTGTTTTTTTTTTGGGGGGGGTGGCTAGAGGGAATTCCTTCTTCATTATAGGAATCAGATGATCTTATTTACATAATCATTTTGGCTCTGATAAGTACTAATTAAAAAGCCTAAGTTCCTTATCTTTCATCAACAAACACATTTTGGTCTTTGCTTTCAATACTCATTTTCAAAGCACTTAGTCATTCCCAAAGTTAAATTGAACATATAATTGACTTTATCAAACAATTTAAATTCAGCTTTCAGGGAACATTTAGTGTTCTCAAATAAAAGTTCCTTCTCTAGCAGTTTGTAATAATAGTACTAAATGACCTCTTCAAACCATCTATGGGTAAGTTTTGTCGTTAAAATATAGACAAGCCAAGGAAAGTGTAGGGTCAGCAGGAAAGCCTACTGAGTTTTCAGACAATGTTTAAGATTTCCAAAAAAGCAACAAAAAGCCCTCCACTTATTACTAGAGTTTTCTTCTTTAATGTTTTTAAGCACTTATGTATTTTAAGACTCTGAATCTATATGCTTCTAACATGTTTACATTTAACCCATTTCACACATTTTCCAAAATTTCAGTTTGTTGTCTGAATATTTATTTACTTATTTTTACAACTATTACTATGTTTGTGTGGGGACAAATTTCTATTTTAGCAAGCAACAACAGTCAAGGCAAATAGTTTAGTTTAATGTTTCATTAAATTATTAATTCTATGAAAGGAAGGATTAGCTTGATATCCTGTTTTCTAGCAATGTTGCTAAATTGGTGTGGTCAGTAACATTCAATCCACTTTGTTGATGTTGATGTCCTTGTTGATGCTGTTGCCACCGTTACTTTTTTAGTTACTGGAGTGAGCTGATAGGCATGAGTTGAAAGTCTCCTTCCAAGTTTGGAAAGAGGGAAGGGATTGGGGTGCCAGAGCAGTGGATGAAAGAACCCAACCAGGGGCAGCTAGGTGGCACAGTGGATAGAGCACCAGCCCTGAAGTCAGGAGAACCTGAGTTCAAATCTGGTCTCAGACACTTAACATTCCCTATCTGTGTTGACCCTGGGCAAGTCACTTAACCCCAATTGCCTCAGCAAAAAAAATTTAAAAAAATAAATAAATAAATGGAATAAGTTAGGTTCCCAAGACACAATAGTCCATGACAATAAAAATCTAGTGTTTGATAAACCCCTAAACTCTAGCTCCTATGATAAAAAACTCACTATATTGCAAAAATTACTGGGAAAACTGGAAAATAGTATGGGAAAAACTAGGCATTGACCAACACCTAACATACAATAAGCAAATTAGGAGAAGAAGGAATAATCTACCTCTAAGATCTTTGGAGAAGAAAGGAATTTATGGTCAAAGAAGAAAAAGAGAAAATTATAAAATGCAAAGTGGATAATTTTGATTATATTAAATTAAAAAGGTTTGTACAAACAAAAACAATGGAGCCAAGATTAGAAAGGAAATAGAAAACTTGCAGAAAAATTTTATATCTAATTTTTCTGATAAAAGTCTCATTTCTAAAATATATGGAGAACTGAACCAAATTTATAAGAATACAAGCCATTCTTCAATCATTAGAAGGTCAAACGATATAAACAACTTTCAGACATAAAAATTAAAGCCATTTCTGGTCATATGAAAAAAATGCTCTAAATCGGAGAAATGCAAATTAAGACAACTGAAATACCATAACACATCTTTGAGATAGACAGAATTCTTTTTTTTATTTCATTTATTTATTTTTGCTAAGGCAATTGGGATTAAGTGAATTGCCCAGGGTCACACAGCTAGGAAGTATTAAGTGTCTGAGGGCATATTTGAACTCAGGCCCTCCTGACTTCAGAGCTGGTGCGCTATTCACTGTGCTACTTAGCTGCTGCGGACAGAATTCTTATGAAGGATTTACCGATCTTTCTTTTTCAATATCTGCTTGAGTTGAAACACAGACATGCTTTTCAATCAAGTGATTTATAATTGAATCATTAAAAATGTTTGATATGCTAATTTATCTCTTTTATTTCACTTTAAATGGCTTCATCAGTAAACCTTGCTAAAACTAGCAAACATATTATGTTCTTGTTCAGTCATTTCCATTGTGCCCAAATCTTTGTGACCCTATTGGGGATTTTCTTGGCACAGATACTGGCATGATTTGTCATTTCCTTCTCCAGGTCATTCAGATGGAGAAACAAACAGGGCTGTCTTTCACCCAGAGTAACAAAACTAGTAAATGTCTGAGGGTAGATTTGAATACAGGGAGATATTTTCCTAACTCTAGGCCCTGAAATCTATCCAATATACCTCATAGCTGCTCACACTGATTATAGTAGGAAGAAAAACCTTTGGTAGTAGATAATTCCAAATGCATGATATGTGGAAGTAAGAAACATATGAAGTTGAAAAGAAGAATTAAACTAACAAAAATAAGCGTTTAAAATGTTTTCTGAATTGGAAATCCCACTAGACATTGTCTTCTCAATGGCACTAATATAAAAGGTCCTTTTAATTTATTTTTAAAGCAGAATTGTTGCTTTAAAAAATATGAGAATCATAAAAATGACCACTGTTTTTTGGATCCCTGAGCAGAGTTGTATAGTTCATGAAAATAAATTAACATTAATAAAATATGTCAAAAGAAAAAGGATAATCCAACAACTCTTTATTAAACAACTTTTAAGTGCAGAACACCGTGTCACAAATAAAAATGGGGAGAGGCAAAGACAACCTCTGCTCACAAAGGATTACTCTCTACATATCTCCCTTTGTTTAAAAAAGAAGATCCAAATTTGCTTTGCTTAATTGTACTTCCTTGAGAGGAATGATTCTGCTATGGCGGAGAAATGGAAAATTGGGAAGTGACAGTAATATTAAAGAAAAACTCAACTTCCACATTTTAAGGGGAAAAAAGAGAGATGATGGGGTGTTAATAATAGTAGCATTCAATAAGATGTTATGTTTGGCCCAGGAAGTTTTCTATCTCATCCTCAAGTTTTAACACAAGGTTATCTTAAAGTTATTATTAATTTTCTAAATTAATTTTTAATAGAGACAAGGGTTATTTATCTTCTATCATCAAAATTCACTTTCTTACCTAGAGGCTATTCTTATAGTGCAAGTTTTACTGTGCTTATCATCAAAAGCATCAAATAATACTTAGTGAAGGCATTCTCCTAGATTTTGGCAGTCATAAATGTCATTTGAATCCTCTACATGTCATAATGTTCCCCACTAGGGGAGTTGTAAAGAATCCTGAGACTGCTTAAACAAGAAATAGAATCTGTGGTTCTCACAGTTATCTAGAGTATATGTCTAAATCTAAATTCTGGCTCATAATGAAACTAAAGACATGCATGGCTTTCTAAAGAAGAACCTAAGAATACCTATACTTCTCCCCCAACCACCTCAGATTGTCTGGACTGGCCTCAAAGTCATTATTATTTCATTCTCTCTCTCAAACATGAATTGTAAAGTTTATTCCTAAGATCTCTGAATCCATTGGCCTGGTCTCTAAGAAAAGTTACAAGGTAGTGACAATGGATTAGTTAATATCCTTCTGGGCCTATTGGAAAAATAAATATTTGTATCATATTGTGACCCAAGAAGTAGGAATCAGGGTAATGAATCTGTGTTCTCTTTAAGATTCTCTCATAAATTGTATATAAGGATGGACAATATGGCTTATCTCTTTTTATTCCTTTTCTCCTTATTCCCTTTTCAAAATCAAAGCACACAAAAAATTAAGACATACACTTTTTCTGCTTTTACAAAAATTCCCTTTGTGCCTTTCCAGTTCTGAAAGGAACAATAGAAAGCCAAATATAGTGAAGCTACGATATATCTATGGGGGAGCAGCATGTTCTTAAATAAGTAAATGCAAAATGTATCAAGCAGACATTAAAGAAAGCAAAAACTCTCCTGTATACCAGTTTGTATTTGATCCCAAGTTCCATGTCTAAGTCTCCAGAGTTTTTCAGATTCATCTGATGACTAGCACCACCAGATATACAAATCACATTTCCTGGGGAAACCATATTAATAAACAATCATTTGCCCAGTCAAAAAAAAAAGGCTCAGATTTTGTATTTCAAAGAAATCCTAGGTTTGGATCAATTCTATGCTAAGGGCATTTTAGAGTCTATGAGAGATATGAGCACATAGTTACTTGGTAGATGTTCTGCTATTATAATTGTTTTTGTTTTTATAATTTTGAATTGTTTATGTCTGAATTTTTCTTATTATTTTTTCTTTTTTTTATTCTAGAATATACACTATATTGAACATCTAAGCAGGTGTGTTTCTATGGAAAATTCTCTATCAAGGTCACATGGATACAGATTAATATACTAGAGAGCTAAATAATAGCTATCATTGTGGTCTAGTGCAGTGAAGCCCCCTAGACTATCATGACCTGATTTCAAGGGTTATATAATCATCCAACAAGGTTGATTCTCTCTTCATATCAACCCCTATGATCATTGGTCCTCTTTGAAAGTGAAGGGTGAACAAATTAATAAATCCTGGGTCAGGCTTACGTTTTCTTTTACTTGAACTATTTAAAAAATTTCTAATTCATCTCTTTACCTCAAGTGTCTTCCCTTTCCAAACTATTTTCCACAAATTCCACAAAGTTATTTTCTTAAAGCACAAATCTAACCCTGTCTCTCCTCTGCTTAATGAACCACATAGCTTTCAATTGCCTTTAGGTTTAAATATTATTCCAATATAATTACAGTTTTTGATCTATATTTCTGTAGAAGTTTTCCATTGGTCAGGATTATAAATTTGCACATAAATGTGCATAATATTTATAACAGAATGTTGTTCAGTTGCATCAGAGTTGTTGTGATCCTGGGAATCATACTGTCCATAGGGTTTTCTTGACAAAGATACCAGAGTGGTTTGCCATGTCCTTTTCCACTAGATAAAGGCAAAAAGAGATTTGTTCAGGGTAACGTAGTTATTAAGAATCTGAAGTAAATTTTGAATTCAGGTTTTTCCGACTATAGGTTAAGTGCTCTTCCCACTGAGTCACCTACTAATCTCGTATAAGACATATGATTGGTGTTGTTCAGTCAATTTTCAGTCATGGTGGACTCTGTGATTCCATTTGGGGCTTTCTTACCAAAGACACTGAAGTGATTTGTCATTTCCTTCTCCAGATCATTTTACAAATAAATTACAGTGTTAAATCACTTGCCCAGAGTCATATAGCTAGTATGTCTGAAGTCTGATTTGAACTTGAGAATATGAATCTTCCTAACTTCCTAGACCCATACTATTCACTGCACCACCTACCTGCCCTATAAGAAAGAGCAGATGGGACTAAAAGAGAGGAAAAGAATCAATTATCCAAGAGCAGAGAGCCTCTGGAGAGCAATCTGTACTACATTAAAATGTAATTGGAAAATATTTAACAACATAATTTAAAATACTATAAATCACAGATGATGTTAATGTGTAGTTTTTCTAGGTCAATATGCGGTCCTCAGGGATTCTTATTCCCTGCTATAAGACAACGAATAAGATAATTTTTATATGGGAAATGAAAGAAAGCTTGAAAAAAACACCTGTCCTATATCCTAGCACAAAAGTATTTCAACAAACAGAAATAATAAGTATGTTCTAGTTCTGGGGGTTGGAAGAAGGACAATTTATTTGAGTGCATGACAGGTGAAGGCAATCAGCAAAAGCTAGTGTTCTAGTTTGACTGTAGTATACATTGTGTGAAAAGAAATACTGTATATGAAATAAAGGTCAATTAAAGCTGTATTTTGAAACACTTCCAAGGGTAGGCCATCACATTTATAATTAATCTTATAGCAGATAGAAAGCAGCCAGCCAAGGCTTTTCAGCAAGGGTTCAACTTGGCCAAACTGATGTATAGAGAAGATTATTTTTGGCAACTGAGAGAAGGATGGCTTGGAGAATAATGAGCTTGTGGGAAGGGATGCCAATTAAGAAGCTATAACCAGATGAAATATTGTAAATACCTGAATTATAATGGTGAAAATAAGAATGGAGAATAATGAATAATCTGAGAGAGATTGTGGGGGTATACATGAAACATGGCAACTTGTTGTAAAACATGCAAACTTGTTGCTTACTAATACACTACCATAACTTTGGCAAGTCAGATAACTTTTCTGGGGCTCAGTTTGCTCACATATAAAATGAGAAGTTTTGACTAGAAATCATTAAAGCTCTTTCTATTGCCTCTCAATATCATGCTAGTATAATTGGCATTCAGGCATCTTTTACACTACACTGTATTGCTGATAAGTCCTATAGCAATCTATTTATTAATAAGTTTTTGGAATAAAAGGATGTAGTCTAGACATCTAGACATTTTTTAATAAATACTGTTGTAATGACACTTAACACAGTTCCAGATTATAAAACGGAGGCATTTTGCTTCTTGGAGAAGATACCCTGCATTTTTCTCTCACCAATAACTTCTTTTGATCACCTCCATGGCTAGGACAGGAGTTTCTTTAAGACTACTAGGTTGGGACAATCAAGGTCTCCCTTCTTGCCAGAGAGGGAATATTTTATACATTTATATATATATATATATATGTATATATATATATATACATATATACATAAAAGAGCATTTTATATAAGTCTCATACATCATACTGTGAACTGCCAGAAGGCCAGTTCTATGTTTTTAGATATGATAACTAGAAGAAACTGAGGTTTTGTTTCGTTCTGTTCTTGGTTTTTTTATATTTCAGAAACAGGCAGCAGAATCCCCACTGGATTTGAGAATGTGAACCATGGTGACCTTGGAGGCAAGATTTGAGACCAAATGTTGCAGCCAAACCATAAGGGAAGCCCTGAGAAGCCAGCGTGCTTGGAACTTAAGACAAATAGTATAGGGAAACCAATTTCGATTTGGAACTTGGTAACACTGTGCTAATAAGAACTGATTTAAAATGTGAACCTAATACCATGATCTTCCTTAAAGTAGGTGGAAGAATTGGGCAGGATTATATCCCTAAGTGCATATTTGTATGTTACTCTTGCCATAATTCTGAAGTAAATATTCCTTTGTAAAAATTAATTTTACAGAAGAGTGATTAAATGGAATTGGAGGGGTAAAGGGAACCCCTCCAATTGGAAAGCCCTCATGGAGAGAGGGGAATAGAACAAATAACAGAACCTCTACATCCTTAATTCCCCTTAAGAGTAATGAATGATCTGAGAAGGCTGAAATATAACATTAATGTGCAACAAAGTGTGAAGGTTAAAGTAATCAATTATACTATGAAAGAATAAAATATTTACCAATGCAAGGTCTTGTTTTCTATAGCCAAGTTAAAAGAAAAAAAAAACCCATAAAGCTCCAAATATTAGTGTGTACATAAAACAAACCTACACTTTTCAATTTCTGCTTTTACTCTAACTCATTTCATTTCTTTCCTGCTCCCCTTCTGTCTCAGTCTATTTCTTTCTGTTTCTACTTTTGCCTCTATTCTTCCTCCCTCTCTCCTCACCTCCCCAAACCCCACTCTTGATTGTGCTAAACCAAAAGTCACTGATTTAACTAGGAATTTTTGTCATACCCTATTTTATTTTGACACCTTTTCCAGAAGCAAGCTTGTCTAATCAGGAGGCTTTTGTCTCTGAATCTGACCAGAACTGATTTACTGACAGACAATCAGGGAATTTTTGTCTCTGAACTTGACCAGGACTGATTCAGTGAAAACCAATCAGGAGGCTTTTGTGTGGAGACCTAACCTATAAATCAGCTTAAACATTTTTTTTTTTCAATCAGACCTAGAAACTAAGAGGAAGTAAAAGGTAGAAGCAGGCACCTGGCATAAGACTTTTGCCTTTGATATCTCTGTGTAGTCATTTCACTAAATGGGATATGGGATTACAGGAGCAAAGAGAACTTCAAAGAGGGTGGAAGTCCAAGCGTTAGGGAAGGAGATTTGAGGAAGTTAAGAAAATGAAAGTGGGGGAGGCAAAAACAAATATAATTCACCTTCCAATATTTCCTAGTGCTGGACCCTGCTGTCATCTCCTTTATCTTTTAGTTCTCTTAGTTCTCTTAGTCTCTTAGTTCCTATCTATCTCCCTTAAAATGTCTTTCTATTCCCAGTTGAGTCTTTGATTATTTTCATAACTCAGAAGTAATGAAAAGAAAACTTGCTTATATGATTATTCCTTATAAACTTACATGTTCATTCATTTTCCATCTATTTCTCAGCCTTGTATCTTGCCCCTCTCCATCATGGAAGATTATTTCAGCCCTGAAAGTAAAATCAGTACCCTCTTTCTTTGGGACCTTCATGTTTGGATCAGAGGGTGCATGGAGAGCTCCTCTCAGAAACTACATTTAAATAATACACTCAGGCCAGCTGTTTCTTCATTTTCCAAATTCCTGCACTCCTCCAGACTTCTTCATCATATTCTCTCTTCTTTATTACTCCATACTTCTTTCCTGCTTCCCCCTAATATTTGTTATGTGTTTCCCCCTAATATTAATATGTAAGCTCCTCTAGAGCAGGAACTAATTTTGCTTTTCTTTGTGTTTCCAATGCTTAACCTAGTGCCTGGAACATAGTATGTACCTTATTACATTTTTATTGACTTTGAACATCTTCACCTTTATTTTCATCTCTTTTCCAGAAATGTACAATCTAGAATTTGATAACAAATATTTATGCCATCCCACCCTTTTCTCCTTTTTTGGATATCTTTCTAACTTGCCATCTGGAAAGGGAACATGAAAACAAAGACTATTTTCCTGTTTTCCCTTGTATAGAGGAAGGAAGAAGGGCTGCAAGGAATACTTGCATAACTGACTGTAAGCCTAGAAGGAAACAACCTACAGAGCAAGGGAACCAATAGATATAATGGGAAGCCCATTAGTTCTGCAGTCAGGAGACCCAAATTGAAATTTCCATCTCTGACTTGGACCATTTGTGTGATCTTAAACAAAGTCAGTGAACCTTCTTAGACATCATTTTCTTCATCTCTATTACAAGGAGACTAGATACCTGCTAAAATCCATTCCTGCCTTTATAATCTTTGCTTTACTTCATAAATGAGAAAACTGAAATACAAACTGTTTAAGGGACTTCTCCAAGGTCACACCGAAAAGTAATCAATGGCAGAGATATATGAAATGAAAACTAGGATCTTCTGCCTCCAGATTCAACTTATTCAATTATATCATAACCTCTTTTCTCCTTCCATAGTTTTCTTTTTAACATGATTTTTAAGGCTAACTTTGTGATACTCTGCATGATGGGTAAAATTGATGAATTACAATTTCAAATTGAGTTTGCAATGAGAAAACAATTTTCCATGCCAGTTTCAGTTTCAGGCACAGATTATGAAAAGAAATAAACAATGTTTTATATATCTTTTGCACTCTTCCTTTGAAATTGTGTCTGAATTTATTGGTCATGAAATGAAAGGCCTGATGGCATAGACAGTGTTGGGAAAGCATGATAACAGATGCATTGGAGATTTCTCCAGGGCTTTTGGTATAATTCTTCTAAACTTGTATATTAGAAAATTTGTGGAAAGACACACGCATATTTTCTGGCAGTTTACTGACTGGAATTGGTGCCCGTGAAAAATGAGAATTAAAGCCTTTCAACTTGAGACTTAAATTAAGCTTTTAACTTAGGTTAATACAAGAGCAGAGAATTAACTGATTTGATAACAATCATTTAAAACTTTCATTTTGCAAGCTTGAATTATGCACATTTATGACAAATATATAAGAACTGAGTAACCTAAGAAAAATATACCATTGCTCATTATGCTTTTCACTAAAAGTCTGATAGCTTGTTCTAATCACAGGCAGCAACCAGTTGATGTGGAAAGAGTAATGGAGTTGAAGTCATAAGACTAGGTTTTTAGTCTTTGCTATTTTTTGAAAGCTATGTAATCTCAGCTAAATAGTCTACTCTCTCTGAACCTATTTTCATACTTGGTAAAATGGAGATAATAATACTAATATAGGCTTTTTAGGGAAAAGACTTTTTGTATGCATTAAAGCTTATATAAATGTAACTTCATACATTCACAAATGAATTTGTAATCCATTCAACAAGTGTTTATTAAGCATATATTATATGTTGAGTTTTATGTCAGTTATAGGACACACATACAGTAAGGTCTTTTTGGTCTAGTAAAGAAATAATTTAAAAACACATATATTAAAAATTACAAAATAAATACATCCCAGAGTTGCAGAACAAAGTCAGAGGAGGGAATATTTTTTAATAAAATTGGCAATTTGGAAAGTTTCCTGAGAAAAATAGTGTTTGAATAGAGATTGGAAGCTCAGTAGAGAAATTATGATTAGAGAAAGAGGTTTAGGTATCATCTATGTAAATTAAATAATACAAGCTGTGATAACTAATTAAAAAGCCAAAGGAGAGATTATAGATAGAAAATGCCAAGGACAGACCACTGAAAATATATACATTAGAGAATTGGGAAATATATGAGGAGAAGAGTTGGTTAAAGAGGTAGTAGAGATTTAGGAGATTAAAGTCTTAATGAAACAAAGGGAGGAGAGCATGTGGAAGGATTGGGATCAATAGAGGCAAATGCTTCACAGAAGTTAAGGAGGATCAGAACTGAGAAATGTCCCATGAATCTGGCTGTGAAATTTCATTTGTAATTCCTTCTTTGTCTCTACTCCTGTCTTTTTTTTTAATGGAAATTATGGAGGTGGTAAGAGGATAAGAGTTAACAATAACTGTAATTTTACTTTATATTGAGCAATTTGGTTTAAGTAATTAGTTGAGTTGCAAAGAAATTTGGGGAGAAATTCACTATTGCAGGTTCATATAATTGATTCTGCTGTTGAACAATTCTTTTTTAAAATGTGACACCAAGATACACTTTTCATTTGGTGTTCCAAAAGAAAACAGTTTGCTCCTGCCAGATTTCATTTCAGCTCTTCTGGTCTATTTTCCCCACAATTGTTTGTCCTAGAGTGAGGCTATCACATTTTATTTTGTATGTGAATGGTATAACTGAATACCAAATCTAAAGCATAGGCAACCTTAGGTGTCTCTCAAAGAATATATTGATATATAAATCAATGTCATAATTCTATCCCTGAATTACAAATTAACATAGAATTGTAATAAAAGTCTATTTGCTTTCATAGAAACTAGACTTTTCAGAGAACTCTTATTGCTGTATATCTTTGAAAATGTGGATAATCTTGATATGTTTAGTGTCTGTATGCTCATCAAGATAGAGATTAAACATAGTTTAGAGTGACATGACATAAGCAATTGAGATTGACCTCAATGGTCACTGGATCAATCATAGAGAGATAAAAACTATTAAAGCTCATTGCTAAGTAAGACAACATATACATGGGTTTTGCTCCACTAAACGTGTAATAAAGAGATTTTTAAGCTGTGTCCAGAAATATTCAAAAAAAACCATATGGACATACAATAAAAGACCATTTCCAAGTCCTAATAAATTGTTTTATAACATATTACAATATATGCTATTCTGTTATAATATAAACTACTATATAATGCATGAGCATTGCAGAAGCACAATATTTGTCAATAGCTAAGAGGTAAAAAAAATGAAAACACAATTTTACTGCTTGGGTAAACAGAACAAACTGTCAAATTTAAAAATATATACATAACTTGAATGAGTTAAAAGTGATACAGAAAGGAAATATCTGCAAAAAGCTATTGCCAAGTACTTACATTTACATTTCTTACTTTAGAAGTGATAGAAAAAAAGAGCTTACCATAAAAAAGTCATCTAAAAGAAGGTGAATAATTCATAGATTCTGAAACATGCATAAGACAGACAGAAAGAACAATGGAACATCCAGGTGGGCCTCTTCCTAGTAGAGCACAATGAATCTATTACAGAAAAGCATATGTTTTTTTCTACCTAAAGGAAAGAAGGCAATTTGCTCTGAGTTATCTAAGAAAAGATCTATCATCTCTTTAACTATCAAAGAAATTAAAATCTCTGGAAAAAATTGCATTTTTTATCATTTTTTTCCTCTAAGAGTTAAAAACTATCACATCCATAGTTTGGGCTAATGATGGCCTTTGTATAATTCCCAAAATACCACCATATCACTCAATGAAAATTAAGTGATTTTCTTTTAGATCTTTTTAAGATCACTTTATTTTTTGAAAAATAGATATTCATGTTTCATCATCATCTTCATCATCTCTATCATTATCATTATCGTCATCTGATTCTATTTGTTTAATGTCCACAGAATGAAAAGCACCAAACCTGTAGGAGGGTTGCTTTTAGTGTCACTTTTACTAAGTAGCTGTGTGAATTTGGATGGATTTGTCTTGGCTTCAATTTCTTCACCTTTAAAAAGAATTAGGTCTAAGTTTAATTCTAACCTTTTAGGAATTTGTGTTTCATGTTTTACAGGAGATCTCATTATAGACCTTGAGTTATAAATAAATAATGGGAAAGTTATGCAAGTTGACTAAAGGGAGACAGTTTACATAAAGTATAAAAGGAAACCTGATTGTTCATCCTTCATTTCAAAGAGGACCAGTGATATCATGGGGTAATGTTTTGATTTGTGGGTGAATTGTATTAAAGAGAGGCAGAGTTGCACAAAGTCACCAACCTCATGCTATTTTTAAGAGTCATTCATATCCAATGCCATGCCAAAAGTCAAAATAACTGGAAATGGACAAGAATGTAATGGATGACCTTGGGGTCTTCATTGTATGAACTCTAAGCACTCCACAACGCTCACGTCAGTAAATGACCATTCATTGCCATTGGAATAAATTGTTCTCATTCACCCATTCAACTGAGGGAAGTCTTCACATGGTTGGGCTAGATGTTTCTTTAATTCATCAACAATTTAAGGTTTGGCAGTTATTTTTAACCAGGGTTAGTCTGCTATGACCGTTTAACTCATTAAAATATAATAAAAGACAAAAAAGAATGAAAATTATAGCCAGTTTGCTAAGATGTTTATGTTACTGTAATGGAAGGTTCAAGGTTATAGAACAGAAATAAAGATTGATTTTAATAGAGAAATGATCATGATGGGTTGTTTTGGGAGCATATTTAAAAATAAATCTATTGATAACATACTTGAACACATAAAACTTTCACAAATAGCAGTACATATATCTGTGTATCATATAGAATTCCTTTAGATTGTTAGTATCAGAGGACATAGATATGTAGAAGGTGATTTTTTCATGTAGCCACATTTCAAGAGATGTGATATTATTTTCATCATAATTATCTGTGTTAAAACAGAGTATTATTATATTTTAATAGAATTTAAATAGGAAATTAATAGTGTTCACTTCAGGCCTCAAATACATCTTAATATTTCTGTATTTTCATAGGAAATACGCTCATTTGTGGTTTACTATTTGAAATTAAAAGTAGCTATTATCATATAACAATCATTAAAAAGAACTTCACAATGGAGTATTCTGAGAGAGAAGGCCTCAAAAGACATAGGATAGAACAGGTGTGAAGAGTCCTGAATGCAAGAGAATTAATGTCTAATATATTCACATTTATCTTTGTTCCTTTAAAATATGATAGCTTTCTGTAGACATGATGCTACAAGTAAGGTCTGAAAAGGCAAAAGTATCATGGGATGATCACCTCTCTTGTTTTGTACAATTTACATTAAAAAAACAACTCTAAGTTTACTTTTGATTTTTTGACAATTTGGGCACCTATATGAGTATATATTACCTAAAATGCCTTGGTCTTTTCTATGTAATCTGTTTTCAAGTCATGTGGCTTCCCATTCTGCATTTGTGAAGGTAAATTTTTTTTTCTTTTAAGGTGAGGTCTATGTTCATAATTCATTTTATTTCATATTTTAGTATAAATAATTTTTCTATATGCTTTTGATATATGGTTAGTTCTTTGCATATGGGACTTTCTTACTCTACACTAATTATTTTCTGTACTTTGGAGCAATAAAATGGATTCATAATTGGCCTTTTATACATCAAAATTAGTGCACTAAATAATTGTAACCTTCCTGAGATTCTACGTGGCTTATATTTGCACCTCTAGAATTTTTTGCACTGCTTTGAACATAGTAGGTGTTTTATATATGTTAAACTGAAGTTAGAGAATTAGTATACCTAATTTTCAAAACTATAATTAAGGATTTTCCAGTTAATCACTTTGGAAAATTAGCTCTCTAGCAACCTTCACCATTGAGTTATTCATTCTTTGAATTTTTTATGCCTCCAGTATCTACAACAACCTCTTTCAGAGTTATCAACTATAGTGATGTAATATAGATATAATTTTGGCTGGATGTCTATTCTTGTGAGACTTATTATGCATAAGCTGCTCCTTAGGATATATTTAAGCACAATCACTTGAAATAAATTAAAAAAATCACCAAGTCATGCAAATTAGTAAGAACACAAAGAGTATTATATTTACAAAAGTAAATATAATAGGAACTAAGAAAATTAGGCTATTGGCAAATGAGCATTTTCATTAAATATCAACACTAATCATAGTTCATGTTTCTATAGGGTTATAAGTTTCAGAAAGTGCTTTCTCCCAAAAATTCTGAGACGGCATAATAAATAAGATTGCTATCATTATACACATAAAAATACTTATTGAGATGCCCATCATCTCAAAGCAAGGATCCAGAAAAACTGGAATGACACACATCTCGGGATTCCAATTACAGGGTTGCTTTCACATATCTAGATTATTCTACTTGTATATATCTTAAGGTTTTATTTCATCAGCAGGACTCTTGCTATTGAAGGTTCAAATATAAGATATGCCAGTGAATATCTCTTCAGCTAAAAAGTTGATATTGAACTTAACTTGCTGTATATTCTTTTTATTAGAAGGGAAAAATAATCCCTTTCAGTAATAACATCATTATGCAGATATTTTGGGAAAAATACTGTAACAGTAATAGAAAAATGAACACAGAAAGACATAGCATATTAGACCCATTCAACCTTTATAAAATCCTTTTGGGAAGTACTAGCTCATTGTTTCTGTCCCAGTTTCTCACTGCCTGTTATTTCTTGCCAGGAAAAAAAAAATGCAATTCTCACCTGGCAGAATGTCATTCTGTCCATATGTAAAACATCGATACCAATCATTCCTTAAAATGTTTTCACCAGAAGCAAAAATTACCTTCTTTTTACAGCTAAACAACAGATTACTGAGGAAGACATTGTGAGCAGACATTCCCGTAAATGTACTGCAGCAACAGGGGGAACATTTAAAAACGTAATCCTAAACAGAACCCTAAACAGAAATCATATCTTCAATAAACTCACAGAAAGTGAATTAGGTATTCATTTTCACTTGGCAACAGATACTTCTTTTCCATATAAAATTAGACTATTGTCCTGACTTCCGATTTTTTTTTTTCTCTAGGTGAAATCATATCAAAAGTCATTGGATTCAGGTAATAGAGCTCTCATTCTCATGGAAGTGTTAGCAAAATGAGAGGAAAAAAATCTTACTGAGTTAAACAGAATTAATTTCTTATAGAAAATATTTTCCAAAGACATCAGTTTCTCATTAATAACATGAATCAATAAGGTATCCATGGAATTACAGTAAAAAAATTTAACTCCAATATTTTCCAGAAGCTTTCCAAACATTTAATTAGCATACTTTTCTTAATTTATCCTACCTGTTTTTATGAGGTAAAAACATGGAAAGTATAATGAACTCATGAAAAATTGATTTACATGTAATATAAATGAATTTACCAAAGTTACATGAAATCAGCAGTAGAATTTGGAATAGAAGC
>JAJPUD010003711.1:0-37181 GCA_023553655.1 Myrmecobius fasciatus | reverse complement strand
TTCTTTCTTTCTTTCTTTCTTTCTTTCTTTCTTTCTTTTTTCCTTCTTTCAATTTACAGTCAAATAATTCTAATACTTGAACAAACCTCAAAAGCATTCTTAGTTAAACCTCTCATTTTACAAAGGAGAAAACAGAAGCAAAGAGATTTGATATCATTAGTGTAAGATGATAAATTAATTGAGGAGCGAGAAGTTCCAAAATCTAGATCTACTGACTCCTGAATTTCATGAAGAAATTCACATTTTAGCTGCAACTTGGGAGATGGGTAAGGTTTTGAATGTGAAAAATATGGAGTCAAGAAAGTTCATATTAGTTTCAGAGATATTGAATAGAGTCTAGTCTTATTGGATCTAAGAATTTGTGATGGTAAAATAGCATCAAATAAGAGTATAAAAGCATTTCCAAAAATGAAAATTACCTGGACTAATTAAAAATTTATTCTCAGTGAAGCCATTATTCCTTCTGCTAATCCCCAAATTGTAATAATAATTATCCCTCAAAGGATCAACGTCTTCCTGCAATGTTTCATGATGACATGGAGGCGACTAGAGTTCTTGATTGTTTTTATCAAAGGAGCAAAATGTTTTAGCTCTGCTTTTCATTTTTCTGTACAATCATGATCTGCTTTTTCACTCTAGAAGTTTACACACCCTGTGCCTATCTAAATCCAGAACTGGTCCTTGCTTCCATAGTCCCCTTGTCCCAGTGGTGAGATTTTCTAAGAACCTCTGTTTTGAGGAAGGGGCCTGATCAGTCAGTCTTTATTCTTTTCTCAACTCTGATTGTCCAGACTTTTCTACCCATTCTCCTCTGACTTTTCAGGTCCTTTTTACAGATCGTTTTCTACTTTTGAACATAAGTTCCTTGAGGATAAAACCTATCTTTTTTCATGTGTTTGTATTTTCAAGGTTTGACACATGGTAAATACTTAATATATGCTTGTTAACTTGACTTACTTTGGAAGCTCTGACCAACTGAAAAGTTGCTGAGTAGGACCCATTGGTGGAGTTTGTATCTGTTGATAAAACTGCCTGAGTCATTTAATTTGACAACCTTTGAAGACCAGGCTGGGGAGTGGAAGTAGCAGGACAGCAAATGATCTTTATGGCTAGAGATATCTTAAAGTAATGAGTTCTTAAAGTAATTCCAAATACTTGAATAATACATTTGTCTGATTTACAAATCATATCCCCCACACCCATGCCAGTAAATTTCTCCCCAATTTCTTCAGCATGCCCAGATAACAAAGCTATCACTCTGTATATATTTATCCACAGCATCATCACTTTATATGTATTTTCCCATAAATAATAATGACTTAATTTCATTCTCTTTTACCACATTACTGGTAAAAAAACCAAAATCTTGGGTGTCCATATGGACCTTACAAAACACTTAAAGCATATTAACTTACCCTTCCAGAATCTTAGCCATAAACTTGTAAACACTTTCACTTTTACATAAAATAAAATTAAATAATGATACTAATAGGTGAAAGTCAGTAACAGAATGTTTAGTAACATTAAATTATTAAAAGTTCAAAGGAGTATAAGGGAAAAGATGAGATTCCTTATAATGTGATTCAAGAAGCATATGGGAATAATATATTCACCTTAATCTTTCTGCTTCTTTCCTTTTCCTACAAATGTATGATTTTCTGTACTTTGGAGTAGGGTAGCTTTTAGAAATGCAGAAATATTTATAGGGATCCAATTTTCTGCCATTTATCATTTCTAGTTTATTTTTTATAAGTATTAGGCTTATTTCTGCACTTACAAATTATGTATCACACACCTGCAATGTAAGCCCTAGGCAAAAAAAAATACAGAATGAAGCAAATTTACATTTCTAGCATCACACATAATATAGTCATGATATATTATGCAAGTGCTAGTTTAGATTAGTGGCTTTCTTTTTAGTGGAATAAGTACATACATGACATATCTACTTTTGGAAAGAAACAATAGAATCTTATTCTATATTTTAATTTAAAAATATTTGTGCTGTTACTGGTTTTTTTTTTTTTTTTCTTTTGTAATACCAGTTACAGCATAAATCCTTTCTAGTCCTTGGTTAAATTTAGAAAGTCAAAATGGATTTTATGACATCAACTAAGAATATAAATCTTATAGATTTTACAGTGAAAATATTACCTTAACTAGAGAAACTCAATTTCATTGTAGAATCTGATCACAAGTCTACTGTTGAAAGCAAATCAATGTTACTATAAAAGCTAATCTCTCATAAAATTCTTGGGAGAGTGTTCTATAGAGTTCTCTAATGCTCTTGAAATCTCAAATGGACTCAATATCCTTATAGTTTTCAAATTCAATTATCATATTCTCATTTATCAAGTTATACATGATTTTTAAAATATATTGTCTGTACACAATTATCACCCCTGTGTTGGAGTCTCTCTGACAAAGAAGAATTATTTCTTAGACTTATTCTGGATTTTCTATATCCTGAAATTCTCTTGTTTATGTCTGAATTATCTTTTTATACTCGTCCTTGTGTTTCCTCATGTTTACTTACTACCCAACCAATTTCTTAACCAATGTTTAATGTTTGGTTTAAGTTAACATTTTATGGCAAACTTCTCATGGTGGAAAATTAACATGAAAAATCCATTGGCTAAAACTGAATATCATTAGAATGAACTTAAATTTATAATCCTTTTTAAAGGAATTTCCAACAATAACTATAAAAATTCACTTATCTTTAAAACAGTTTGAGGTTGTCTCTCATATTTCAGACAAGATTCTGTCTGGAATATGAGTAGTGACTGACTTCCAATATTACCAGAATGGTATAAAAAAAAAAATTACTTTGTTGGGGCAGCTAGGTGGTACAGTGGATAGAGCACCAGCCCTGAAGTCAGGAGGACCTGAGTTCAAATTTGATCTGAGACATTTAACATTCCCTAGCTGTGTGACCCTAAGCAAGTCACTTAACCCCAATTGCCTCAGGGAAAAAATTACATTATTGAGCAGAAATTATTTACCTAGTTCCTGGGCTTGCTAACTGTTGAGTGGGGCTTCTTTGAAATCACCTAATATTCCTTTACACTACAAGAGCTTAATTGAATAAACTCATGAATGTATTCATTTAAGTTTCTGATGAAGTTAGGTATATGAAACAATACTGTGACTATGAAAAGATACAAAAAAGAAATTCCAGCTAATACATGCACAAATAATATAGATCCACATCAACCATTTCATTCTAGGGGCATTTTCTAGAATACTCTGAGCAATTAGAAACAACAACAAAAAAGTAAGATTAGTGTAAGGTTGCCATTCTATACATTAGAGGTACATATGTGCACATTGAAAGAAAATAATTATTAGCCTGAATTGCTAGAATTAAGGGATTGATTGTTTTATGGGTACCATCCCTCATCTTGAACCTAGGACTATATGTGTTAAACAGCTTATCAGTATGCTGTAAAATAAGCACTAATTAGCCAGTCAAAAGCATTAATTAGGCTCTTACTATTTATCAAAGATTGAACTAAGCTCCAAAGATACAAAGAAGAAAAGTAGTGCATGATATAAGCATTAATGGATTATTACTAAAAACATTCAGATGCATAATCTATAAGAGCATATAGCATTTGTCTAAACTCCTAAAAGTACATGGCACTTAGAACATATGTGTCTTGGTGTAGCTAATAGTGAATTTTATTTTGTTTTCTTAGTTTACACCATCTTTCTTTACACACTGACAGATTTATTAATTTACTAGGTCTATTCATTGGATGGATTTTGTGATTATACATTGTTCTTCTGGATTTCAGGGCTTGTTAAACATGCTTCATACTGCAGTTTCTCAAATATTCATTTTAAAAGCTTTGACAGTAACTATAAGATTTATAGAAATTGACCAGTTCATTTATTTTTTAAACAGGTTTATTTCAATGGCAAGCAGTTATTTATTTTTCTAAACATAATCAAATAAATCAAATTATTTATTTTTAAATTGAAACAGAATTTTTAAATTAAAAATAGTGTTCTCTCTAGCCATAATACATTGTAAAATACCTAAGGACAATGTGATTGCATTCTTTTACTTCCAATTATTTATTTGTTCACATATTTTCTCTTTATTTCTCTTTTCTGATGTCTTCTTGAGTAAGAACTCAATGAAATTCTGCAAATGAAAATAAAAAGCTTCTCTGAAATTGTTAGGATGATCCATTTTTTTCCTGTGTCTTCAAAGTATATTTCTATAAGAAATTAAGGTATTTTATTGGATATTACACATAGGGCAGACAGGTTGTAATTATAAATTAAAGGCTTCTCTGATGTTTTCATAATTTTTATAAAATGTTGTAATTCCTTTTCCAACTTCTGTATATAATTGTTTTAGAATATTATCATCACAGCTTGCCATATACCCCTCTAGTTCCAAGCAACTTTTCCATTTTAATTCCCACTACTTTGTCTTCATGGGTCCAACATCCTACAAAGTCTGGACTACTTAATTTTCTCCCAACTGCATCCTGAATTTTTCTATCTCTATTCTGTTTTTCATGTTAGAATGTCCATCTTAATGTGTCATATTATTGTACAAACTCAGAGAATTATTCCAAATGCTATCTCATTATAAAACCTTTCCTGATATCATTATTTAAAAGAAATCTCTTTTGAAAATCCTAACTTTGTGATTTTTCTTATTGTGTGTTCATATTCTATCTTGTATTATGGGTATTTTTGGTATTTTAAGTACTAGACTTAAAATGAGATACTTTCTTCTTTTAGGTATGTTCCACAATTCCTCCTTCAATGCTTAAGTATTTCCTGAATGAGTGGACAATGGACAGGATTTATAACAAGTTAAATATAGGAGGCAGGCAGAAATTAATCCCACTTTCTACAAAAAATGCCTTTTCTAATTCCCCTTAATTCTACTCCCTTGCTGTTGTTGATTCTTTCTTATTTATTCTGCATATATCCTGTTTTAAAACACACATTTACATGTTGTTTTCTTGCAGCATTTGACATAGTACTTGTCACATAGTAGGTACTTGATAAATGTCAACTGACTGCCTGATGTGAATAGAAACCATTACTATTTGTCCCTAGGCCCAAATCTGACTTTCAACGTAACGATGCCATTTCTCTTTGTAGCTTCACCATCTTTTTGGTCAAAGGGACTTAACTAATCATTAGCTACTACTTCAAACTCAAGTAGTTCTTATTATTCTATGTCATTAATGAACTATACTCCAACTACAATTATATATGTGTATATCTGGTAAAATAAATGACAACACTGGAAAAGTATTGTCATCGTTGACCACACAATTATAGAGCTTTATTTCATAAAAAAAGCAAGGCCAGCAAGCCTTTTCCCTTGGACTAGAATATTATTCTATGCATACAAACATACACAAATATACATTTACATATATTTATGCATGCATGAACACATATATTCATACACACATATACATGGGCATATAATATTGATTTTATTTTAAATTTATAGAATAAAACCTTTCCATAACAGTATAAAAATAGATGATTGCATATGAAAGTACAAATCTATTCGCTATTATTTTCAAACATTCAATCAAATTTCTTTTTTTCCACTCTTCCTCCTTGGCATAGTGCTGGCTAGTATTAGACATAAATAAGTGTATTTGTGTTATATTATGATTTATACAGTTCTATTTATCAGTTTCTTTTATTGGATACAGATAATGTCTTCTTCATATGTCCTTTATAGTTAAATTGAGTATTTATAAATAGAATAACTTATTTGCTCAGTCCTTCTTAAAACAAAAGTGTTGTTACTGTATATGATGTTCTCTCAGTTCTGTTCATTTCACTTTCCATTATTTCTTGTAAGTCTTTACATGTTTTTCTAAAAGCATTGAGTTATTTAATTCTCACAGCACAGTGGTATTCCATCACAATCATATTCCATAACTTGTTCAGTCTTTCCCCAATTGATGACTATCCCTGTAAATTCCAGTTACAGAAACTAAACAAAACAAAACAACATCAAAAAACAAAAAAAAAACAAAAACAAAAAAACCCCAACTAATTCTAATAATTATAGTCACATATTTCCAGCTTTTATCTTTTCTATTTGGTCTTTGAAATCATATAATTTTCATTCTAGTTAGGGAATAAAATGATACTTAAGTATGACAAGTAAAGCAGGGCTCTGTGAACATAAAACATTAAATATAATATTTTATATGGCCCAACCTAGTTTCCTAAGACAATGTTCAAGAAAACAATACCCATCAGCTGAAAGATCCCTACAATTTCTTAATTTTGTGGATGTACATATTATTAATATATACAGGTTAGTATTTCATAAAATCTCCAAATAGGAATGGACATCATACATATTTTCGATTATATCCATAAAGAAATTTCATGCTGATAGACAGAAAAAAAATCAGGATTAATTCTGTCCATTTCCCAAGGCACACTTTCATGTTCATAATGAATGAAATGAATGTCTAGTCTTTGACTAAGGAGAATAGATAATTATATTAGGTCTCTGAAAAGTTATGAAAAAAAAAGATTCAATGAAATGTGATCTAAATCTCTAACCTGCAGTACTTCTTATGCAAAGACCAGTTAAAAAGAAAATAATGAATGCAGAAAAAGTTATTATTAATATGATCCTGACAAATTAGTTATTATTTAGCAGTCAATTATACTGTCATATTAGAAAATCCCAAGTGTGGAAAACAAATTTGATATTCATTAATCCTTATTGTTTAAATTAAATTATCATCTATTTTGACCTTTCAATTTTTTTGTTTCTACTTTCTTTTATTTTTTTTCTTTGGAAAGGATCACTGAATCACCATCTCTGGTTTTTCAGTTTGATCAAGTAAGAGTGGAACTGTTTTGCTAACAGCAAATTGCATGGTAGTCATTCTTTTGTAATTATTGATGTGGCATGAAAATAACATCCTTTTAAAAATCATTATTACTCATTCCTTTCTTCATTCATTGAATAAACTGTGTTGACTATATGCTATATTCCAGGTGTTATGGTAAGGTCTGCACTATGATAATAATAACACATTATTTTGTCTCAAGTTGTTTGCAGTCTACCAGGGAAAATAAATTATGTACACAAATAATTATACTACAAGTTATAATGTAAAAAAGTCCTCTGAAAAAGATATACACAGTGTTTTAGAGTACAAAATAAGAAGATTATTCCTTGCTGGGACGTTAAGGTAAGTTTTCACTACAGACTGGACTCTTAAGATTGGCATTGAAGGATGCACAAAAATTGAAGAGTCATTCTGAGTGAAGGGAATGGTATAAGTAAAGGTTGAAAAGGAGTAAAGCATATCTCTACTTCTATTACTTTCATTTTTTTGATGATTTCAGTATTGAAGTAAACTATTCTAACCAAGATGTATCATCAATATAATTGTTAAATCTAGTGATCTTTTCTCAGTACTTATTATTTTTGACCTCTGTTCAGTGTCTGCAAATAACGGCCATCACTCATTTTAAAATATTTTTTTTTCTGTCTTAGTATTTGCTTACATTGTTCTCTCTTGATTTTCTCTTACCTGTTGGATATATCTTTCTTAGTATACCATGCTGAATAATCAACCATAATGTTTGTCTATGAACAAATATACACCAGGCTTCTCTCTTAGGTCCTTCTTTCTTTCCTTTTAACCTCCCTCCTTCCCTCTCTATTTTTTTCTTAAGCTCTTCCCTGGAAAGATTATGAATTCTTGAGAATATCAATAAATAAGAATTAAGGACTCACTATGTAGTAAACACTTTTCTAAGTAATAGATATACAAAAAGAGACAAAAGACAATTGTTGCCCACAATAATCATATAATCTAAGCAGGAGACAACAAGCAATATACAAGAAAAATAGGAAATAATTTAAAGAAGGAAGGCTCTAAATTATAAGTGAGTTTGGAAAAGGGTTCCTGTACAAGATAAGATTTTAATTATGACTTTAAGTAAACCAGGAAAACCAGTGGGCAGAGATGAAGAGAAAGAAGATTCCTGTTATCAGGGACAGCTAGAGAACATAATCTGAGTTGAGATATGAAATGTCAAATTCATTTAACATCAAGATGGTCAGTATCCTCGATCCTTCCTGATGGTTGAGTAGGATATAAAAAGATGGGAAGTGTGTGTGTGTGTGTGTGTGTGTGTGTGTGTGTGTGTGTTCAGGGAGGTAGTTGATAAATGACTTTGAATATCAGAGATTATTGTATGGCATGAGGAAACCATTAAATCATTAGGGTTGTACTGAGAAGGAAGTGACATGGTAGGACTTAGGCAAATACTTAGGGACTCAATTATAATTTCTATTCTGATGATTCCAAAATGTGTATAATCTTCCTAATCTCTCTCCTGAAGTTCATTCTGATATTTACACTGCTTGCTGAACATCTCTACCTAGACTAATATAAGCTCAACACATTCAAAACAAGATTCCCTTACCCTACTCTCAATACATTTTTTCTTTTTGACTTTTTTTTCAGTTGAGGTCATTTTTCTAGCCACCAAAGTTTGCAACATTTTAGCTATTCTCAACTCCTCACTCTCTATTACTTCCCATATTTAATCAGATGCCAAAATGTAGCAGAAAATGTCTTTTTCTATTTTTTTAAAATTTTAATACACATTACTTTCTGAATCATGTTGGGAGAGAAAAATCAAAACAAAAGGGGAAAACTATGGAACAGAAAAACCAAACAAATAAACAGAAAAAAGAAGTGAACATAGCATGTATTGATTTACATTGAATCTCCATAGGTCTTTTTCTGGATGCAGATGGCATGTTCTATCTGAAATTTGTTGGAATTGCCTTGGATATCAGAACATTTCTTATTTCCAATAACATTTTCCCAATCACACAGTCACTACTTTAATTCAGGCCCTTTCCCCTGAACTATTATACTAGCCTTCTATTTTTTTTTTCTGACTGAAAGTATAAAGCAGTGTTAGCATGGAAAAACCACCAATCACTTAACTTCCAGATTAATTAATCGCTGGAGTTAGGAACAATCATTTTTCTGAGTATAAACCTGATCTCAGACACTTACTATGTGAATATGGGCAAATCATTTAACTCCATGTGCCTTAGTTTTCTGATCTGTAAAATTATCCAGAGATGGAAATGGCAAACCACTCCAGTATTTTGGCCAAGAAAACACCAAATGGAGCCAGGGAGAGCCAGAAATAACGGGAAAACAGCTGAATAATAACACTGGTGTTATAAAGGCAAGTAATCCAACATCCATGAATTTAAGGAGAAAGGAAAGTCAGGAAGAAAGGAGAGAGGAAAAAGAGGGTGGACAGGAACACAAGCAACTGTATTAATTCGTAAAGTAAAATAAATTCAATGGAGTAGTCAAGGATAGAGTATCTTCTTTTCTTACTCAAAAACTGAATATTTCTTCTTTGAATTTTAACTAAGTTGCCTTCTTCTGGTCTTTCCACCTCCTCTATTCCCCAATCAAGAAGCATATTTCTAATCTATAAAGCCATAGGGATTTTATGTGTCAGTGCCACAGTTATTTATCCTGATCAAAGGCCCACGATCCTCCCTTCTTTGGTTTTCTAATCTCTTTAATTATGTAACAAAAGTTCCTTGTCTATCTGTTTCCTAAAAGAATGGGTTCAATTCACTAATGTTGGAAATGCTTTTCCTTCTCAACTCTGCCTACTGACTTTCCTGGCTTATTTTAAATCCTAGCTAAACTCACACCATTTGCAGGACTCCTTGATTCTAGTGCTTTTCTTATGCTAATTATTTCCTACTTATCCTAAATATATCTTGATTTAATTTATATTTATCTATGTATTGTCTCTTCCACTACAGTGGAAAATGTTTTTTTTTTTTTTCCCTTCTCTTCATATTCTCAGTATTTAAGTAGACTATTCTTCCTGAATTCAACTCTGACCTCAGACATTTATTATCTAGACAAGTCATTTAACCCTGTTTGTATCAGTTTCTTCATTTGTCAAATGAGCTGGAGAAGGAAATGCCCTACCACATAAGTATGTTTGCTAAGAAAATGCCAGTGAGATGAAAAAGAGTTAAACACAACTGAAGATGATTGAACAATAACAATGCAATTCCTGCCACAAAATAGTAATAATCTTTACCAATTAACTTATATTTTTATTTTTATCCTTTGTAATCATTAAAATATTGTTTTGCATGTGGCAAATCTTCATATGGTTTTTTAAATCCCAAAGAAAAAGTGATGGAAAGAGACAAAGAGAGACAGAGAGGCAGAGAAATAGAAACAGAATAAGAGTCAGAGACAGAGACAAACAGAGAGAGACAGAGAGACAGAGGCAGAGAAAAAGTACAAAAGTTTGACTTCAAAGAAGAGGCAAGACAATATAACATCCTTTTTCAGGAGCCTGGAGTCCACAAGTATGGACCTCTGTATATAATGTAAGATTTTTTGAATCTATTAATCAGGCTTTGATGATTTAAAAAAATTATAAGGTATGAAACTCTGAGAGTACAGAAAAAGAGAAAATCTAGATGATACTTTAAAAAAAAACAGGTCTTTTTAAAAAATCTATTTTAAAGGAAGGAAAAAAAAATTTCCACCTCCAGAATTGTGATATATGCACTAAAGGTGTATGGAAGAACAACTTATACAATCTCAGCATTGCAAATGACCTGGAGTAATATTCTTTCTTTTCCTTACAATCATGTGATTAATTGATGAAAATGTCAATTATATTAGTATTGCATTTAGATCTGATATTTTTATAAGGTGACCAGGTATTCTCTCACATCTTCCTCCATTATGTTGTCTTCATACTTTAGAGGATCATGGAGTTAGAAAAATAGGAAAACAGTTACTCTAGTGATTAATTTTTTATGCCAAAGTTTCAATATTTGACGCATAATGGATTGATTCTACCAGGATTTTATTTGATTATCTAAGTTTGTAAGCATTGTTATAGAGATATGCAGCAATCACTTTTGTTATTCTTTGAATTTACATTTATATATTTATAATTATTTATAAATTTAAATTTACATTTATAAAATGTTGGTTTATTTCACATCATTCCTTTTCATTTGACTAATATATTTCCCCTAAATTTCCCTTTTTCTCATTCCTGTTCTCATTGAAGTAATCGAAGGCAGTAATGGGGACCTCATAGACGTGTCTGTGTCTAAACAAAAGAGAAGTGCTTAATAACTGGCAAATTTGTGGTTTTAGGGAATGGGGATTGTAGGGCATAGAGAGGTAGACTGAATGGTGACCAGTGACTACAGATTGTTTTTATGATAAAACTAGGGAATGACTTAATAATAATTGTTAATAAAATGGATAATAAGAATTTCAGAGTTAGAAAGACAGGAAATGGACCTGTAATTTCAGTAGAATAGGGAAGATATATAAACCTAATGGCCCACAGGCCATAAGCAGTACAGAAAATTTTAATACTGGCATAACCAGATTAAAATATCATTGGTAAGCATATAACAAAATACATTTTAAAAAATACAATATAACTTGGAGTTTTCTAAATCAATAATGTAGGCCAGCAGTGATTCCTCTCTGGTGAAATTTAACACTGCTGGTAGGAAATTCTCAAGTAAAGAAACCCTCCAATATGAATAGATCTGTTTTTTTTTTTTTTTTTCCAGCTTGTAGTGCTGCTTAGCAAATTGAGAGACATAACTTGAACCCAAGTCTTGGTTTTGATTCTACTTCTTTATCCACTACACCAGTGTTAACCTCTCAAGAAGTTTATCAAAGAAAAAATAAAGCAGCGAAAGAACCATCCTGTGGTAGTGGTTAGAAATAAGGCTTCCAGTTGCTAACACCTACTGATCATGGGATCTTGAATAAGTCACTTAACCTCTCACTGACCTAAGTATACCATTCTAGAAAATGCAGAACAGGTACTACTGTTCTGCTTTGATATTTTGAGTTTCCTCTTTGGGAGTTCCCTATGGCAAGGGAAGCACAGCCTTTCATCTAAAAAAGAAAAAGGAAGAAAGAAAGAAAAGAAAATAAATGAAAAGAAAAGAAAAGAAAAAAGAAAGTAGGAAGGAAGGAAGGAAATAAAAAGAAAAGGAAATCCCCAAACAATAAATAATACATTTCATTAATAATTAATAATTTTTTTGAAAAACAAACAAAAACTCAAAACATGTTAAACTTTCACAGAAGACCTAAAGTATTTAATGAATCACTCAGAACATGTATACTTGTTTTTATTCTTTGGAGAGATTTTAGAAAAATCTATGGGGAAAAATTATATTATTTTCATTAATCTTTTGTTTTCTTTGTAATCCCATGTTGTTATTTTTTTTCCTTTTACAAACATTTGATAGCTAGTTGGTAGAGTAGGTAAAGTGCCTAGTCTGGTGTCAGAAAGATTGATCTTCCTGAATTCAAATGTGGCCTCAGACACTTATTAGTTGTGTGACCTTGGGCAAATCACTCTGATCTGTTTATCTCAGTTAATCATTCTGTAACAATGAGCAGGTAAAGGAAATGGCAAAGCACTTCAGTATCTCTAACAAAAAAATTTCAAAAGTGATCAAGAAAAGTGAAACTTGAATATAAATAACTAACTGATATGAACATTATTCTCAGAAAATTCCATAGTCTTAATTATATTGTCAAATAGATCCATAGGAAAAAAACAAATACATAAAATAAAATAAAGGGAAAGAAGAAAAGAAGAAAGAAAGAAAGAGAAAAGAGAAAAAGAAAAACCCTGACCTAGAATAATAGAATCCATGTCTGGAATGGATTATATAGTCCATAGATATTGAATAAAATTCCTTTGCTTTCTTAATGAGGAAACTGAGACCCAGAGTGTTTTTTTTTGTTGTTTTGTTTTGTTCAACTACATGTTTCAAAACCATGCCTCTGTAATATGCTGAATTTTAAAAAGACTGGACTATTCATCACTTCCTTACTCTGTAATACTCCTTATCATATGTATGGAACAAATGCCTCAAACATTTCAGCCTGATGAAATCCTTCTCTCAGTTAAGACTCAATTCAGAAACACTTCTTTCATAAAACTTTCCCAGGATCTGGAAACTAAAAGTGGTTCTTCCCTCTTGAATTTCTCATTTCTTTCTTTTGGATCTTTCCTATATACTTAGCATAATATTTACATTAAAATTATTTTGAAAATTTTCACCTGTACCTATGAAAGTAGAGATTGAACCTTATTTTTATTAAAAGCATATTGCTGGACAGTTAGATAGCACAGTAGGTGTAGTAGATAGAGCATTGAAGTGAGGAGGACTTGAGTTCAAATCTAAACTCAGACACTTTACCCAAGGCAATTCACTTAATTCCAATTGCCTTAAAAAAAACATATTGCTAAAATTTATTTTGTATAAGACACTTCATTATTCTATTTTTACTCCTCTCCGTTCCTGTTTCCCCTAAACCCGTATGTTCCTAAATCTGTGAATATGAGAACTGGCAGAAGACTTCAAGACTAGAGGTACAACTTTCCAGATAACTATGGGGTAGAACCTCCCTCCTTGTTAGTACTCCTGGGTAACAATATGCTCTTTCCCCATTATAATTCTGGTTAAGGTGGATAGTCCATGTATTTGTTTTGGGAGGGTTTGGGGATTTTGCTTGGTGTTTTTTTGGGCGGGAGGGTGAGCTTAGTATGTGCCAAGTACTGTGTTGAGCTCTGAGGAATATGCAGAAAAGCAAAAATATCCCCTATCCTCAAGGTTCATATTTCTAATGAGAAAGAAGCATTTTGCCCATTTTTGCAGATTTAAGAATAATCAATTTTACTAATGGTTCTTGACAATTTTAGACACTATTTCAATAAGTACCTATGTTAACTAAAATACTATGTTAAATAAAATGCACACCTACTTTGTCATATCTATGCACATTCAGTATTCTCTAAAGAATGATTTCTCATATTCTTTAACAACTTCAACCAAGCAATTGAAATTCAGTCTATGATAAATGTTTTACACTGAAGGCTCATTTCATTATACCATAGTCAGTTGAAATGGGATTTCCGTAGAATGTATTTTTAGGATGTGCAAAGCCCAGGGAAAATTCTGAATAAATTACATAATTTAAATATTTATTAAAGATTTTCTACATAAGGCAACATTTCAGTCATATCACCCAGGAATAGGCTTATGGAGTAGATGGTTAAAGGGAGAGGAGAGCAATTAAAAATACAAGTCCTTGCTTTTTCAAAAGTGGTACACTCATTCACAAAGTCCATAAATTAGTGATTGAGGAAAAAAAAAACCTAGTCATAAGTCCTCTCATTATCTTTTAACCACCCTCCACCCCAATCCCTCAACAAAATGAATGTCTCTGGAGATTTTAATTTCTGAATAAATGCTGTAGGTGACACAAATTGTCATATGATTCAAACAAAGTTCCCCAGAGTGTAGAGACCTTTGGGGTATAGGCCTGGGATAGCTTTTGCAGCATTGCCATTACCCAGCACAAAGTGGGTGTATGTGACTTAATCCTGAGGAATCTCTTGGCTCCTCAGCAGCTGTTCACATGACAACTTCTGCCTTGCCCTTCAATCACAGCTAGATCTACAGTTCCCAGCTGTCGGCACTGTCCATAAGCCTTTACTTTATTTAACCTCCAATATGCCAAAAGCTCTCCTTGGAGCCCTTGCCACTTGTTTCTATCTCCCTTAAATATCTTTTTTCCCCAAAATATGCTGAAGTTCAAGGATTCCATCCCTTCTAAGGAATAGGAGAGGAAGCTGCTTTCCTTTATATTCATGCTTAAAGATACAGCTACTCCTAAGATCAATGTAGTCTTTAAAAAATGATGGAAATTTGTCTTATATGAAAAGGCCTTGATTATTTCAACACTAAAATTCTCGCTTGCACTCCTGACTTCCTTTTCTGTTTCATACATCCTTTCACAGTTTCAGAGGATTGAAAGCCACATTTGTAGGAGAGAGCTCATCTGCCCTTTAAG
The DNA here is from genome assembly GCA_023553655.1 of Myrmecobius fasciatus. NCBI lineage: Eukaryota > Metazoa > Chordata > Mammalia > Dasyuromorphia > Myrmecobiidae > Myrmecobius > Myrmecobius fasciatus. The sequence goes on along the minus strand of JAJPUD010003711.1, from coordinate 22,218 downwards.
TCAGAGGTAGAGAACTACTGCTGTTGAAAGCTGATAAGGGAGAAGACAAGCTGTGTGTGAATTTTTTTTAAAAATGGTGCCAAGAATGAGCAAAAAGCAACTGATGTTTATGTCCATTTATAGTCTTGATATCAGTCTTGCTTAGTAGAAGCAGCTGGGTAAAGAGAGGGATCTGAAGCAGAAAAGCAGATATCTGAAGGCTTTTAGATTGTTGCTTTATGTTGGCACAGCCTTCTTGTGCACAAAATGAGATCATATGCCTATTATGGGTTCAATAGATAATCATTCATTTAAAAAATCAAATTATATATGATTAGAGAAGTCAAAAGATTAAAATTTATAGATAAACTGGGTAGTTAAATAGCCTAGTGATGAAATATTAAATTATTTTTGCACTTGTGAATAATAATAGTTGTGAATATAGATTTGGGAATTCTATAGGACGGATCCAAAAGCACCAATAATTATGACAGGTATTTCATAAATAAGCATTTTTCTTAACTTTGTAAACTCTTAATGAAAAACCCATTCCACAATATTAATATCCAACAAATCATTAAATAGATTAGAACTAACCGGTGACATGCTCGTGGTGGGTTTACAACTTCATAAATCAATCAAGATTCTTTTTTCTTTTAATGTTGTCATAGACACATATATGCATACATACACACATACAACCACACACACACACACACACACATATATATATATAAAACACATAAAAATATATATAATGTTCCCTAGAGAGTTTCACTCATTGTTTTCATTTGGGTTTAGATATAATAGTATATTTTTATACATTCCTCTTTTTATAAGGCTAATTAATAAAAATATCAGGGAATTTTGACTTTGTATGTTGGTATTTAGATCGTGGAAAGTAAAACAAAAAAGGATAAATATTTCATAAGAACATAATCCATACTATGATAGTTTTATCATTTTACAGATGAAGAAATGGAGTCACATAACAAGTAATAAAATCAGGACTTTTCAGTGACTCTTTTTAAGTATTTATAGCTATTATCAAATATATTTATTATATATTTCATTGAGATTCTAAAATGACAGTTATTTCATAATTTTATTTTTTAAAGATGGCATTGCCAGGGAGTGGTGAATATTCATAAGAATGAGAAAGGAGGAGAGCAGAAAAGGCAGCAAAGGAGTATAGAATTGGGGGAAGGGTGACTTGATCCCACCACAGAACACCTGTTCTGCAGAGACTGGATGTTACTGAGAATAACAGGCTGATAGCAGTGTTTGGAGCCCAAGCAAATCACAGAGAAGCTGGTTTAAAATAAACATAAAGACAGTGCTGAAGGGGAAAAGAAATCATTGAGAAGTCCTGTTACCAAATGCCTACAATATAAGGCATTGGGGTCCAAGCCAACTTAAAGGTATTAAGTCCAAACCATTATTTTATGAGTAGGGAAATCGATTCCCATAATAATGATGTCACAGTGAATTATGATATGGTGTTATGCGGTTATCAAGTGGACTACAGTCTTTTCATTTCTACTCCCCAGACCCACAAAATTACTTTGTATTAAATCCCTCCAAAAGTTCCCTAATGAAATCATTTTCATGAAATGTCAGGCTAGTACTGGGTTGAGTCCTATAAAGAAATGTTTCTTCTCTCCTACACTGCAGCCTATGACCTTCACAACAAAATGCTCCAGTATGAACTAGCTCCTTTGATAAAGGGAATGCAAGCCTCCAAGGACTTAGAGCAGGTCCTTGTGAAAAAAGAAAAAATGTTGCCTCACTTTGAATCCAATCAAATCCTGAATGTGCTGGGTAAAAAATAAACCAAGGACTTCATTATCCCTTCTTATTGTGTCTTGGCTTGCCTTCAAATTGCATACTTAGTATATCTGAAATAAGTGAACCACCTCCATTAAGTGAACTCCTCATCACTTAAATCAATGTATGTTTTCAGAATGAAAAGCAGAAATGATAAAATCTAATCATCTTGTATTCACCCTACTTTCTAAACAGCATTAAGTTGAAGAGTCTCATACAAGGACAATATTATTATTTTAAAGAGTTGGTACCAACTTTATTTTAGAACTTGTTTTACAATGAACAAAGAAGACAAAGTAGCACTTCTATCACTTGCTCTGCCTTCAAGGTCAGATATAATCATTCGTTTATTTTTTCTTTCTATAGTAAAAAAAGAAACACTTGACCAAGTATGAACTACAGGGAAATGTCCTATTTTAAGCAGAAGATAGCAAGAAAGATCATTAAAAAAGGGAAAATTTGAAAGTCCCAGAATTCATGAGTTGGAGGAAAGCTCAGAGAACATCTAGACTGCTTTACATATGAAAGGAATGCTGAGAAAAATCTTTAGATTTAAAATATGTGTATGTGTATGTGTGTGTATATTCAAATCTGTATCTACCATCACAATAGATTTTAAATAAAGTATCTATATTGCTATGCATGACATAGTGAAAAGAATATTGATCTTGGAGTCAAGAAGGCCTGGCTTCATTATCCAGCCTCAAAAATTTTCAAACTGTTTTGCCCTACACAAATTACTTAACCCTTTATTAATATCAGTTTTCTTAGCTGTTAAATGGATTCAATGATAACACTTACCTTGCAATGTTGATCACATAAAATAATTTTTGTGCAATGCTTTGTAAATATTAAAACACAATATTAATATTAGCTATTCTTAAATTTTTATACTGTATTGTTAAAAAGTCACCCTCAGAATCAGGGAGACCTTTGTTCAAATTCAATCCTGTCTTGTGAGGTATATAATAAAATTGTCAATATTCCAGGCAACTTTGAAAGACTCTAAATTTCAAAGGACTTTCTAGATTGCACCAGCAGAAGAAGTTTTTCACACTGGAAATTCCTTAAAGAAATACCAAAGAAACCATAAATCTAGACCCTTGCCTACACATTTTAGCATTGTATTAACCTTTCAAGTTATTGTGTATAAAATAATGAGACAAACAGTAGCTTAATAAAAGTTATGATAAATCATCTTAATAAACCAAATACTAAAGAAGGTACAAAGCAAAGGAAGGACAAAAAATTACTTTGTGGTATTCCAGTGATAAGGTAAGAGATTAAAAATAAAACAAAAAACATGACTTTCCCAAAGAACAAAGATTTCATTTATCTCTCTTATTAAACTTCAACTGTGGATAAAAATTTTACTATTTCAAATATATGGCCAGTGACTTCAAACACAGATTTTAAAAGATTTCAAATGAGCATTTGGTACTCTAAACCAGAAAGAGATGTTCTAATTCATATTTGTCTGCATTTAATGAATGTGTACTTTAGTACTACCTAGTTAATAAGTAATGATCATGTATTAAAGTCTACTAAGCCCTTTCCCCTTTAGCACACAATTTAAAAAGTAGGTATACTTGAGTGCAGCCGGGTGATACAATGGCTATAGCTCTGGGTCTAGAGGAAGGAATAGTCATATTCCTGAGTTCAAATCTGGCCTCGGACACTTTTGCTAGTTTGGGGACTCAGGGACAGTCATTTAATCCTCTACACCTTCTCCTATAAAATGAACTGAGGAAGGAAATGACAAACCATTCCAATATCTTTTCCAAGAAAATCCAAAATATAATCACAAAAATTTTGAACATACTGAATAACAACAGAATTAGGTGCCATCTATGTGTTATTCTTAATTCCACAAAATTCTCCTAAACTTATTATGTTACTCTCCCTTTTCCTGTTTCTATGCATATATGTATATATGCATAACTATGGTTATACATATGTGCATATATTTCTACATGTATACATATATACATATGTATATATCTATAAACAGATTTACAAAATTGAATATGTAAAGTGCTTGGTAAACTTGAACTCATATCTATATACCTGTTTCAAGTTATATGTATATTGATAAGTAGAATCCATCATAGATAATGAGAGTTAAGATCATCTTGTATTCAGTCCTGATCAGATTATGAAGTTAGGAAAACAAAATACAAAGACATGCTAAAACAGCAGATTCAACTGGGTATCACTCTTACTGAAAGTATAGGCTTGTTTATTACCCTTGGAATGTAATGTTCAAAAACTATGGCATGATATTCTACTTCTAATCCTATATTCAAAAGACAAACAATGTTGAGATTCAAGATAGCCATATTTTCTTATGGAAAATCATATGTCATAAATATCCTAATTGTTTAATTAATTTTATTAATTTCAAATGTTATCATCAACATTAAACAGTGCATCCACTGAGGCATTGAACTGTTGGATTAAATGTTAATGTTCTTTCTTGCTTTTGCTAATGCTCACAGTTTTTAACATTTAAATAAAGCATCTAGAATAGCCTCACCAAGAATAAGAATAATATTACAAGTCATACAATATAAGGAGTCTTGGATCTTTCATCAAAGGACCTGGATTTAAAACCTGCCTCTTCCAAACAGTGTCTCTTTAGGCAAGTGGCATAATTTCTCTGGGTCCAATTTCCTCATCCATATTATGGTAAAGATGGATTATATGAAATTTAACATCCTTTCATGCTTTAAATAACTAAATTACATAGTTTTAGATTTAGTAGGGACCTCAGATGCCATCCAGCCAAATTTGTACATATCAAGACTCTCCACACAACATATCCAAAAAGTCATTCAGACTACACTTGAAGAATTCTAGTGAGGGAGAACTTAATCTCTCACAGGAATTCATTACACTTTTGGATAAAGTAAATGATAGAAAATTCCCCATTTCTTTTATATTCTAATAATTACGTATTTAAAGTTTTATAATTATATCACATTTATCAGAGATTATAAGACTCATAAATGCAGACTCATAAACTATGCTTTAGTTTTTGAAAACGAATATAATTTTGTTTTATTTTGCCTCTAAATATTTTTAAGATCATTTAATACAGAAAATATATTTATATATGTTACCAAAGATTAAGCTCAATTATATATGTACCATATGCAAACACACATATGTATTATTCTCTGAATTCTCTCTGAATTCAGAGAGAAAAAATTACACTGGAATGTAATCCTGCTGATTTTAACACAATTTAGAGTAATAAAGAAATGTGTACATTCCAAAACCAGGAGCTATTAATATAAAATAGTTCATTCTTTTCTACAAAATTTTCTCAGCAAAATTTTCTTCTTTCCTTAAAATTATTGAAATTACTAAACTTATTCTCCCCTCCTAAATAGTCAGTCTTCCCATCTATTTTAAAATGGCGATAATCTTAGATGCATGAGTTAAGATACAAGAAAAAGAGCCACACACATCTCTTAGATAACTGAGTCAACCCATATCTTTGAAATAGATTTTTCTCACAATACATCATTTTACTTGCATGTTATAATAAAAGTCTTAAATGCCTTAGGAGCCATGATTTGTTTCAAAATATAGATGCTAAAGAGTTGGTCTTGGAATAGAGGCAAACTAAAAGTATCTGAGTAAAAAGAGCTTAGTCACTATAGATGTAAAACATGAACCGTATTTTAAGCTAAATTTACTACTAAATATAGTTTAAACCCCCCAAAGTTTTAAGATATTTCCTCAATTCAGAAGGTATTCTTTCATACCTAAGACAATTCATACTTGAGTACTATCTAGAATTGAAAGTAGAAGACAATGTCTTAAAATGATGAATGGTAAGATATCCTGTAAAATAGAAGAAGGCTGGATAAATCTTTCCACTACCTTCATTTTAATCCATCTCATGTTCTTATATTAATTAGAACGAATATAATTTTACCTTAGACCCTTTCTTTTCTCTTTTCAAAGATAGTTCTTAGCATTAACTAGAATTATGACAGATAACTATAATAGATGAACAAATCCTCATACATACACACACAATAAATAAATATAGATATATATATATATACACACACACATATGTATATAAATGTACACACAGCAAAAAATATAAGTGAAAACAAAAATAAAATACCTATAGAATATAATATATGGGAACAAAAATATGATGCAAATATGAACACCTAACTACTACTTTTAACACAAAGGTATTTAACACCATTTCCAGATAGGATGAATTCCTTTCTACTATGTAAGTTTTCTTTATTCAGTATATTTATCTACAAATAACTATACTTGTATATGCCTATATATTCATTATTATATATAAGAGCAATTATATAGACTATTTCCAACCTAATTTTCTTTCATAAGCTTATGTTTTTCTTATAATATGTCATATTTAAAGTTTCATCAAAACACAATAATCAAAAATCAGTAAAAAAAAAAAACTTTTAGTTTATACTTACAACAATCTTCTACTTCTTCATACCAAATCATTTGGGCAAAAATAAAATATCAAGGAAGCAGTGAATATCTTAATGAAAATGTTCCCAGCTTTATTACTCCCGTAGGTTTTTCAGATTTAGGCCAGACAATAATAAGGAGAAGTCAAAGTAGCCTTTCAAAAAATAAAAAAAATAAATAAAGCCCTCTCTGTTTTTTTTTTTTGAAGTTTATCTATGAAATTAACTGCTTCAAAGATCTGAATCCTGATGGGGAGAATGAGTGAGCCTAACTCCCTAAGAGTCAGTCGATGTAGTAACTGATGCCAGGATTCCGTAGAGGTCTCTAGATGTTTCAAATTCCAGATCCTGCGCAGAAGTAGTCAGCTGGGCTTCCCTCAAAACAAGTTGGTTTCCCATAATAGGACTGTCCATGAACTCTACATATAAGGCTCTGCTTCCAGGATGGCATGCACTGTATAATGAAATCAAAAGATGACCAACAGCTTCCTTATTAACCAGCAAGCCAAAATAGTACAGTAGCTAGAGTACTGCACTCTGTGCCTCTTGAATGTACAAGGACAGCTGTGAAAAGTTTTAACAAGAATTCCTAAATATATTCCCCAAAGTCATAAAATTTTTAAATTCTTATCAATAATAATATTTCAAAAGCTTCTTCTCTTTCAATTCAAATGCACTTGCAGTTTTTTTTTCCTGACTGACATGCAAATGTATGCCTAGAATGATTTCTGCATGAATTATGTATCCAGAAACTACAAATATTAATTTTCTTCCCTTGGGATCCAATCAAAAGTCATAAATTGATGATGCAAACAATCCAGAGTTGAGTATAAGTAGGAGAAAGCTACCTTACAGGGCTATAGTGAGAATATGGGTCTTCTGGGGGGAGTTACTCATTTAAATAGAAAAATAGAAACTTTTGGGGGAAAATCCATTAAAGTTTCAGATAAAACTAAAACATCTTTCTTAATCTCCTACACTTTCTTAATTTTATTTGCTAACAACAAAAAAATGCCATTTTCTTTGATATTAAATAAACAGGTTAAGCACAAGTTAAATATTTCTGTATAGAATTTGAATAATTTTGATTTGATTTGCTCAATAGATATTCCCAACAAATCATTGAAGGTTAGGGCTACAAGTTCTTTTAGAAACAATTAAGTAAAGTATTTTATTTTTACATTTTGCAGATCAGGGAATTGAGGCACATAGAGATTAAATGTGCAAGATTAATGGTAGATTTTCTTCCTGAAAATGAAAACACCTGCCTTCTACTCCCAAACTGATAACCAAGTATTTACTTTGCAGGATATCTAGGTGTTGCAATAGATACAAAACAGGGCTGGGACTAAGGAGAACTTAAATCCCTGAGGTCAAATTTGGCCTCAGATATTTCCTAGCTGTCTGTCCCTGAACAAATAATTTAAGTCTGCTTTCCTTAGTTTCCTCACATGTAAAATGAACTGAAGGAGGAAACAGCAAACCTTTGCCAAGAAAATCCTTAAATGGCATCAGAAACACACTATGAAATGACTGAACAACATAATTAACTCTGTGTATGTGTATGAGTGTATGTGTATTTGTATGTGTGTATAAAGTAGGAGACATAAATAGATAAGTTTTTGTTGCAATAGGGTAACAATATTTAAAGAAATTCCTTGTTGCTTTCTTTAGCAGTAAAATTCATTTGAAATGCTAAGCTAACAAAATTTAAGTCTAAATTTTCTTAAGGGAGGAAAATCTACATCAGTAAGAAAGGAAAAAAAAGGATCAGATGGTTGACAATATTAAGTGATTAGTTTATATTGGAAAAAATATATATACAATATTGTGACTAAAGGAAAAGGTTTTCATAAGTATTAATGATGTCTTTTTATTATGTCCCTTCATGGAATAATCACTAATTAGTTGAATACTTTCTGTAAGGGAAATGAAATATAAATTATTACAATCTTAAAATGCACATACTTTACAGTTATTAATAAGTATTGTCATAATAGAGGCAGTTCTTCTGTTCCACACTAAATAGACTGTCTTGCCTATGAATAGGTGGGCAGATGTGGGATAGTAATGAGGACAAAAGAACATTTGAACAATACTGTATATTCTAATTCTATGATTCTAAATGATATTAAATAAGATCTCTGAAGAAATGTATTCCATATCTATGGAACAAAATATCAAACAGAAACAAGGCCTTCTGTCATCTAGACCTCTAAATATATTGAAAAAATACACGTCCCCTGAGACATTACATAAACTTTATATCCACAGATATGTGGTTCTCAATATGTCAATAGCTTCAAATTTAAAAATAAAATCGACAGTATGCATTTATTTAACATGCATTAAAGTTGCAGACACAGATCCCTTGGTCCACATCCTGATGAGTATTCTTTCAGTTCATCAATAAGCATTTATGAAATGCTTTATATATATTATGTGCTGGGGATATAAAGGCAAGGGTTGGATAGTTCTTGTCCTCAGGACATATATTCTTCCTCTATTTTCTTCAGGATCTGTGCAATAACCATAGCCATACTGCATTAAAACATGATCTGCAAAATAAATAAATTAAAAGTAGGAGACTGAAGCCATCCTCTTCTTGCCCCGAGAACCACAAGCAGAGCAGACTAGGGTTAGGAGAGAGGGGCTTTATTGGTTTGGTTTGGTTTGGTTTTTGAGACAAATGGAGTAAAACAAACCCCTGGCATACAGCTATTAAGTGTCTGAGATCACATTTGAAATCAGGTCCTCTTGACTTCAATGTCAGTGCTGTATATTTTAAATTCTTCCAAAATGCTACCATTAGTAACTAATCAACAAATATCACAGGTGTATTATTCTATTATCTTTTGTTTCTTTGATGAACTTACAAACTCATTAAGAAAATAAATAAAATAAAATGAGATATAGGGCTTCCCAGAAAGAGAAGTAGCCTAACTAACTAGGAAAAGAGAAAAAAAGATTCCAAATCTCCTTTGCCAAATGGCAAAATTAAAGAAAAGTTAAGTAGTCTAGTTTGACAGGAACATAGAATGAATGGAGTAGAGTAATATGAAAAACATCTGGGAAGAGAGGTGGAAATATGACTGCTTAGTTATTTCAATTTCTCAGAAGAAACTCTTCTAATGTAAAGTAAAAAAAAAAAGCCACTGAAGATTTTTGAGTAAAGAATTGACAGGATAAAGCCTATAGAACATAACTATAATAAATTGACAGCTTTGTGAAGGATGGTTTGAAATTTAGGTGATATGGGGATTAAAATTATCCTGCTTGCAATAAAAGAGATTGAGGCAGAACTCTAAGCCAATGGCACTTTATTAAATAATCTCTGATTTCTTCTAATGAAGTAGACATCACATCTTTCTCATGATCTGAGATGCTTCCTCCTTACAAGGACCTATTTTTACATGGCTAGAAGTCAAGTCATTCAAGAACGGCTATACCCAAATACTGGGCAATTCCATTGATTGACATGTGCTGCATAAACTAAACAAGCAAAATAATTTTTCAGCAGGGTTACAATTTGGGTAAAGCAAGGAACATTTCCACACAGAATGAACAGACTTCTTATTAGTTTGGGCAGGAGGGAATGGTACAAGCTATCATAGTCAGTGACCTAAGTGGTCAAAAGATGGTCACCTGCTTTTATTGGACAAGGGATTGGTCTGGAGGTATAAAATTATTTTGGGTGACTTTCCAAGTAGCTGTAATCTCTGGCACGCTGGTTTGGTCACCATGACAAGGAAAAACAAGGGTGGAGGTCCATTACTTAACTTCTTATGTTAAACAAGTGAACTTAGAATTTGCAGCTCACAGCTCTAGAGCCTTATATATATAGAACTTTGATATGATTCCATCAAAGTGATTAATATTGATTGGAATAGAATATGCATATAAATGAATTATTCCTCACTGGGTGTTTGTTCTCAACTGATTTGTTCTTGAAAAGGTCCAAAATGACATCATTATGTCAGACATGTTATAAGTAGAAATGGTTAAGTGATATGGTAATGTCTTTTGATCTGTGCATAAATTGGATTTAAGCAAGATAGGGTTGCACAAATTCTTTGGCCTCACTCTCTTGAGTCACCACTGTCCAGTGGCAGGACAAAGTCAAGATTACTGGTGTTGTCTTGAGGTGGAGTGAAAAATCTTTTTGTCTATGATGCCTAACCAACTCTAAGTACTCTACAACACCTGCTTCATCTGCCCCTTCCAGCAGAGGAAGTCTTCACATGCTTGTGAATAGTGAAGGGTTTGAGACACCTTGGTTACTCAAAACATACATTAAATCATCTGCCAAAACAGTTACCACTGTGCATGCTACAGCTTCTTGGATCTATAGGTAAGAGTTAGGTGGGCCAAGTGGACACCAAAGGTGGAAAGCATCTCTGTCAAGGACTTAGCAGCCCTCATTCCAAAGGTACTACAATCCTCTCATAGTGACTAGATATCTGTGGTACCCTTGTCAAAATAAGGAAATCAGGAACAAGAATGTTTTTTGGGGGGGAGGGGGAAGATATACAATCTTTTTTGGCTATGTTGATATCCAAATATCCAGGAAATATGTCTAAAATGGAATGGCTAATATGTGCCCAAAGCTCAAGAGAGCAATGAGGCCTGGATACACAGAAGTGAGGTTCACGTAGCAATGGTAACCGATCCCATGATCCCATGCTGAGATTATGAGAACAGATAAATATATGTATGGGAATTTATTATAGAGCTAAAATTGATGAGGGAAAATCGAGGATGACTCAAAAGTTATGGATTTTGCTGACATGATGATGGTACCTTAAAGAGAAATTGTGTATATATATATATAGGAGGAAAGATGAATTTAAAAGGGAATATATGAGTTCCAAAGTAGGGTATATTGAATTTGAGAAGATAAAAGACATCTAAAAGGAAGTGTTGAGCAGGAAATTAGAATTAGGGATCTAGAGTTTAGTAGAGAGATTCAATCTAGATGTTTGGATCTGTAGTCATTCTAAATGACAACTCATGCAAATTGACTGAAGGACAGCTGATGATATCAGGAGAATGAATATAAAGAAATAAGAGAAGTCCCAAGCTAGAGGCCTTGTAGCAAGGACCTAACAAATTCTGTGGACAGGAGATTATTTCAGGAAACAGGTAGAGGCACTGAGACTATTCTCAGACTTGTAAAAAATCAGGTGTAAAATGAAAAAGACATATATTGAATTGGTAGTTATAGTACTCTAAATAATACATATGTGAAAGTAATACATCTGGGGAGAAGAAACAAAAGAATATAATAACAGAGATGGGGGAAAAAATGATGTCTGTTACCTCTTTCTTTCTCTTTCCCTTTTCATATTCTTTTTTTTTCTTTTCCAGACCAAAGAAACATTTTTGTTGCCATTGTTTAAAAACATTTTGTTCAGAACCTTTGTCCCTTCAGCATAATACAAGATTATAAAAATCTTTAAGTAAATAAATTATAGGTAAAAGCATCATATACAATTATGCATTTATTTTGTTTTCATCTCAAGTTGAATGATGTCCACTCTGACAATGTATGCCAGAAGAATTGGACAAATCAGAACTTCCCTCTTTAAATCTCTTTACCAGGCTAAAAAATATCTAAAAAACAAACAAAAAAGCCAAAAATCAAAAAAAAAAAATAAACAAAACAAAAACAACAAAAACAACAAAACAACAGATTGCTAGAAACCTGGGGTGGTTTTTAAATAATCCCATACATACTTACTTAAAGAGAAATTCTTCAGTATTTAAGAGAAGGAAAAACTGCCATGCTTTATTGAGTTCTCAACCAGAAGAGAATATTTCTTAAGGTATGTCTATCACATGAAGGAATATCACATGTCAGAATTAAAAAAGACCTGAGTTTTAAAGAATCATTCTAACCAATTTTTACAATCAGTTGCTGATTATCTCCATTCTCCTTTCACAAAATGGCTTTCATCTTTATTTTTTTTTCCATTGACAAGCATAGTACCCTAGCTCAGCCTTTCAGAATACCTCACCCAAACACTATTACAGTAAGTTCTTTTATTTTTATTTTTTAAATTCACATTTATTTTCTCTTCTTCCACAATTGTAATACATATGCATAATAAAGCAAAACATATTCCCCTTTTTGACATTGCCCAAAATTGTTTGTTCTAGATATTTAGATTCTTTTTCAGATTATAGATGGAATTTGTCATCAGATATAAGAGATTTTTAGGGCTCATTCTTATAGTGTTATTGCTAGTGTGCAAATTGTTCTCCTGGTTGTGTTCATTCCACTCTGCATTATATCATATAACTAATTTTCAAGTTTTTGTTGTTGTGGTGATTTGCTTGTTTTCTGAATCCATCTCTTTTCTTTTCTTACAAAACCAAAGTATTCCATTCTATTTACTTAATATAATTTGTTCAACTATTCCTCAGGTGATACCTACCTACTCTTTCTAGATTAAATATTATAGTTTAGTAATATTCTGGCTTCTAATTGCTTTGCAGAATGGCTATTACAATTCAGTTCACCAATATGTCTGTTTTTCCAACATTTGTAAATTTCCTTTTTCTTTGGTAAACTTTATTTTACTATGATAAGTGGGAGATGGAAGTTACTTTAATTTCCATTTATCAAATTTTTGTTGATTTGGAAGAAGAATATGGCTGTAGCTAACTTGAATTTCTTCCCCTGAGAACTGTCATTGGCCATTTATCAACTGGGAAATGGCTTAAAATCTTATAACTTTGAATCTTTTCCCAGTATAACTTAAAAATGAGGCCTCTATCAGAGAAACTTGTTATAAAATACAATAACCTCTTGAGTGATATCCCTGACTCAGATTTCTCATCTCTCTTCAATCTAGCCTTCATATACATGCCATACTAATTCTCCTTAAGTAGGGATTTGAACATTCATTTCCATTTTCAGTAAACTCCAAAGTTTCCTATTGCTTCTATATACAAATAGCAAGTTTTCTGCTTGCCATTTAAAGGTCTTCACAACCTGACTTCAAGATATCTTTCTAGAGTTGGAAGTGCTAAATAAATTTTTGGGGAGATAATTGAATGACTTGTCCAGGGTCACACAGCTAGAAAGGTCTGAGGCTAGATTTTCACTCAGGTTTTTCTGACTCTAGATCTGGTGCTTTTCCATTGTACCACCTAGTTGCTCAGCAGAACAAATTTTGCTGGTTTATTGAAAGGACATAAAAATTTATATTTAGCATTTTCGAACACAGAACTAGTGATACAGACTCTTTGAAAGATGGAGAGCAACCAAGCTTTGTTCCCTAGAATTACTATCCCATGGACCCAACATTTCATAGAATCAATGGCAAGAAATAAAGATAGCAAGTCCCTTTTCTGATACTGCATCCCCAGAACTGAAATGCAGGAAAGATCCTACTCTCTCAAGATCAGGAAAAATCTGGAAGTCTTCCTTCTGCTGGTGAAAAAGCCTATACTTGCTTTCAGAGAAAAATTTGTCTTGGCAGAAAGTTTGGCTTTTTTTCTAAAAGTAACACAACGTGCTTTCTATTGAGGAGAAACATAAACAATATGCAGGAAGTAACAGGGAGAGAAATAGGGCTATTTGGTATTGTAGCTGAGAATCCAAAGAGATCTTAACAAAAATTATTAAAGTATAATAGAACCAATATTTTCCTGACACAGCTTCTCTGACTTATTCAACACCACACACAACCTGATTGGCTTTAGCTTTCATGATGCATCCGGGGCCACAAGAAGTACCAGCTGTATGTAGTCTGTTCTTTTCAGACTTGATGGATGCCTCAGGCCACTCAAGTTGCAATACTTTGATGACATACTGATCAAACAAATTTCCAGATAAAGATATAAGGGACCAAGTGTTACTGTATTCTTGTCTCATACCCTTTTTGTATTTGAACAAAGCCAACATTCATTGTTCAAATTTCAGTGCCTCATTTCATCTTAACATTAAGCCTGAGTCAATAGAGTGCTGGGATTAGAGAGGCCACACTAAGGTTCTGAGATTTAAAAAAAGAAAGGAATCAGGGAAGTCAGCAAATGAAACGTTCTTTATACAGAAAAGAAAACTGAGGGCTACAGTGGTTAACTTATTTCCTTGGCAAAGCTGGACTTCAAACCCAAGTTTTCTTATTTCAAATTCAACAATCTATTTCCTGTATCAGTTGTTTGTCTTTAATTTCTTTTTCTTCTCTTATTGCTAAAGTTAACATTTCTAATGCAACACTGAATAGTAATGATGATATTGGACAATGTTGTTTCACTCCTGATCTTAGTGGAAATAATTCTAGTTTATCCCCATTACATATAGTACTTGTTGATGGTTTTAAATAGATGCTACTGATCATTTTAAGGAAACTCCATATATATTCTCTAGTGTTCTTAATAGGAATGGGTATTAGATTTTGTCAATTTTTTCTGCATTTATTTAGATAATCATATGATTTCTGTTAGTTTGGTTACTGATATAGTCAATTATGCTAATAGCTTTTTTAATATTGAAGCAGTCCTACATTCCTGGTATAAATCCTACTTGGTCATAGCGTCCTGGGGGTGATTTCCTATAATCTCTTTGCTAATATTACATTTAAGATTTTTGCATCAACGTTCATTATGAAAATTGGTCTGTAATTTTCATTCTCTGTTTTAACCCTATATGGTTTAGGTATCAGCACCATATCTATGTCATAAAAGAAATGTGGTAGGACTCATTCTTTCCCGATTTTCCCAAATAGTTTGCATAGTATTGGAATGAATTGTTCTTTAAATGTTTGGTGGAATTCACATATAAATCTATCTGTCTCTGAAGATTTTTCCTAGGGAGTTGATTAATAGCTTGTTCAATTTCTTTTTTCTAAAATGGGACTATATAAGTAATTCATTTCCTCCTTTGTTAAACTGGGCAATTTATATTTTTGTAAGTATGCATTCATTTCACTTAGATTATCAGATTTATTAGCATACAGTTGGGCAAAATAGCTCCTAACTATTGATCTAATTTTCTTAGTAAATTCGCACTTTTCATTTTTGATAGTATCAATTTAATTTTCTTCTTTTCTTTTTCTAATCAAATTAACTAAAGGTTTATATATTTTGTTGGAATTTTTTTCCCTAAAACCAATTCCTACTTTTGTTTATTAGTTCAATAATTTTCTTACTTTTATTTTATTAATCTCTCCTTTTATTTTTAGGATTTCAAGTTTGGTATTTAATTGAGGGTTCTAAATTTGTTCTTTTTCTAGTTGTTTTAATTTTATGCCCAATTCATTGATCTTGTCTTTCTCTATTTTATGCAAGTAAGCATCTAGAGATATAGAACTTCCCCAAAGAACTGCTTCAGCTGCCTGCCATAAAGTTTGGTATATTGTCTCATTATTGTTATTCTCTTGGATGAAATTATTGATTGTGTCTTTTTGTTGTTTTACCATCCACTTTTAGGATTAGATTGCTTAGTTTCCAAATAAATTTTGGTCTATTTTTCCCTGGCCCTTCATGATATATAATTCTCATTGCATTATGATCTGAAAAAGATGCATTTATTATTTCTTACTTTTTGTTTTGATTTTGAGGTTTTTATGCCCTAATACATGGTCAATTTTTGTGTTGATTACATGATTGTCAAGAAAAAAAAAGTATATTCCTTTCTATCTACGTTCAATTTTCTCAAAAGGCCTATCATATCTAACTTTTCTAAAATTCTATTTACCTCCTTAACTTCTTTCTTATTTATTTTGTGGTTCAATTTGTCTTGTTCCAAGAGAGTAAGGTCGAGATCCCCTACTAGTATAGTTATGCTGTTTATTTCTTCTTTCAGCTTTCTTAACTTCACCTCTAGGAATTTGGATGGTATATCACTTGGTGCATATATGTTTAGTACTGATATTAATTTATTATCTATGGTATCCCTGACATAATGTAGTTTTTTTTTCTTTATCTCTTTTAATTAGATCTATTTTTGCTTTTGCTTGATCTGAGATCAGGATCACTATCCTTGTTTTTTTTTTTTTTTTCTTTTTTAATTCAGCTGATGCATAATAGATTCTGTTCCAGTTTTTTTTTTTTTTAACCTTTACTCTGTATGTATCAGGCTGCTTTTCACTGTGTTTCTTTTAAACAACATATTGTAGAATTCTGGCTTTTAATCCAGTCTGCTATCTGCTTCTGTTTTATGGAAGAGTTTATCACATTCATATTCACAACTAAAATTACTCACTTTGTATTTCCTGCTATCTAATTTTCTCCCATTTCTCTAAATCTATTTATAAGTAATTTTCTTCTGATAATTTCTGCATTTCTTTTTCCAAACTCTCCTGGAAAGTTCTCATTTCCTTTCCCTTTGTTTCTTCTAACTCTCTTTTAAGATCCTTTTTTAATTCTTCCAAAAGAATCTTGTGAGATGGAAACTACCTCAAATCACCCTTTTAGGCTTTATCTGGAAATGACTTACTTTTAATGTCCTCAGGGTTTGAAGTCTGTTCTGCTCTGTTTCCATAAAAGCTATCTATAGTCAAAGTTCTTTTTGCTTTTTTGTTCATTATAAAGGTTGAGGTCTGTGCTTAAGGCAAAAGAGAGGTTGTCCCAAGCTTCCTCTACAAGCTTCACACTGCCCTGGGGCTGGTATCACTAACTTCCTTTTGAAGCTGGGTAGGCATAGTCAACTCCTACTTTATTCTGGAGTTCAGGGGCTCACTATTTGACATTTGTAATTGTGTTAGCTGTCTCACAGCTAGTCTGCTGATTCACTGGCTTCCCATCCAGAACAAAGGAGCTAATGCTGCTATATTTTGGCTAAGAGCCTTCCAGTAGATTCTTCTGTTACCAGCACACCACACCACCCTGGAACCCTGTGCTGCATCTTCTCTCACCACCTGTCTTTCCTCTCTCTCCCCATGCCCGATTGAACAGAACTTTTCTAAAGTTCTTCCAAAATATCTACTTCTGGAAATTTGTTAAACTTCCAATATTTGTGGGTTGTGTCACTCCAATACCAGTTCAGAGGCTTGATCTGGTGTTGTTCTGAGGGAAGCCAGGAAAAGCTCAAAAAATTGTCTACTCTCCATCTTGACTCCATCCCTACCAATGATTTTCTTACATATGAATTTTTGGTTTAATTTTTGGCTTCAATTTTCTTTGAATATTTAAAAACAGATTCCTTCCTTTATTTCATTACTTGTGTGCTTGGATACAAGAGGAGTTGTATCAGAGTATAATTTCTCTTCATTTTCTAAGCAAGGAGAATAAACTCACAGTGAAGGTGGTTCATAGTGTTATAAGAGCTTCTGACACAATGTTTGAGGAGGTTGAAAGTGGAGGGAGGAAAAGAGAGGAAGGAAAAAGAAGGAAGATTCCCTCCTTATAAATGTGACACTTATAGTCAGATCTCAGATTGAGAGGGACAACAAACCATAGAGGTAAATTAAGCCAATCCCTTTATTTTATAAATGAAGTAAGTAAGGCCTGTAGAAATTAGATGACTGGTTATGGCATAAAATAGAGATTAATTAAATAATTATCCATGATCACATAAGTAGAGAGTGGCAAAATCGGAATTGACACCCAAACATTGTGACTTAAAATCCATTATTTCTGCATGACACAAAGATGTGCTTCTCAAAGAGTGGTTTATGAATCGTTGGGGATATTTCAAGAGGTCTTCAAGGTCAAAACTATTTTCATAATAATGCTATGATTAGTAATAATTTGACTATTAAAATGCTATTCCCTTTCCAACTGCAAATCCATGTGAGACCATACTTCATATGCTTCAACAAAAATAATTTATTGCAACAAATTAAATTTAGAAACATATAAAGAAGGGCGGGTCAGAGCCAAGAAGGAGAAAGCAGACATGTCTCTCTGTGACCTCCTCTGACTTTCTCCCAAATCAACAGCAGATTAAGTCTTTAAACTGGTTTTGGAGTCAAAGAATACACAAATATTTGGAGTGCAATACATTCCCAGAAGAAGACACCTTGAAAAAACTTCAGAGCAGGTTTGTTTCAAATAGACAGGTAGATAGTCTGCCAAGCCCAGACTACAGCATAGGAAGCCCTGAGCAAAGAGCTGGGGCAGGAGTCAGGGTTTTGCAGCTTCCACATACTTGGGAATCTTCTGTGAGCCTCTTAGGCCACTCTGTCCTGGTTGCAAGAAGGTGATAGCAGATTTGCTATAAAAGGCAAATTATAAACCACTGAGCACCAGAAGAATGCCAGACCTAGCCTTCATTACACAGCAGTGGAAATCAATCAGCAGAACTTCCCCAGGGCAAATTCAAGAAGCTCTTGCTCCTTTGCCTTGAACAGAACTTAGGCCTTAGAAATGAATAAACAACAACAACAACAACAACAAAACCTCTCACCATAGACTAGTTTTATGGAAAGAAGAATAGATCCCAAATCCAGAGGTTTCTAAAGGCAAAACAACTCCAGATGAATCCCCAAAGGACATGCATTGTTTCAGATCATGATGCAATAAAAATCACATGCAATATAAAGCCAGGAGAAAATAAACCAAAAGTTAATTGTAAATTAAATAATCTAATCCTAAAGAATCAATGGTTGAAATAGGCAAATCATAGACACAATCAATAATTTCATCCAGGAGAATGACAATAATGAGACAAAAATAACAAAATTTGTGGGATACAGTCAAAGCAGTTATAAGGGGAAATTTTATATCTCTAGATGTTTACTTGCATAAAATAGAGAAAATAAATGAATTGCGCTTGCAACTAAAAATGCTAGAAAAAGAATAAATTAAACCCCCCCAACCAAATACCAAATTCTAAAAATAAAAGGAGAGATTAATAAAATTGAAAATAAGAAAACTATTGAATTAATAAATAAACTAAGAGTTGGCTTTATGAAAAAAATAGATAAAGCTTTGGTTAATTTGATTAGAAAAAGGAAAGAAGAAAATCAAATTGTTAGTCTCAAAAATGAAAAGGGAGAACTTTCCATCAATGAATAGGAAATTAGAGCAATAATTAGGAATTATTTTGCTCAAGTATATGTCAATAAATTTGATAATCTAAATAAAATAGAGAAATATCTACAAAAATATAGATTGCCCAGGATTACATTATTTAAATTGTCCCATTTTAGAAAAAAGAAGTAGAAGAAGCTAGTAATCAGTTTCCTAAGAAAAAATTCCTAGGGCCTGATGGATTGATATGTGAATTGTACAAACATTCAAAGAACACTTAATTCCAATACTATATAAAGTATTTGAAAAAATAGGGAAAGAAGGAATCCTATCAAATTCCTTTTACAGCACCAATATGGTGCTGATAGCTAAAACAGGTAGGGTGAAAACAGAGAAAAAAATTATGGATCAATTTCCCTAATGAATATTGATACAAAAATCTTAAATAAAATATTAGCAATCACATTACAGACAGTGAATCTCAGGATAATACACCCTGACCAAGTAAGATTTATATCAAGAATGCTGGGGTAGTTCAATGTTAGGAAAACTATTAGCATAGCCAACTATATCAACAGCAAAACTAACAAAAATCATAATTATCTCAATAGATGCAGAAAAAGCATTTGATAAAATCCAACATCGATTCCTATTAAAAACAATAGAGAGTATAGGAATAAATGGACTTTTCCTTAAAATAGTCAGTAGCATCTATTTAAAACCATCCACAAGCATCATATGTAATGGGGATAAACTGGAACTGTGACCAACAACATCAGGAATGAAACAAGGCACTGGCTAAGAAATAGAGTAGTGGATCAGTGTAATAGGTTAGGTTCACAGGACAAAATACTCAATGACAATAGTAATCTAGTGTTTGATAAACCTGAAGACCCCTGTTTTGGGGATAAAAACTCACTATTTGACAAAAACTGCTGGGATAATTGGAAACTAGTATGGAAGAAACTAGGCATTGACCCACACCTAAAACCATATACCAAGATAAGATTGAAATGGCTTCATGATCTAGACATAAAGAATGGTATTATAAACAAATTAGAACAATGTAGGATGATGTACCTCTCAGACCTGTGGAAGGGGAAGGAATTTGTGACCAAAGAAGAACTAGAGATCATCATTAATCACAAAATAAATAAGTTTGACTATATCAAGTTAAAAAGTTTTTTACAAACAAAATGAATGCAGACAAGATTAGAAGGGTAGCAATAAACTGGGAAATATTTTTACATTCAAAGGTTCTGATAAAAGCCTCATTTCTAAAATACATAGAAAAATGACTCAAATATATAAAAATTCAAGCCATTCTCCAATTGATAAATGGTCAAAAGATATGAACAGACAATTTTCAGATGAAGAAATTGAAACTATTTCTAGTCACATGAAAAGGTGCTCCAAATCACTATTGATCAGAGAATTGCAAATGAAGACAACTCTGAGATACCAGTACACACCTGTCAGATTGGCTAAGATGACAGGAAAAGATAATAATCAATGTTGGAGGGAATGTGGGAAAACTGGGACACTGAAACATTGTTGGTGGAACTGTGAACGGATCCAACCATTCTGGAAAGCAATTTGCAACTATGCTCAAAAAGTTATCAAACTGTGCATACCATTTGATCCAGCAGTGTTTCTACTGGGCCTATATCCCAAAGAGATTTTAAAGGAGGGAAAGGGACCCACATGTGCAAAAATGTTTGTGGCAGCCCTTTTTGTAGTGGCAAGAAACTGGAAATTGAAAGAATGTCCATCAATTGGAGAATGGCTGAATAAATTATGGTATATGAATGTCATGGAATATTATTGTACAGTAAGAAACGGGCAGCAGGATGATTTCAGAGAGACCTGGAGAGACTTGCATGAACTGATGCTGACTGAAATCAGCAGAATCAGGAGAACATTATACACAGCAACAACACTATACGATGATCAATTCTGATGGACATGGTTCTCTTCAACAATTATGTGATTCAAACCAGTTCCTATCGTTCAGCAATGAAGATAATCATATACATCCAGAGAGAGGCCTGAGGAAACTGAGTGTGAACCACAATACAGCATTTTGATGCCTTCTGTGAATATTTCCATGCATTTTGTTTTCCTTCTTAGGTTTTTTTTCTCTCTTTCTAGATCTGAAGTTTTTTGTGCAGTAAGATAACTGTATAGATATGTATACATATATTGGATTTGTCATATAATTTAACATATTTAGCATGTATTATAGTACCTGTCACCTAGGGGCAGGGGTGGGGGGAAGGAGGGGAAAAGCTTGGAACAAAAAAAGTTTTGCAAAGGTCAATGTAGGAAAATCACTCATATGTTGTGTAAATAAAGAGCTTTTAATACTTTTAATAAAAAAAGAAGGAATGAAACAAGGCTGCCCACTCATTACTATTTAATATTGTGTTAGAAATGCTAGCTTTTGCAATAAGAGAAGCAAAGGAGATTAAAGGAATTAGAGTAGATCATGAGGAAACCAAATTATCACTCTTGGAAATGCAAATTAAGACAACTCTGAGATACCACTACACACCTGTCAGATTGGCTAAAATGACAGGAAATGACAATGATAGCTGTTGGAGGGGATGTGGGAAAACTCGGACACTGATACATTGTTGGTGGAACTGTGAACGGATCCAACCATTCTGGAGAGCAATTTGGAGTTATGCTCAAAGAGTTATCAAACAGTGCATACCCTTTGACCCAACAGTGTTTCTACTGGGCCTATATCCCAAAGAGATTTTTAAGGAGGGAAAGGGACCCACATGTGCAAAAATGTTTGTGGCAGCCCTTTTTGTAGTGGCAAGAAACTGGAAATTGAAAAGATGCCCATCAATTGGAGAATGGCTGAATAAATTATGGTATATGAATGTTATGGAATATTATTGTTCTGTAAGAAATGACCAACAGGAGGATTTCAGAGAGGATTGGAGAGACTTGCATGAACTGATGCTGAGTGAAATCAGCAGAACCAGGAGAACATTATACACAG
>JAJPUD010003710.1:201743-219936 GCA_023553655.1 Myrmecobius fasciatus | reverse complement strand
CTTCCTTCCTTCCTTCCTTCCTTCTTTCTTTCTTCTCTCCTTTCTTCCTTCCTTCTTTTTTTCTTCCTTCCTTCCTTCCTTTCTTTTTTTCTTTCTCCCTCTCTTTCTTTCTTTCCCTGAGGCAAGTGGGTTTAAGTGACTTGCCCAGGATTACACAGCCAGGAAATGTTAAGTGACTGAGGTCAGATTTGAACATAGATTCTTCTGATTTCAGGGTTGGTGCTCCAACATTTATTTTCATATTTTGTGTTCCAAAATTTTCTCCCTCCTTTCCTTGCTTCTCCACTCTCCAAGGCAAATTGCATTGCAATATTGTTAAACATGTACAATCCTTCTAAACATATTTCCATATTTGTCATGTTATACAAGAAAAATCAGATAAAAAAAATGAGAAGATAAAGCAAGCAATCAAATAAAGCAAAAAAAGGTGAAAATACTATGCTTTGATTCACATTCAGTGTCCATAGTTCTCTCTCTGGAATTAATTGGCATTTTCCATTCCAAATATATTGGAATTGCCTTGAATCACAACATTGCTGAGAAGTGCCATGCCCATCACAGTTAATCACCTCATAATTTTGTCCAATGTTCTCCTGATTCTGTTCACTTTACTTAGTATCAGTTCATGTAAGTCTTTCTAGGCTTTTTTGAAATCAGTCTGCTAATCATTTCTTATAATATTCCATTCCATTTATATGCCATAATTTATTCAGCCATTCTCCAACTGATGGGCATCCACTCAATTTCCAGTTCCTTGCCACTACAAAAAGGGCTACAACAAACATTTTTGTGCATGTGGCTCCTTTTCCTTCTTTTACAATCTCTTTGGGATATAGACCCAGTAGTGAGACTGATGGATCAAAGGGTATGCACAATTTTACAATCCTTTGGATATAGTCCTAGCTTGCTCTCCAGAATGGTTGGATTAATTCACAACTCCACCAACAATGCATTAGTATCCTAGTTTTCTCATATTTCTCAATATTTCTCATATTCCTTGCAACATTTTATCATTATCTTTTCCTGTTATCTTAGCCAATCTGAGAAGTGTGAAGTGATACCTCAGAATTGTCTTAATTTGCATTTCTCTAATCAATAGTGATTTAGGCCATTTTTTCATATGAATATAAATGACCAATTTCTTCTTCTGAAAATTGTCTGTTCATATCCTTTGACCATTTATCAGTTGGAGAATGACTTTACAAAAATATTTACTGCAGCTTTTTATATGGTGGCAAAGAACTAGAAACTAAGTGGGTGGAGCAGCTAGGTGATTCAGTGGATAGAGCATCAACCCTGAAGTCTGGAGGACCTAAATTCAAATCTGATCTCATACACTTAACACTTCCTAGCTGTATGACTTTGAGCAAGTCACTTCACCCCAATTGCCTCAGCAAAAAAAAAAAAAGAAAGAAAGAAAAAAAGAAAAGAAAAGAAACTAAGCGAGGGTAGTAGAGTGTAGAGCAGTGGTGTTAAACAATTATGATCGAATTATGGTATATGAATATAATGAAATTCTATTATGGAGAAATGCAAAGAGAAAATTTCAGAGAAATCTAGAAATTTTATGTGAATCAAAGAAGAGTAAAGTAAGCAAAACCTGAAAAACACTTCCTATTAATTATAACATTTATATTGTAAAAATGAATGATTCTGAAAGACTTAAAAATTGATCAATGAAACGATCATCCATAGCTCCAAATAACTAATGATGAAGAATGTTCCCCACTAAGTGACAAAGACATAATGACCTAATATGCAAACTGAGAAATACATTTTTAGATACGATCAATGTGAGAATTTATTTAGCATGATTATTCTTATGATATACATGTTCTCTTTCTTCCTTCCACCCCCATGGAAAGGAGGGGAAAAAGTCTGATTGCTGTAAACAAATCAATCAATAAAATATTTTTTTAAATAAAATGTTCAGAAGAGATAATAAAAAATTGGAGGAATAGTGCCAGTAGAGGTTTTAACTGAAAGCATTAGAGAAGTGAGACACTTCATAATCCTTCAAGGTAGGTACTTTAACACCACAAGAAAGATATACCCTGGCTCTGCAAAAGAAGATTAGGGCATATCTAGTTATATGAGTTTTCTCCCATAATAGTAAATATAGCATAGTTGTTTTTCTTTTTAATAAAAAATGTTTGGGTTTTTTTTTTGTGATCCTAACATATTCTTTTGGTACTTGAGAACTTTTTTTTCTGGCTGCTTATAGCATTTTTTTTTTCTATTTGCCTGAATCTCTAGATCTGGGCTAACATTCCTGGATGTTTTCAGATTGGAAACTTTTTAGAAAGTCACAGGTTGATCCTTTCTATTTTCACTTTCAATAGATCTGGGAAATGTCATTTTATGATTTGAAAACTCACTTAAGAACTCTTCTGAGAGCTCAAGTGCTAAGAATAAAATTGTCTGGACAAGGCTTATAGTTCTTTGATCCCTAAGGACTCTCCTGTCTCTAGCCTGTTCTGTTCAGCTCAGGCTACAGATTAGAGAGTGGTTCCAGTGCAGTTGGCACAGTCAGTAAACATTTAATAAATACTTTCTATGTGCCAGTTAGTTTGCTAAACATTGCAGATACAAAGAAAGGCAAAAGACAGTCCCTGCCCTCAAGGAGCTCACAATCTAATGAGGGAGATAATATGTGTAAAAAAAACCAAAATCCAAAAAGGAAAGGAAGACAGACATTCAGAGACATGTTGACATCTAGAGTGTATCTCAATAGTCCATGATGAAATGGATGTCCTAAGTGCCCTCCTTAAATGGAGGATCTGGGAGGAGCTCACCACTGCCTACTCTAGACCTTCTCCAGTTAGAAGGAAGGAGAGAGGACCCCTTTCCAAGTGGTGAGGAAATATGACTTTCATTTAGGATTGATGTGATCTTGTAGGATGATGAGATTCTGGAGAGCACTGATGAAGTCCAGAAGAATGTATCCTGATGGGAAATCATGAGGTAGCTACCTGGGTACACTGCTTAACTGAAGGATCTGACTGGGGTGGGAGGGTAAAGGGGATGGGAAAACTCATCATTTTCCACCCCCCCCCCATCTTTAATCACAAAGTGTGACTGTGGATGAGTCACTATTTATCTTATTTCCTTATTTGTAAAATACTGCCCACCTGAGAAAAGAGAATTGTGAACTTTAAAATGTGATATAAGTATGAAATAGGTTTATTATAAAGTGCTCTATAGATGTTTAAAAATATGCTATCAAGACGGTTTGGTCATGATTTTCAGGAAGTCAATAGACTTAATTTCTGTCTCCTTGAATTGTTTTCCAGGTCAATTGTTTTTTATTGTTAGGAACCTTATAAAAATTTTTTTTCTTCAATCTTTTTGTTTTTTGTTTTTTAACATTTCTTGTTGTTGCATGGAATTATTGAGTTCTGATTGTTTCATTCTATATTTGAGGGAGTTTAATGCTTAGGTACCCTTTTTATTCCAAGCTATTTATGTTTCTTCTAGTTTTTTTCCTCCTCAGAAGTTTTAGTTAAATTCCAATTTGATGTTTTGCCTCTTGTTTTATTTCTTCCAGGCATTCTTATAATCAAAACTTTAAAAAAATAATTTTGCTTTTGTTTGCTCTGGAATTACTCTATTCATTGAGTTTGCCTCTTCAGCTCTTTTAATCCACAGGATTTCTTTCTTGTTTGTTTCTATTTCTTTGTATGTTCCCTCATATGACTCTTCTAGTGCTCATGGGATTCAAGTAATGTCCAGAGTCAAATTCCTTGGTGTCATCTCTCTTTCTTTTAGATGCTTCTTGCCATATTTTTATGTATTTCTGTTTTGATTAAAGTTTTGAAGAGAACTATTTGGTGTTCTTTTTTAGATATTTGATGGAACTTATGTAAAAGAATCAGGCTCTTCAACAACCTTTCATGTTGATGAATTAATTGTATTATTCATTCTCCATAGGGTAGTATTGTAGGGTAAAGGCTGGAGAGCTGGGCCTCAATTACTTAATTCTTCTGAGATTAATGGAGGCAAGCCAATTGGAATGGAAGATGTTAATAGAGTAAAAGGTTCTTTGAGTTATAGATTATACCAGTCTGGCCTCTTTCAATTTAGATAGGAGACAGATAGGCATAAGAGTACACTTGAAGGTCTTCGGGCTATCTCCCCACTAAAATCAATTATTTCTCTTAAAATATTCATTTTGCTCATCTAGGTTTCTATACTACTAATGGACATAATAATATAAGAACTTAAACATTCAATTAACCTGAAGTTATCTCAAGGCAATGGGTATCACTGAAATGCAATAAATAATAGACATTATAGTCCAAAATTAAGCGAAAAAGTGCTGATATTTTTTGAGAGATACTTAGGCCATACAACTTACCCTGAATGAAATTCCACAATGTAGACTTTTGAGGACTATTCTGTCCAGTACCTAAGTAGGTTGATTAAGGGATGGCTATGCTAAGTTCAAGGTATCATTTTGGTCCACATTCCTAAAACCAAAGTACATGAGCCTCCACTAGAGTATTTACCTTTCAGTAATCAGCCAGAGTACATAATTAGTTCAAAACAAAGGCATTTACTAGAATTTACAATAGGATTTATTATGTGGTTATACAGATATGATGCTCTGAGACCACATTATTTGAATGGGAGCAGTTCCTGAACAGCCAATTTGATAGTGCAGAAAGAATCATAAGCACCTATCTGAAGTTTCTGACTACTTATTTATAGGAAGGAAAGAATGCTTGACTTTGTGTTAAGATTGGAGAATCTTATGATAGAAGGTTATGGTCAGGAATGAAGTGGTTGTAGAATTCATGAACTATGCCAACCAAGCAGGTTCAGGTTCTCAGGGAGACTACAATATAATGTCTTAATATTGATGTCTCACTGAACAACTGGAATGAACAGCTTCCAATCTTATCCCTGCCATAGGCATTCAGAACAAGTACCATTTATCTAACCCAGGGAACAAGAATCTGAACAGAGATCTATACTAATAGAAAACTTTCTCACAAGATTTCCAGACTTCTCCAGGATGGGCCACTCCTTTTGCAACTATCTCAATGAATTTTTTTTAGTACCATGTCTGCATGAGTGAATTGAACTCATGGAGGGGGTAGAAGATGGTGATTTTTGATGGTCACTCTTTTCTTCACCTATTCTTGACTGCTGACTTAAAGACTGCTGTCTTAAAGATTGCTATAGCTTATAATAATCCAATAATCAGAATCATAAGAGTCTGATAATATTTGTTGTATGTGATATAAAGATCACAAATTCTGGTTTGTAAAATAGCATCTTCACTTCCCACTCACTTTTAGTTTTGTTACTTTCTAGTTTGCTTTGTGTTCAGATTAGCCTCATCTATCTCAAGAGTCTATTCTCTTCATATTCTTCCAGATCTGCTTCTTCTTGAAGTGTTCTACTATCCTTGCTTTTCAAGGTAATCTCCTTAACTACTTCTATCACTTCTATAATACCTGAGTTATGATACATATCTACACATCCTCCATCACCATAATCCTCTTTAATTATGGCTTCCAATTCATCTGAATATTCCATTTGTTTGCACTACTTGTAATAAGACAAATTTTTAATTACCAAAAACTGTTTTCCAGTTGATAAGTATACTTTGACTTTCAATTCTTCCCCTGAAGCCCATTGGACAATTGGACAGTGACAGACTAAATCATCCCATCTTGAAGATAGGAGAGCAAAGGACTACCCAGTTGTGGCTGCTGTCCTATTCTCCACAAAGGCAAAAAATTGCTTACTCGTTACACTTGAAATAGCAATGATTATATCAAGTGTCTGACCTGTACTTTATAGGTTCAAAATAAAGTACCACAGGATGAAGAAGTATTATGGTAAAAATGTTTTTTAACATATAGCTTCCTTGCCAGAATCTACCATGATCAAGTGAATGACTATGAAAACAAACTATTTAAGGCCACCTTGACCTTGCTAGGATTCTAAAGATCTAGAATCAGAATGTATCTCCTCAATAAAGATCAAAAGTTTGATCAACTAAACCTTCCAAGGACCTTGAGATTGAAGCAAAAATTCCAGTGGAGTCATTTTGTGGTATTCTACCAGGAATTTTTAAATTTAAATTTAAAAACAGGTTTTACCCATACTTGCCAATGATTAGGGGAGAACCATGTTTGCTTATTGACTTCTGCTTTGGAGTGTCAGAAATTGGAAAAGATGTGTAAAGACTTATCACCATCATGTATTGGTCAAGAGATAGAGCAAAGAAATCTTACATACTGGCTTCAGCCTCTGAAAGGATGTGTTAAAAACAAATGGCAACATGTGCCAAGTTCACTGACAAGAACTGACAAATGATAATTTCTGCTAAGAAATTTTTGTATGTAGGGAACACATAAGATAATAGATTTATGGAAAGCCCCACACACTTGATATTTGACTGCTTCCAAAATAATCACAGAAAATGGGCAAGATCTTACAAAAACAATGCATCAAACCACCCATTTCCTAGTGAAAAACTGGACAAATTTACTGAGGTGGCAATCTGCTTGTGGAAAATAGTGCTGGACCATTGGCTAAGTGGAAAAGAAAAACTCAGCTTTTGAAAAAAAGACTAAAATGATTTTGATGATGGAGAAATTGTATATTTGTATCTACCAATGAATTTGGAAACTCAATCAAGGGTATTACAGTCATAGGTTAGCCTCTGATTTGTCTGTAGGGAAGGGACAGTTTCTGTCCAATATTCTAGTTATAGAGGCTCCTAGACAACTGAGGGAAACCATAGGATTCTGGAACAGATAGCCCAAATCATCCACAAACTCAGGATTGAAATTGTAGGGCAATTAAAGAAAAAGAAATTGTAGGAAAACAGGTCTATGGACATCAATAACTACCTAACCACAAGCTCAGAAGGTAGATCATGGTAGAAATTCCAGAACAATTTGTCTAGTGACCAGATTTACTTGTAATGATTCAAGAAAATGAGACAGATGATTATCTATTGTAGTGTATCTTTTCACCCTTTGTCTTCTAAACTCTTTGACAAAGTCATTTATTATTTTTTCATCAACAATTTTTTATTTTTTAAAAATATGTAGAGATAGAGTTCAATATTCATTTTTGGGGGCCCAAAACACATAGCATATTTAATTTTTTCCGTTGGATACTTGCATCTTTATTTAAAAAAATTATTTTCCCTAGTCAAATGTAAATTTTTTTATGTTTGTGTTTAAAATTTTGAGTTCCAGATTCTCCTTCTTCCTTGCTCCTCCATCACCATTGAGAAGGTTTATGTAAAGTGCAAAACATTTCCATGAAAGGCATGTTGCAAAAGAAAATGTCAATGCCCCCCAAAAAAACCATGAAGAAAAAAAAGAAAGTTTTTAAAAAGTATGTTTCAGTTTTTATTAAGACACAATCACTTCATAAGAAATGACCAACATGATGATTTCAGAGAGGCCTGCAGAGACTTATATGAACTAATGCTGAGTGAAATGAGCAGAACCAGGAGATCATTATAGATGGCAGCAACAAGACTATATGATGGCCAATTCTGACAGATGTGGCTCTCTTCAACAATGAGATGATTCAAGCAAGTTCCAATTGTTTAGTGATGAAGAAAGCCATATATACCCAGGGAAAGGGATCTGAATGTGGACTACAACATAACATTTTCACACTCTCTATTGATGTTTGCTTGCATTTTGTGTTCCTTCTAAGGTTTTTTTCTCATAGATCTGATTTTTCTTGTACAGCAAGGTAACTGTATAAATATGTATACATATATTCGATTTGTCATGAATTTTAACATAATTAACATGCATTAGACTACCTGCCATCAAGGGGAGGAGGTGGGGGGAAGGAGGGAAAAATTTGTAACAGAAAGCTTTGCAAGGGTCAATGTTGAAAAATTACCCATGCATATGTTTTGCAAATAAAAAGCTTTAATAAAAAAAAAAAGAAAGAAAGAAACGATCAGCAGGATGATTTCAGAGAGACCTGGAGAGATTTACATGAACTACTTAGCATTAGTAGAACCAGAAGAATATTGTACATGGCAACAAAAAGATTATGCAATGATTAATTTTGGTGGATGTGGCTCTTTTCAACAATGAGATGATTCAAGGTAATTCCAATAGATTTGGGATGACTTGAAAATGTCATTTGCATCCAGAGTGAGAACTATGGAGACTGAATATGGAACAAAGTATAGAATTTTCAGGGTTTTTGATTGTTTTTTCTTTCTTTCTCAGGTTTTCCCCCTTTGGTGTGATTTTTCTTTTACAACATAACAAATATGGAAATATATTTAAAAGAATTGCACATATTTAACCCATGTCAGACTGCTTGCTGTCTTGGGGAGGGGAGAGGTAAGGGAGACAGGGAGAAAAATTTGGAATGTAAAGTCTTACAAGAACAGATGTGGAAACTATCTTGACATGTATTTAGAAAAATAAAATAATATTGAGGGAAAAAAAGAAAGGAGTTCTCTGAATCAGCATGCACATAACAAAAAGGAACTAACAACAAGCAAAACAAAACAAAAATACAAGAAGCTGACTACATTTAAAGATATCTGCAGTTTTATCCAATTAAATACTTAAGAAAATGATGAGGCTACTAGTACTTCAATGACATACCTATAGATGTTAAAAAGAAACATCAATTATTCTAGAACATATTGCTCATTTGACAAGGGGAACTTCCTCAGGGTTTGTTTGTTTTTTTTTTTTTGTTTGTTTTGTTGTTGTTTTTGTTGTTGTTATTGTTATTGTTGTTGTTACAATCTACAAAGAAGTTTGGCCATTTCCAGTATCTGTGGTTTGCTAAAGTCATCTTTCAATTTTCTTTTTCTTGAAATTTTAATTTAAATTGGGTCTGTATAAAGTAAATAAATCTTAAAATATTTTATTGAACTTCTATTTTTAAAACAATATTTTTGAAGGTTTTAAAATAATTTGATAAATCTATATAGAGAGAAGTAATTTGTATGTTGAATAAAATATAGGATATCCAAGAAATTTGTTTGTCAATTAAGTGGAATAAAATAGTTTTTACAATTTATATGAAGTTTTAATCTGTTTGTAACTCTCCAGTAGACATGCAGATAATGGTGGTATCTCAGGTCTACTTTCCATCCTGGAACTTGGCTATTGTTATTTGTGGGTTTCATATGGTTTTCTGTACTTTCTTAGAAATAATGTGTAAAACTCCATACCCTTTGATCCAGCAGTGTCTCTACTGGGTACAAAAATGTTTGTAGAAGCCCTTTTTGTAGTGGCAAAGAACTGGAAACTGAAGGGATGCCCATCAAGAGGGGAATGGCTGAATAAATTATAGTATATGAATGTTATGAAATATTATTGTTCTATAAGAAATGATCAGCAGGATGATTTCAGAAAGGCCTGGAGAAACTTATATGAACTGTTGCTAAGTGAATTGAGTAGAACTAAGAGAACATTGTAGACAGCAATAGCAAGATTATATGATGATCAATTCTGATAGATGTGGCTCTTTACAATAGTGAGATGATTCAGGCCAGTTCCAATGTACTTATGATGGAGAAAGCTATCTGCACCCAGTGAGAGGAATGTGGTGATTGTAGATACAACATAATATTTTCACCTTTTTTGTTGTTGTTTGCTTGCTTTTTATTTTCTCTTTTTTTTCATTTTTGATCTTATTTTTCTTGTGCAGCATGATATTTGTGGAAATATGTATAGAAGAAATGTCCATGTTTAACATATATTGGATTACTTGCTATCTAAGGGAGGAGTAGGTGGAAGGGAGGGAGAAAAAATCTGGAACACAAGGTTTTACAAGGGTGAATGTTGAAACCTGTTTATGCATATATTTTGAAAATAAAAAGCTAAGAAAAAAAAAAGAAATAATGTGTAAGGGGAGTTATCTTGTGTAGGCCAGACCTACTAATATTGAGATACTCTGCAGCCTGCATTTTCCTCCTAAGTGAGTAGGAGTAGTTTCCTTCCATTGTTTGGTGAACTAACTGCATCTTTTAAAACTGCCAGACTGGAACAGTTTTTTTCCTGCATTCTCTTTCCTGATGGAGGTTGAAGATCACAGTTTGCTCACAGTGTGAATACTATGAACTAAATCAGGAGAGGAGATACTATTTCCTCTATTCTCTTTTACCCCAGTAATTGTATTTGTTTCTCTTCTATTTCCTTTGTCCTCAGTTTTAGGTACCAAGGGTAATCCCACTGGTTTGAAAATTTAAGCCATTAGCCACCTTAGAGCCAGGATTGTAGGCAGACTATAGTATTTAGCTAACAAGGCAGGGGAACCCTGAGAAGTCAGAGTACTGGAACTCAAACCTGAGGGAAAGGAAGTTTTGAATTTAGACCAGGGACTGTGATGTATAGGAATTGAGTTAAGTTATTTGCATATTTGCTATTTTTCCTTCTAAAGTAATTATTCCTTTTCAAAAGCTAATTCCACTACAAGTGGTTAAATGGAATTGGGCTTTAAAGGATCTACCCATTAGGTAACAATATGGATTGGGGCTAAAACCATTGCTAGTGATCTTAAACACTCTCAATCCCTTTAAGAGTACTAGGGAATCCTAGGAGATGGGTGGCATGTAACATATCTAGCCTTCAGACACTGGGGGTAGGGGTAATCAATAAAACAAATAAATGGTTCTCATTTCTGATATCATTCACAGTTGACCCTTATATAGTGTGGCAAAAATGTTTATAGAAAGACTGTGGTCATGTAATCCAGTGATTGTTCTAATAAGTATAGTGACTTTGAGGTAGCAATAAGTATAAATCATACTTTGAGATAGCTGCAATAATTATAAATAATAAGAAATATGTCTGTGATTTTTGTTAATGATAGTCACTAAAAATAGTACTAAAACTAATGTGGTTTATGGCCCACATTCATAATTAAATGAAATTATCCAATCTATTCTTCTTTCCATGGAACCCAGGTTAAGAACCTTAGTCTAGAGCCACAAAAAGGCCCTCTTATTTGGAGCTGAGTTCCTTCAGATTTGGTAGAAGTTCTAAAGTTATGTGACTCATCAAATCTTGCCCTGCTGACCAGTCATGTTTTCACATGAAGAATGGTAAAGGGATGGGGAGAAAAAAGAAGGCTACATCTACCCAAGCTAAGTGCTATTTCTAATTGAGAATTCTTTCTCTTCAATGGCTAAATAAACCTTCTTTTGTAAAATATTAGATGGACTCTAGGTGTCTCAATTCATTCAATATTGAACCTAAACTACCTAAACTCAGAATGGCCTGAATCTTGTCCATTCCATGACAACTGGCATAATCTATGTTGGAAAGACATGTTACAGTGGTTTATATTATGGTTGAAATAGAAAAAAGGGTTCTGCAAATATAGAGGATGGAGAGACTAGATAGATATATATATACATAAATGCTGTAGCAAGGGCTTTTCTAGTGGTATGTTGAAAGTTCTTTCAATGAAATAAAGAAGAACCTAACTGATCCAGTCCAATAGTCCCTCATAGGTAGGGACCTATGAGGACCTAACTCTTTAGAAGTGCTGCTTTTTCCTGGTTCATTGACCCTATGTGGCTGTCCTTATTGAATACTTAAACTGACTCTTGAAACAACAGTTTTATCCTCATGCTCCAGGGATAGTGTGGTGTCTCAGATCCCTAAAACTATATGTGAAAGGAATAGTTGGAGGACTCTCTACCTCGGAGGAGGGAGCCTTTCCTCGCCTAACCTTTATCATCTCAGTAATATTTGTTTTATATACCTATGTATCTGGGATCATGTAAAAATTTCTTGAGCAAAAAGGGGTCATGAGTGGAAAAAGTTTAGAAGCCCTATTTTAGCTTTCTTGGTGACCATACTTGATCATACCGAGTTCCTGAATAAGAATGAGGGAGACGCCTAACTCAACCTCTGTAGGAGAATGGGGCAGCAATTTGGTATTACCTCTCTGATGGGGTTCCCAGGGAAGGAACCCAGGTTAATTTTTCTTTAAATGGTATTGAAACCTTCCTTAAGACTTGGTTGGCTTAACTCTCCAACTGAAAAATAGTCAAAGGATATGAACAAACAATTTTCACACGATTAAATTAAAACTATTTCTAGTCATATGAAAAGGTGCTTCAAATCACTATTGATCAGAGAAATGCAAATTAAGACAACTCTGAGATATCACTACACACCTGTCAAATTGGCTAAAATGACAGGAAAAGATAATGACGAATGTTGGAGGGGATGTGGGAAAACTGGGACACTGATACATTGTTGGTGGAACTGTGAACAGAACCAACCATTCTGGAGAGCAATTTGGAGCTATGCTCAAAAAGTTATCAAACTGTGCATACCCTTTCACCCACCAGTGTTTCTATTGGGCTTATATCCCAAAGAGATCTTAAAGGAAGGAAAGGGCCCCACCTGTGCAAGAATGTTTGTGCCAGCCCTTTTTGTAGTGGCTAGAAACTGGAAACTGAATGGATGCCCATCAATTGGAGAGTGGCTGAATAAATTATGGTATATGAATATTATAGAATATTATTGTTCTATAATAAATGACCAGCAGGATGATTTCAGAGAGGCCTGGAGAGACTTGCATGAACTGATGCTGAGTGAAATGAGCAGAATCAGGAGATCATTATACATGGCAACAACAAGACTTTATGATGATCAATTATGATGGACATGGCTCTCTTCAACAATGAAATGTTTCAAACCACTTCCAATTGTTCAGTGATGAAGAAGGCCATAAACACCCAGAGAAAGGGATATGAATGTGGACCACAACATAACATTTTCATGCTCTGTATTGATGTTTGCTTGCATTATGTTTCCTTTCTCATATTTTTTTTCTTATAGATCCGATTTTTCTTGCACAGCAAAATAACTATAAAAATATGTATACACATATTCGATTTGTCAAGTATTTTAACATAATTAACATGTAGTGGACTTTCTGCCATCTAGGGGAGAGGTGGGAGTTAGGGGGGGAAAATTTGTAACAAAGTTTTGCAAGAGTCAATGTTGAAAAATTACTCATACATATGTTTTGCAAATAAAAAGCTTTAATAAAATAAAATTTAAAAAACCTTGGTTGGCTTAGGGTCTTTAATCTCAAACTATATAATCATTTTCTTATTGCTTAAGTACAGAGTAGCCAAGAGGAGCTCCATGGATGCTGTGACATTTGATTGGTGGGTAATAGTAGGTAACTCAGGCAAAGGACCCTTGCTAAACTAAATCAGTGTGAGATATACCTAATATCTATCTTTGTGGAATTGCCTCCTGTAATGATTAAGCAAATCTCATTTTCTGGTAGTTGAAAAGAAAGATTGGGGCTGAATTGTATAAGATGGAATGATTCTGAAAAATGAAATTGTATAGGAAAAGGTAAAAGGGAACAATTATATTTTAATTATATATTACAATTATATTACAAAAACTGTGTGAAAAGAATAAGACAGAAGAAGCAGGTGAAAGTGGAGGGTTGGTAATGTTGGAACCTTACACTCATCTCGGTGGAAGAGGAAACAACATGTACGTCTGGAAAGGTATAGAAGCCTTTTGAATGTATTGAGGTGAGAAAACAGGAGGATAGGGTGGGGGAGGGATTTTTAGAGGAATGTGTGGATTGGGATTGGGGGCTGGGAGAAGGAATGGAGGAATTTTTGAGTTTCTGGGTAGTGGGGGAGGGTGAAAGGATGAGGGAGAAGATAAGGTAACAGAGATAGGATAAAAATAGAAGTTGAGAAAGAAAATATAAGTTAAAATAAAATGGAAGAAAATTCACAAATAGTAATTATAATTTTGAATGTAAATGGAATGTTTATAGCAGTTCTCTTTGTGATAGCAAAGAACCGAAATTGCAGGGATCTTCATCAATTGGAGAATGACTGAACAAGTTGTGGTGTATGGTTGTGATGGAATACTACTGTGATACACAAAATGATGGGCTCAATGATCTTAGAAGGAAAAAAGACTTGCATAAAATGAAGCACAAATTGATCAGAACCAGAAGTACATTGAATATAATAGCAATATTATTTTAAGAAAGACTTTGAGTGAATGAGTCTTTTTAACTACACAATAAACAAACTAAAAATAAAGGACACATGAAAAAGATGCTATCTGCATCCAGAGAAAGAACTGATAAAAAAAGAAATATGTATAGAATAATTTGTGTCTAATGGTAGATATCTCTAGGATAGGGGAGGGAGGCGGAAAGAAGGGAAGAAAAAAAAAAAGAAATTTACATGATAAGGTGTATATTTGGAGGGAATAGTAAGTTGTATATGGTAGATTTGCAGTTTCAGGTGCAATCATCTTTTTTATCATACTGTGTTATGAAGATGCTTGTTTTATTCCATGAATTGAAAATAAAA
Source organism: Myrmecobius fasciatus (assembly GCA_023553655.1). Classification (NCBI taxonomy): domain Eukaryota; kingdom Metazoa; phylum Chordata; class Mammalia; order Dasyuromorphia; family Myrmecobiidae; genus Myrmecobius; species Myrmecobius fasciatus. The sequence continues at coordinate 205,592 of JAJPUD010003710.1, read as the reverse complement.
TAAATGAAAAAAAAATGTTGAATGTACTACAAGTGTCTCATTTTGTTCCTATATTGAATGTAAATTGACTTGAATCAGACCCAATCCTGAACAGAAGGGGAAATTCTGACTAGTAGATTAAGGAAGAGTGTATTTAGTAGTGATGCGGGGTTGAGTGTCAGTATTAACTGGCACTCTGGAATAATTTGCATTTAATTATTCAGTTCATGAACATTTATTAAGCACCTCTACGAGTCAGGCCTTATGCTAAGCACTGGGGATACAAAGAAATACAAAAAACAACCTTTGCTCTCAAGGAGTTCACAATCTAATGGGCGAAAACACACATAAAAGGAAGTTGAAAGGGAGATAGGGTGGAGAAATTGGTGAAGGTACCTTGAAGTTGGACACTTGGATATGAAATCATGAAATGACTGCTCTAGGTTCCCTCCTTAAGTGGAGGATATAGGACTCAGTCTTTGATGTCCCTTTAGCACCCTGTTCAGTCAGAGAGAGGGAAGGACTCCTGTGAAAGAGGGTACTGAGAGACTGACAATTTCAGAGTTTATATGGTTTTGTAGGAGATTGAGTTTCTGGAGACAATAATAAAATACAGGACAGCTGCAAACAGCACTTGGAGCAACTGCTCCTACAAGTACTTTTGACTGAAGATTGAATCCCCCTACTCAGTAACTCATAGTCATGAAGAACATAACAGAATATTTTTATTGCAGTTTCTAATTTTTTCCTGAGTGTAACAAGCCTCTCACTATAGTTTTTTTTTAATAGGCACAGGTAAAATAATAATGATGATGATGATGATGCACAGAATTTTCATGCAATGATGTGGAAGAGCTTTGATACACATTAGCATAATACTCCTTTGAAAGAACAAATGGATATATTTAGTTTCATAGGTTACTATGTTTTTTCTCATTAGGTAGTACAAGGAAAACTATAACTAGAAATTCCTGTATTTGCTTAAAGTTGATGGGGGAAGAGGAGTTCAGAGAATAGTTGCAATTTAGGTCACTAAAAGAATCTAATTCTTGTGCCTATAAATATTGAGTGGGAAGGGAAGCCAAGGGAAAGGACATCTGTGTTATACCATACTGGCAACAGTGGCCAACCAATCAACAAGCATTTATTAAACTGGAGATATAAACATAAAAACTGAACAGTACCTGGTCTCAAGGACTTTACATTCTATTGGAAGAAAATAACATGTATGTACAATCCCAAAAGGCCCAAAGTATCAAGGAAATGTTAAGAAATTTTCCTACAATAAATATGTGATTATTAAATCCTTAATCAATTTGAAAGTACTACAGGACCTTGAATCTTAGAAGATGACAGCTGATAACTACAAAGGAGACATCTTGGCTGAGAGAATCAGGCATAAAGAGGTATATAGACAAAATACTAAATAAATATATTTTAAATGTTTTGAGGATAGGGCATAAATAGCTAGAGTCTTAGCCTCTTGCTCTTTTGCCCATGTCAACTTAGGACTTCTTCCAGCTCTCACTTGAACTTATAATAAGAGATGAAGAAGATTTTTCTTCCTTTTCTTTTCCTCTATCCCTAAACAAAAAGGCAACGATAAGAACCTGTGCTTGCCCAGGTGAGTCTGAGACTAGACTTCAGGTGCTTGGTTGCCTCTTCTGCTTTGTGTTACTTTCCTAAAAATTTAATCAAAACAATAATTTCAATAAATTTGAAAAATATAAAGCAAATATACATAAATTCAAAATTTATGTATATTACCAACAAAACCAGCAGGAAGAGAAAAAACATTCCATTTAAAACAATAACATAATGAACATATAAAATACTTGGGAATCTACCTACCAAGATAAACACAATTATCTGAATGCAACTATAAAACATTGATTATGAAAATAAAGACAGAATAATTGAAGAAATATTAATTACTAAAAATTTAAGAAATATTAATCATTAATGAGCAAGCCAAGTCTGTATAATAAAAATGACAATATTACTTATTTAGTGTCATACCTAACAATATATTAAAGATTATTATATAGAAATATAGAAGCAATAATGAAATTTAATTAGAGAATAAAAGGTCAAGAATCTCAAGGGAAATAATGAAAAAAAGTAGAAATGAAGGGGGCCTCACAATACCAGATCTCAAACTATACTACAAAGTAATAATCATCAAAACAATATGGTAATGTTTAAAAAACAGGGAAGTTGAACTGTGGAAAAGATAAGGTAAACAATGTATAGAAACAAAACAACCTAACAACCTACTATTCAATAATCCCAAAAACCTCAGGTATATCACCATCAATAACAACAACAATAATAGCAACATTTATTAAGTGCTTTTGATGTTCTGGAAATACAAATAAAAGCCAAAAGAAAACCCCAGTTCAAGTAGCTTGAATTTTTTTTTTTTTTTGCTTTTTGCTGAGGCAATTGAAGTTAAGTGACTTGTCCAGGGTCACACAACTAGGGAATGTTAAGTGTCTGAGGCCAGATTTGAACTCAGGTCCTCCTGACTTCAGGTCTGGTGCTCTATCCACTACCACCTAGCTGCCCCAGCTTGAACTTTTTAATGTAAAAGGGTAAGACAACTGTAAAGGGGTGATCTTCAGGCAGTAGTGTCATTAGAGAGAAAAGTGCTGGGGAGTCAGGAGTACAGCCTAAAGAAGAGACATGTTTGGCCTGGGCCTCCTTCTTAAAATGGATGTTTTGGTTCAAAGACTCGTTGTTTGTTTTTTTTTTTTTACAAAAATTGTTGGGAAAACTGGACACCACTCTGATAGAAACTAGATTTAGAACGTCTCTGCCAAAATGGATATGTAACTCAGACAGAAAGGGTGACATCATAAACAAATTAGAGGAATAAAGAAATTACCTTTTATTTCTATAGTCAAGAAAAGAGGGTTTTGTTTTGTTTTAGCATACAAGGGAGATAAAGCATTGCAAAAAATAAAACAGGCAGTTTTGACAAAGTTTTTTGCACAAACAAAACTAATTCGGTTAAGATTAGAGAGGAAACAATTAAATGGAAAATATCTTTGCAGCAAATTTCTTTTATAAAGGTTTCATTTCCAAGATATGTAAGCAATTTGATTCAAATTCATAAGAATCCACAATTCATAAAATCTATTCTCCAATCATCAAGGTATATGAGGGAGGGAAATAAGCATTTATTAAGTGCCCACTATATGCCAGACACTGTGTTCAATGCTTTACAAATATTATCTCATTTGATCCTTGTGACAATTCTAATGAGATAAGTACTATTATTATCCTTACTTTACAGATGAAGAAAGTAAGGCAATCAGAGGTTAAATAATTTGTCCAGGGTTGCAGGTCAAGGAAATGTGCAGAGCTGGATTTGAAGTCTTTCCTACTGCAGTACTAGGATTCTATACACTGTGCCACCTCGAAGCACAGTCTGTGGAAGAAATCCAAACCATCTGAGCCGTGTGAAAAAAAGGCTTCAAACAGCTGATAATTAGACAAATTCAAATTAAAGTCACTAAGGCTCTATCTCACATTTATCATACTGACAAAACTGGGTTTTGGTTTTTTTGTTTGTTTGTTTGTTTTAAAGGAAAAATGACAAATGAAAGGGCTGCAGGAAAACAGGTAACATTGATGCACTTTAGGTGAAGTTGAGAAGTAATGCAGTTATCCTGGAAAGCAATTTGAAACTTTCCTCCAAAAATAACAACTTCATAAGTGTCCTTTCACTCTACAATGGCAATATTAGGCTATTCCCCAAAGAGATCAAATAAATAAAGATGAAAAAATCCCATGAAAAAAAATGTTATAGCAACTCTTTTTGTATTTGAAAAAACTATAAATTAAGGCTATGTCCATTATTTGGAG
>JAJPUD010003710.1:155217-201343 GCA_023553655.1 Myrmecobius fasciatus | reverse complement strand
GTTAGCAGACCTTGGAGAATAATTTATATTATAACATCAATATTATAAAAGCAAACAATTGTAAAAGACTTAAGATCTTTGATTAACAAAATGGACCATCATTCTGGAGGACTGGTGATGAAGAATACTTCCCCCTCCAGATAGAAATATAATAATCTCCTATATAGAAACAGAAATGTATTTTTGGAAATAACCAAAGTAAGACTTTGTTTTTTGCTTACTATACTTTACATGGATTCTGTTTTCCTTTCCTTTCCTTTTTTTTTGTTTTCCATTTGGGAGGGATAAACAAGTAAATGCTTGAGAATAGTAAAAAATGAAGAGAACAAAATGAAGTGTCATAGAAAACATACACTACCTGGATATCTTTGAAAATTATGTATTGTAAAAAAAAATAAAAAAAAAAATTATGTATTGAATTCTTAAAAATAAAAATGAGCTGATCACAGTGCATGTACATACCTTCATACAGAATCTTCTTTTTCTGTTCTATTTTGTAAATGGAAAAGCTTATTATTATTATTATTATTTTGGTGTTGGTTAAGTTCAGATGTAACTATCACATTATCCCCTCATAAACCTCTGCTATCACCCGATATATTCGCCCCCCCCCACTATTTTCTTTTTTACTTTGGTTACTGATGAATAGGTGGCTCTTTTACCTTGCCAAATCGATCTCTTTTACCTTGCCAAATCGATCTCTTTTTATTTACCACAGTTCCCACCCTCTCCTATCTCATCTAACATATTGTCTCATTCTAATCTTTAATTCCTGCTGTCTATAAAAATGCCTGTTTTCTCTCATCCTTAAAAATATTCACTTGATCCCACCATCACCATCAGTTGTTATTCTATACCTCTCCTCCCCTTCTTGGCTAAATTTGAAAATGCCATCTATACTCAGTTTCTCCAATTTGCTCTCCTTTCCCTCTATTCTAAGCCCTTTGCATTATGGTTTCCAATCTCTTCTCTCAAATGAAACTATTCTCTCCAAAGTATTCAATAATCTCAGTTTCCATATCTAATGGTCTATTATTCTCCGTCCTTATTCTATTTAAACTCTCTGCCGCATCTGATACCATTAATCTCCTGCTTTTGGTTATTCTCTAGGCTTTTAAGACTTTTTTTTTTCCCCTCCAGTTCATCCTCTACCTATCTAGTCATCCATATCATTCCCATTAACTACAGATATCCTTTAAGAATCTGTCCTGGCCTTATTCTCTATTCTTCTTATGTTCTCACACGATATTCTCATCAGCTTTCAGATGTACAATTATCATCTCTGTGCAGGTGATTCTTAGATCTTTATAAACAGCTTTAATGTCTTCAGAACAAGGTAATGTATGTTTTCAAACTATAGGTCCTGGAGGCATCTCAAACTCAATATATCATATCCAAAAGAGAACCAATTTTGTTTCTACCCAAACTTCTTCCAAACTTCTCTATGCCCTATGCTCCAGCTCCCATCTCTGTAACTCTGCCTCATATAATCCCTGGCTTCCTTCAAAACCCAGTTTATGTGCCACCTGTCCCACCTTCAGGACTATCCCTAGTTCCCTCCCAGTACTTATGCCTTTTCTGAAAATATTTTTCTTTGTAACATGGTATTGAATAGGTCTTGGACTAAATAGCCTAAGTTTAATAAAAGGATCTGAGCCTTCACTGGGAATTCTGGAGACTGGAACCACAGATTTCAGTGGCACCTAAAAGTCTTGAAAAGTAGTCTGTAAGAGAAGGGGAGACACAATACACAAAGGTGGCAGTGACAGGGGTGAATGTTATTAAAGAGAGATGTTTTTTGATTTTCTTAGGGCTGTGTTTGTGTTCTGGGACCAGGGACTAAGCAAAGAAAGATGACTTTAGTTCTCAGCCTTTGATAAACAGAGCAAAGAAATTCAAATTAAAGTCGCCAGACAACAGTCTGAACTAAGAACTAAGGAGAAGTTATGGAAAGGTTTTCCTCTTTACAGCTTTTACTTCCCTATTTGCTAACTGCTGCTCCAGTGTCTCCTTCTTTTCTCCCACCCCCTTCCTTTGTTTCTTTATCTCGATTTGTTTCCCACAAAATCTATGGTCAATTATGACTGCTTTGACTTACATTTATTTTGTTCTTGGAAAAGGGAAAATAAGGGACGTCATTAAAAACATTGATCAGAGGGTTTCACTTTGGTTCAGTGTAGGAGGGGAAAGGGAATAAACATTTATCTATATATCTTCTACAAGCACTTTACAATTATTTTATTTGGTCCTCACAGCAACCTTTCGAAGTAGGTGTGATTTATTATTCTCATTTTACAGATTAGGAAATTGGAGCAAGCAGAAGTTGTGACTTTCCTAGGGCCGCATAGCTATTACGTATCTGAGGCTGAATTTGAACGCAGATGTTTTTTTTTTAATAAAGCTTTTTATTTGCAAAACATATGAGTGACCTTTCAACATTGACCTTTGCAAAAAGAACTTTTTTTTCCCAAGCTTTTCCTTTCCCTCCCCCCGCCCCCCACCCCTAAATGACAGGTAATCTAATACATGCTAGATAGGATAAATTATATGACAAATACAATACATGTATACATATCTATACAGTTATCTTACTGCACAAGAAACATCAGATCTAGAAAGAGAAGAAGAAAAAAAAAACAACCTAAGAAGGAAAACAGAATGCATGGAAATATTCACAGAAAGGAACGCAGATGTTTTCTTACAAGTCCTTTGAATGTAGCTGTAGTTATAGCACGACCTTCCCTTTCCCCTCAACTTGGGAGTACCAAGTTCTTATGATTTTAGTAATAACATTAACTTTATAAGCTTCTCCAAAAGCATAATTTAAACTGGATCCCAGGCTTTCTCTTTCCCCGAGGCTACAGAAGGGAACTCTTTGTTAGAGTCCAGACGAAGTGACTTTGAACCCAGAAGTCCCAGGCAAAACTCCAGCTTGGCCGGGAGGAGGGGAAGTGTGAAGTAGTGGAGACTGAAGGGAAAGTCCCGCCCTCAGGCCACCCAATGGGAGGAGAAAAGCTTCCATTAATTGGAAAGGATCAGCTCTTCTTTTTCCTTTTTTTGGGGGTGAGGTAAAAGAAGAGTCGGATCTTCACAATGACACTTGTAGTTCATATGTATCTTGCATGTATCTTGTCTATGTGGATCTTTTCATGTGCATATTGCTTGTCCTTCATTAATCATTTTCTTGAGAATAGGGACTTATTTTTCCTTCTCTTTGTATCCCCCTGAACTCACCAAGGGGGACTGACACGAGGTAGCTAGAGCTACAGGAACGCTTTGCAGCTGTCACCCATGGAGGGAGGGGTTGGGAGGGACGCTAAACTTGTAGAGTGTCATAGCAACAGACAGGACTATCCGAAGAGAAGGTAGCCCAGCTGCTCCAGGAAGAATGCAAGGGCAAAGAAAGGGTGATGTGAATGTAGTGTACGACCTTGTGTGTGGTTGGGGGGCGGGTGTGATAGTAACTTCTCAGTGTCTAGTTTTCTTCGACTGAAAAACGGCGAGGATCATCATTCCCTTCTCTCCTGCTCCACAGTGAGGCTCACACTTTAAATGCCGGAAGGGAGTCTATCAGAGCAAATTATTCTGTTAGGAATCTGGTCAATCTCCCAACTCGGGTAGCTGGATTGGGGGAACTTGACCCCACCCCTTAAGAAGGGAACCTACTCACTCCTCCGGCTGGGGTAAGGACGCCAGGTCGATCACCCGTCTCCCACGGGATTGGGAACTAGTTCTCCCTCCTAAGGATCCTGAAAGGCATGTGAAAAGGCGGGGCAGTGCCAAGGCCAGGGGATAGGTCAAGACCGTCTGCCCAAGAAGGAGGCGGCGGCGGCAGCAGCGTCCCAGACACTTAGCTCCGGCCTCTTCCTTTCTTCTTAGCTTTGGCTTCTTCCGTCCACTCGCGCTCCCCCTGACGTCACAGACCCCGCCCTAGCTCTTCTCCCCCCTTTATCAACCCTCCCCAACTGCTCAGCAACCCTCCCCCCCTCAACCCCCCAACTCAGGCTGAGTGGCAGCGTCGGCTGGAGCGCGTTCCTTCCGTGGGAGGGCGGGTGGAGGAAGGAAGACTAGGAACTCCGAGCACAGCCCCGGCGTCGCCTCAGCCCGGCCCCTCTCCGCCGAGCCGAGCCGACCCGAGCAGGGCAGCGGGGGGCTGGCCGGAGCCCGAGGAGCCGGGGGAGAGGGCGGGCGCGGTGGGAGCGATCTCGGCGTCCCGCTCTCTCCTCGGCTCATGGAGAGCACTCTCGGCACATCCGGGACCCTGGGGCCGCCGCGGCCGCGGCTCCGGCTGCTTAGCCACAGCCAGCCCCGGCCCGGGCCTCAATTCCAGCCCCAGCCCCAGCCCCGGCCCCAGCCCCGGCCGCTCTGGTGACTCCACTGCGCCTTCGCTCCGCCCGCCTACCCTCGGTTCACCCGCCCCGTGTCCGAATACTAGGAGACGCCCGGACCGGCGCCCAGCGCCCTGGGCCTGAACGAGGCGCCGCCGCTGCCGCCGCCGCCGAAGCCATGTCGAATCCCGGGGGCCGGAGGAACGGGCCAGTCAAGCTGCGCCTGACAGGTGAGGGGAGGGCGGCGCGTCTAGGGAGAACCCGGCCAGGTAGAGGGGGCCGCGATGTACCCCTGTGGTCCCGAGAACTGAGGCCCAGCAGAGCCCAGGAGGAGGGGTTGGGACCGAGGTCGGAAGGCCTCGGTCTTTTGTTGGGAGAGTGGAAGTGAGAGTGAATGTGCGTGCATGCGTGTGCGCGCGTTTTGGTGAGTTTGTGAGAATGTGTGAATGGTGAGGGAGAGAGGGAAAGAGAGAGGGAGAGGGGAAGAGGAAGAGAGAGAGAGAGACAGAGACAGAGACAGAGACAGAGAGAGAGAGAGAGAGAGAGAGACTGAGAGAGAGAGACTGAGAGAAAAGAAGAAGAAAAGAGAAGTGAGAGAGGGGAGTGTGTGCGATGTTTAGAGAGGGGAGGTCTGGTTTGAACTCGGAGCCCTCAGAGTTTGAAAAGTTCGAGCTTCGTAGCAAGACTCTTGCTTAGCTTGTTCTCTGCACTACTCCAGTGCAAATCAGAGGCTCTTGTGTTGCCCTGAGAACTTGATTGAAGTTCTACAGTGCTGGGGATAGGATTTATTATGTAAAAACACGGAGAGCTTTGGGGAAGTTTTCTGAAATACTACAGTGCTATATGAGTATTAAGGTTAAAGACTTTTTCTTGACTCTCCATTGCAAGTCAAGAGTAACCTGGAAGCCGTGTTTGCAATTACATTTACGATGACAATACATTGCAATTCCTCCTTGGCTGTGGAGATGTTGTGTAGAAGGGCCTTTTTTTCTTGAATCTTCTACTTTTTTATTGCCTAGGTTCAGAATAGTTATGCCCATTCAACACATTTTGCTTTTTGGTAATATTCATTGTAACGTAGCCTTTATAATACTTATATTTGGGAGGGGGATTGAAGGGGAAGAGAGAGAGAATTATTAACATCTTGTCTCGTAAATTTGAGACTCATTTGAAATGAAAAATTCTTTTTACTTACATGAACTCTGATATCAGGAAAGCCTCCTTTCCTTTGGCTCAAGTTTGCCAACTGAAACATTAAAGAATTGCTAGGCTTGAACTTGAAAAAGAGGCAAACTGCTTCTTAGCATATTCAGGTGTTTCAGGTGTATTAAATGCTAATATGACACACAAATTTTGATTTTTGTTGTGGATATGTCTTAAATAAATCAATTACACTCTCCTTGGAGGAAAAAAATTCCAGGTCGAAAAATTTGATCTGAAAAACTACGGAGAAAACCCTGTTTTATTAAAATTGATGTTTTAGATATGGTTTGATGAATGATAAACATTTATATTCTGTTTTGAAGTGAGCAAAATTGTTTTCTTCACAGAACTCTTTTCCCCTCCCTCCTAAACCCTCTTTCTGTTGAGAACACCATTTTTCCCATCATCAAGGTGTTTCTACCAAATCTTAGTGTCATTTTTGACTCTTCATTATATTTCATTCCCTATATTTAATCAGTTGCCATCTCTTGTGGATTCTACTTCTTCAACTTTGCACACATCTATCATCATATATTACTCCTTTCCTGAATTGTGCATTCTAACAGGTATGGGCTATTTGCTATTCTTGGTACAGGACTTTGTATCTCCCTCCTGTCCATTTGTGTTATGTTCTGCTTTCTAATTTCTGCTCCTTGAATGCTGTACTTTCATTCAAGGTTCAGCTCAAGTGCCATTTCCTTCAGGATGCTTCTGTTTCTTGAACATTGTGTATTTATTTTTCATATATCCTGTACTTATGCATAGACTATCCTTCTTGAGAGCAGGGTTGGTAGTACTTTTATATTTGCATTTTTAGAGGTTCTTATCTGAATTTGGTAATTAAGTGTTTGATATCAGTTTCAGAGTCCATGGGCAAAACTTCTGAGATTAAAAACTTTGTTGTAAATTTGTTTGATAAATATAAGAGATTGATTTTACACTGAAGATGGGCTGACTCCACCTTTTCAGTCTGTCTTTAATGACATTAAGTATGGGTTATGACTCCAGATAAGCAATAGGCATCAAAAGTAGGATTTTTCCTACTTATTTTTCTTATATCACTGCCTAAATGGAGAAAAGGAAAGTATGAATTGTTTTTCTGCAAATAAAATATGTACCAATAGTCTTAAGGTGCTTTCCTTTCTATGTATAAAATGTAATAAAGCACTGTGCTTTATTACATTTTATACATAGAAGAAAGGAAAGCACCTAAGTTTGTTAGAAAGATTGTAACTTTTTTTTTAAGTTAAAGCTTTTTATTTTCAAAACATGCATGGATAATTTTTCAATATGAATCCTTGCAAAACTTTATGTTCCAATTCCCATCTCCTCCCACCCCCTCCTCTAGATGTCAAGTAATCCAATATATGTTAAACATGGTAAAAATATATGTTAACTCAAATATGTGCACACATATTTATACAATTATCTTGCTGCACAAGAAAAATCCTGTCAAAAAGGGGAAAAAAAAGAGAAAGAAAATACAATGCAAGTAAACAACAACAAAAAGATTGAGAATGCTATGTTGTGAACCAAACTTGGTTCCCACAGTCCTCTCTCTGGGTGTAGATGGTTTTTCATCACAAGATCATTGGAACTGGTCTGAATCATCTCATTGTTGAAAAGAGCCATTACCACCAGAATTGATCATTTTATAATCTTGTTGTTGGCGTGTACAGTGATCTCCTGGTTCTGCTCATTTTACTTAGCATCAATAACTCTCTGTAGACCTCTCTGAAATCATTCTGCTGATCGTTTCTTATAGAACAGTAATATTCCATAACATTTATATGATTGGTTGTAATCTTAAAGAAAGACCTTCTTTAGAGCAAGAAACTAAACTTAAATATAAATTTGTTAAATAATTCATGTATTTTCAAATTTTGATAAATTTCAAGATCTCAAGAATTATAATCATTACCATTGATTGTAAGGTAGCTTTAGGAGGAAGTCAGAATTGACAAAATGATTGAAAAACTTAAATAATTTTAAAATTTCTATTATCTCCCCCCCCCCGCCCCCTTGGCTTTATAGATTGACAATTTTCCATTTTGGCCCAAATCCACCCTTCCTCTTTATTATTTGTAAATTAATTGGTATAAATGGATTTTTAGAGTTGGATTTAATTAGCAGCTTTTTAGGATATAAACACTAGGGGTTTAGATGGAAAACAATGTTTTGACTGACTGAATAAATGACAGGACAGTGTTTGATCTAAGACCAGGAATTGGTCTGGAGCTAATAATGCCCTGCTTCTCAGTCTATTTTTGAGAAGCCAAATAAAATATTTAACCTGGACCTCATGATTCTAAAACTTTATGAACTGTATATATGGATATAACCATGTGTATATATATGTATACATGTGTATCTCCTTCATATGCAACTGCCTCTGAAAGGTAATAACCAATTCTTTGGACAGTGTTAGGAAGAAAGAAATAATTCAGCTTGGGACTTTTTGGTTTTCGAAAATTCTGTGACAACTTTCGGGCCTATGTTTAGGCCTTATATTTTCAAGTATTTACTTAGGTCCTAAGTCATTAACTATTGCTAGTGTAACACTTGGTACTTAAAAAAGCAGGGTTGATTTAATCCTGATATGTGATAGTAAAAAAAGTTGGCTTAGAAAGCCTATCTACTCTGTAGCCTTTGTGGAAGGTCATCAAATAATGCTTTTTGATTCTTGAAAGTAGCTATAGCTTGAAGAAAGTTGTCAATATTAATCAAATTGATATTTAGATGAAATTGGATGATTTTTTAAAAATTGATAGATTACTAAAGAAATGTTTGGTAGAGATTTTAGAAAAATTGGGTGATATTTATATTTTAACTTTAATAAAATTAGAATTTTGTTTAGAAATATATTAAACAGTTGTTTTTTTTAAAATTTTATTTTCTTAAAAAAATTTTTTTAGTAATAGCTTTTTATTTTCAAAATATATGCAAAGAAAAATGTTTGTGGCAGCCCTTTTTGAAGTGGCAAGAAACTGGAAACTGAAAGGATGCCTATCAATTGGAGAATGGCTGAATAAATTGTGGTATATGAATGTTATGGAATATTATTGTTCTATAAGAAATGACTAGCAGGATGATTTCAGAGAGGCCTGGAGAGACTTGCATGAACTGATGCTGAGTGAAATCAGCAGAACCAGGAGAACATTATACACAGCAACAAGACTATACGATGATCAATTCTGATGGACATGGTTCTCTTCAACAGTAATGATGTGATTCAAACCAGTTCCTATTGTTCAGCAATGAAGATAGTCATATACATCCAGAGAGAGGCCTGAGGGAACTGAGTGTGAACCACAACACAGCATTTTAACGCTTTCTGTGAATATTTCCCTGCATTTTGTTTTCTTTCTTAGGTTGTTTTTTTTTTTCTCTTTCTAGATCTGATGTTTCTTGTGCAGTAAGATAACTGTATAGATATGTATACATATGTTGGATTTGTCATATAATTTAACATATTTAGCATGTATTAGATTACCTATCATCTAGGGGTGGGGGGTGGGGAGAAGGAGGGGAAAAGCTTGGAACAAAAAAAAAGTTTTGCAAAGGTCAAAAAAATATATATATATGCAAAGATAGCTTTTAACATTCATCTTTGCAAAAACTTGTGTTCCAAATTTTTCTCCTTCCCTTTCTTCTATTCCCCTCCTCTAGACAGCAAGTAATCCAATATAGGTTAAACATGTGCAGTTCTTCTAAACATATTTCATATTTATCATACTGCACAAGAAAAATCAAATCAATAAGGGAAAAAAAAGAGAGAAAAAAATCAAGCAAACAACAACAAAAAAGTGATAATGCTATGCTGTGATCCACATTCAGTCCCCATGGTCTTCTTTCTAGACGCAGAATGTTCTCTCCATCACAAGTCCATTGGAATTGGCCTGAATCACCTCATTGTTGAAAAGAGTCAAGCCTATCACAATTGATCACCACATAATCTTGTTGCTGTGTACAGGGTTATCTTAGTCCTACTCATTTCACTTAGCATCAGTTCATGTAAGTCTCTCTAGGCCTCTCTGAAATCATCCTGCTGGTTGTTTCTTTATAGAACAGGAATATTCCATGACATTCATAAACCTTAACTTATTCAGCCATTCTCTAAGTGATGGGCATCCACTCACAGGCAGCCATGACAAAAAGGGCTACTACAAACATTTTTGCATATATGGGTTCTTTTCCCTTTTTTATTGGTCTCTTTGGGACAAACTCAGTAGAGACACTACTGGATATTTATGGACAGTTTAATAGCTCTTTGGGCATAATTCTGAATTGCTCTCCAGAACAGTTGGATCAGTTCACAAATCCATCAACAATATATTAGCGTCCCAATTTTCTCACATCCCCTCTAACACTTATCATTATCTTTTCTTGTCATTTTAGTCAATCTGAGAGTATAGCGTAGTAGTATTTCAGAGTTATCTTCCATGTTAGTTTCTTAAATGTAAAAATTTATTAAAATATTTCTCCATAATAGTGACTTCAGATGCTTTTGGCATTTCTTTTCCATGATTTCCTCTGCTCCTTCTTGTAACATCTTACTACTGTAGTAATCAATGGGTTTATAATCAATATAGGCATTCCTTTGCAATGATTAAGATCATAACTCATTTGTGACTGTCTGTGTGACTCATCTATGCTCTCTCCTAAATTTACCACAGACAGTAGTGAATATTTGTGTGGAATGAGCTGTTTTTCCTGTAGGTCTCTTGGCATTGGAGGGATATCAATGAAACACATGGGCTGTCCCTTGGTTGTATCTCTTTGAGAGACCCATTCTTTTTTCCAGTCATTACATTTCTTGAATAACATCCTTTATGCAAATTCTGAATTATTCCTCATTTATAATGTCTTGCAGCCTGCTTAGTGCACCATGTCAGTCAAGAATTTTTTAAACATATTGTTTTGCAGCTAAGGCCTGGGAATAAGTAAAGAAAGAAAAAAAAAATCCTTTCTGTCAAGGAGTTGGTATTTTGATAGGGGGAAACAACTTGCAAAAAGTGTGGGACTCCTTTAATTCTACTATCCCCTTAAAAGTATATTACCTTTGTTAGGTAGGTAGGTTTTTAAAAAAAAATTTAATTAAACAATCAGAAAAAGTATGAATCAGCCCCATATCTTTCTTTGAATCAATAAAAGCCATTGTTAGACTGGTTCACATATTAAGAATTTGTATAAAAGGCAGGTAATATCTCAGATGGAGAGATGAGATTGGAGCAAGCTTGGCCTTTATAGCATACCTTTGTTGAGGGACTGGGGAACAAGCAATTAGAAAGTGTTTACTGTGGACCAAGTTTTTGGGTCTTTTAAGAAAGAAAAATATAAAATTGGTTTTTAAGGCTTTGTCAGAAAATTCCTGACATCCAAGGAAATTTTTTGCTCCTATTGCTTGCTGATAGCTTTTACTTACTTTTACTTTTCTAGACTGCTTTTAACTGCTTTGAGAACTACTTTTAATTGGGGGGATATGAACATGTTTATTTAAATCAATTTATTTTAACTCTCTTAAATAGATTTATTTTAACTCTCAGGTTTTAAGCAATCTCTTGCATTAGACATGGAACCACCAGTAGGTCAAATGTCCTCTGAAAGAAGCAGCAAAGGGAGCAGAATAACCAGATCATAGATTGTATAGAGGGGAATATAGGAGGAAAAAACAAACTGGAAAATTAAGAGGAAACTAATTTATTTAAATTCCCCAAAGAGGACTTTATATTTGATCCTTGAAGTGATTGGAAAGTACTAAAGTTTTGTTTTTTGTTGGAGAAACAAAGTATAGGAGTGTGTGTAACAGTTTATGCTTTAGAAAAATAACTTTCTTCCAAAAAAAAAAAAAAGAAAAATCACTTTGGCAGCTCTGTCTTCTGGTTGTCCTGATTTCAAATCCCCCTTTATGCTAATATCTTCTTCTTCTTCTTTTTTTTTTTAATCTTTAACTTACTTTGTGTATATGTTGTTTGTATATAGTTTGCAAATTTTCTCCAACATTAGATTGTGAGCCCCTTGAGATCAGGGATTGTTTTTTGCTTGTCTTTGTATCCTCCATCAGTTTAACACATAGAATGGACTTAATAAATTGCTTGTTGACTGACTAACTGAATGACTAAATGAAGAATATGTTAGAGAATTGAGGCAGAAATGCTATTGCAGCACAATGTTGTTGTAGCAGTCAAGGGGAAAGAGTTTCTGAATTAGAATGACTAATTGATTGTTAGAGGTCTACATAAGAAAGATTTGACAACTTTTTGGCTGTGTGTTGAGTGGGAGTGAGAAGATGGCACTGAAGTTGCAGGCATAGATGACTAAAATGATTGTGGTGCTCTTGATAGTAATAAGAAGGAGGGGAATATTAAGGAAGGATAATGAATTGTTTTTGGTCATATTGAGTTTGAGATGTAATTTGAAGGGGACAGCTAGATGGCACAGTGGAGAGAGTACTGGCCCTGGAATCAGGAGGACCTGAATTCAAATTTGACCTCAGACACTCAACACTTAATGGGTGACCCTTGGCAAGTTACTTAACCCTAATGCTCCCCCCCCAATCCTCAAGAGATGTAATTTGAGGTATCCAGAAAAGTAGTTGTTGATAAGTGATTTGGCCAGGATATTTGGTTCTGGATTGCTGAATATAAACTCAACTCCTAGGTTCAAATGGAACAGTTGAACCCATTGGAGCCAGTGAGATCAAGTGAAATAGTAGAGCAAAATGTATAATGTGCCCAGGACAGAGCCTTGGGAGAATGCCAGTTAGATTTATGGATATGGCAGTTCTGAAGAACTAGCACACAAACTTGGGAAATAATCTTAGATTAGGAGGAGAACCAGGAGAAAACATTATTGCAACCAAAAGAAGAGAGTCACAAGGTGATTAAATGGTATCAGATGCTGAAAGTCAAGAAGGATGGAAATTGAAAAAAGTGATTAAATTTGGCTAATAAGAGATCATTTCTTTGTAGAGAAATTTCAGTTGTATGATTTAGGTGAGAAAGAAGATTACAAAGAGTTTACTACTGAGTGCCAGAGGAGAGGAAATTGAGGCACTATTTTTGGATGATTCCGAAGCTTGAGTACTTCAGAAATTGTGATATTTTATGATTCTTTTCATTTTTATTTATTTTTTTTTGTTCAGGCAATTGGGGTTAAGTGGTTAAGTGACTTGCCCAGGGTCACACAGCTGGGAAGTAAGTGTTAAGTGTCTGAGATCAGATTTGAACTCAGGTCCTCCTGACTTTAGGGCTGCTGCTCAATCCACTGTGCCACCTAGCTGCCCCTCTATTTATCATTTTAAGATCTGTTAAAGAACTTAGCTAAAAAAGTCTTCTACTGCATCCAAGGTCGTCTTCAGTCCTGATCTTTATCTGGCCACTGGACCTAGATGGTTACGGAGGGGAAAGTGAGGGAGGTGTATTGCACAGCCTTCCCTCACTTGGATCCAGTTCATTGTGTGTCATGGCATTGCCTCCCTGAATGAAGTTCAAAATAACAACAGAGATAAACCTGTGTTTTCCTTTGTATAGGCAGATGAATTATTATCTCAATGCAGGTCACTTCTCTGTAATTTATGGTTAAGAGAATTGATTGCATCACTTCAAGGTTAAGTGACTTGCTGAGAGTCACATAACCAGTGTTTTATAGAGGCAGGACTTGACTCAGATTTTCTTGACTTTGAAGCCTGTTTTACACTATGATGCTTCAAGATAATTGCTCTTAAAAAGATGAATTTTTGTTTTAGGAAGAAATTTGGAAATATTAAAAGAACTATGAAAATTTCCCAAGATATCCAGCTTATTCTTTTCCTCTTCAGTTTTATAATACTTTGTAGTAGCAATTAGTAGTTTGAAATGTTTTCATTGTTTCCCTTGAGAGTCTTGATATTTTGTTTTTTCAAATAAATTTTGTTACTATTCTCTAGTTCTTTCAGTCCTTTGATAGTTTGATTCATATGGTACTGATTAAGTATAAATTCTGTAATTACAGTGGAGAAGTATATATAAAATAAACTACAATAATCCAGTAGTCATTGGGAATCCTACTAACTACTTTTATGACATGAGTAAATCATTAAACCCTTTTGACTTGTTTCCCCATCTTTAGAATGAGGATGTATCCTTATATATTTGAGTCAGTTCTTTATATTTTTTAGAAATGAGGCCTTTATCAGAATCTTTGAATGTAAAAATGTTTTCCCAGTTTATTGCTTCCCTTCTAATCTTGTCTGCATTCATTTTGTTTGTACAAAAACTTTTTAACTTGATATAGTCAAAATTATCTATTTTGTGATTAATGATGATCTCTAGTTCTTTGTCACAAATTCCTTCCTCCTCCACAGGTCTGAGAGGTAAACCATCCTACATTGTTCTCATTTGTTTGTAATATTATTCTTTATGTCTAGATCATGAATCCATTTCGATCTTATCTTGGTATATGGTGTTAGGTTTGGGTCAATGCCTAGTTTCTTCCATACTAGTTTCCAATTTTCCCAGCAGTTTTTGTCAAATAGTGAGTTTTTATCCCAAAAGCTGGGGTCTTCGAGTTTATCAAACACTAGATTACTATTGTTATTGAGTATTTTGTTCTGTGAAACTAACCTATTCCACTGATCCACTACTCTGTTTCTTAGCCAGTACCAAATGGTTTTGATGACTGCTGCTTTATAATGCAGTTTTAGATCTGGTACAGGTAGGCCAACCTCATTTGCTTTTTTTTTCATCAATTCCCTTGAAATTCTTGACCTTTTGTTTTTCCAGATGAATTTTGTTATTATTTTTTCTAGGTCAGTAAAATAATTTCTTGGGAGTTTGATTGGTATAGCACTAAATAAATAGATTAGTTTAGGTAGTATTGCCATCTTTATTATATTTGCTCGACCTGTCCAAGAGCACTTGATGTTTTTCCAATTGTTTAGATCTGACTTTATTTGTGTGGAGAGTGTTTTGTAGTTTTGCTCATATAGATCCTGACTTTCCCTTGGCAGATATATTCCCAAATATTTTATAGTATTGAAAGTTATTTTAAATGGAATTTCTCTTTGTATCTCTTGCTGTTGGATTTTGTTAGTGATGTATAAAAATACTGATGATTTATTTGGATTTATTCTGTATCCTGTAACTTTGCTAAAGTTGTGGATTAATTCTAATAGTTTTTTAGTTGATTCTCTAAGGTTTTCTAAGTAGACCATCATATCATCTGCAGAGTGATAATTTGGTTTCCTCATTAATTCCTTTAATCTCTTTTTCTTGTCTTATTGCCAAAGCGAGCATTTCTAATACAATATTGAATAGTAATGGTGATAGTGGACAACCTTGTTTCACCCTTGATCTTATTGGAAATGGTTCCAGTTTATCACCATTACATAGGATGCTAGCTGATGGTTTTAAATAGATGCTACTGACTATTTTAAGGAAAAGTCCATTAATTCCTATACTCTATAGTGTTTTTAATAGGAATGGATGTTGGATTTTATCAAATGCTTTTTCTGTATCTTTTGAGATTATCATATGTTTTTTGTTAATTTGGTTATTGATATAGTCAATTATGCTAATAGTTTTCCTAATATTGAACCATCCCTGCATTCCTGGTAAAAATCCTACTTGGTCATGGTGTATTATTCTGGGGATGATTTTCTGTAATCTCGTTGCTAATATTTTATTTAAGATTTTTGCATCAATATTCATTAGGGAGATTGGTCTATAATTTTCTTTCTGTTTTTGTTTTACCTGGTTTAGGTATCAGTACCATGTCTGTGTCATAAAAGGAATTTGGTAGGAGTCCTTCATTCCCTATTTTTTCAAATAGTTTATATAATATTGGAGTTAATTGTTCTTTAAATGTTTGGTAGAATTCACATGTAAATTCATCTGGTCCTGGGGATTTTTTCTTAGGGAGCTGATTAATGACTTGTTCTATTTCTTTTTTCTAAAATGGGACTGTTTAAGTAATTTATTTCCTCTTCTGTTAATCTGGGCAATCTATATTTTTGTAGATATTCCTCCATTTCACTTAGGTTATCAAATTTATTGGCATAAAGTTGGGCAAAGTAACTCCTGATTATTGCTCTAATTTCTTCTTCATTGGTGGAAAGTTCTCCCTTTTCATTTTTGAGACTAACAATTTGATTTTCCTCTTTCCTTTTTTCTAATCAAATTAACTAGAGGTTTATCTATTTTGTTGGTTTTTCATAAAACCAACTTTTAGTTTTATTTATTAATTCAATAGTTTTTTTAGTTTAAATTTTATTAATCTCTCCTTTTATTTTTAGGATTTCAAGTTTGGTATTTGGGGGTTTTTAATTTGTTCTTTCTCTAGCCTTTTTAGTTGCAAGCCCAATTCATTGATTTTCTCTAACTTTCTCACATTTTGCTTTTATGTGTTCTCAATTTGATTCAAACTGGACCATTTTATTCTTCAAAATATATTTTGTATTTTCTCTCAGTTTCTTGTGTATGCTGTTCCTCATGCCTAGAATATCTTCTTTCTTGGTTGAATTCTTGCTTGTCCAAAGGACAAGTAAAATACCACGCATTTCATATTCCCTTCTTTAGACTTTTTGTGACACTTATTTTTCATAATTCTAATGGACTTATGATGAAATGTTATGTATGTATTATAGTTCATCTTGTTTTTTTATTTTACCTCAAGTGCAAGGTCCATAAGGACTGATATAATACCCTCCTGGTCAAAAACTTTCACTAGCTCCCTTTGCCTCTAGAATAAAAAATATAAATTTATTTTGGCATTTAAATATTTATTACCATTATATTACTATTTATAAATTTTCTTTCCTCCCAGGGAGCTATACTTTTTAATAAAGAATATAAAAAGGAAAAGAAATAAAATTTTGCAAAAATGAACAACATACTAAGAAAGTATGATATTATAAACAGTAATCTACATCCTTTGTTTCCACTCTTGCAAAGAAGTAGAGGAAGGACTTTCTTACATTTTCTTTTTAGAGCCAAGCTTAATGATTATGCTTTCATAGAAGTTTTGGGGGTTTTTGTTGTTGTTGTTGACTTTTCTATTTATAGTGTAGGTATTGTTTTTCTGCAGTTTTCTCCCATTTTTTTCTTTTAGAGTACCATGTTGGTTCTGATACTAGTTTTGTGACCTTGAAGGAAGTTATTTAACATTTCTTGGTTTTATTTTTCTTAACTACAAAAGGGAAGGAATTAAATGAGATAAATGACTTCTGAGATCCTTTACAGCTATCTCTGGTACTGTGATCCCAAAATTCCATTACATTCATATATTACAATTTGTTTGGTTATTACTTCCCTCCCATTGATGACTATCTACTTTGTTTTTATTTCTTTGCTACTTTTAAAATCTTATTGCCTTTAAAAAATAATAAAAGCTTTTTATTTTTAAAAATACATGCAAACATAATTTGCAAAATCTTGTGTTCCAAGTTTTTCTCCCTTCTTCCTCCCTCTCCTTTCCCTTAGATAGTAAATAATAGGTTAAGCATGTTCAGTTCTTGTAAACATATTTCTATATTTATGCACAAGAAAAATCAGATCAAAAGGGGAAAAATGAAAAAGAAAAAATCCAAACAATTAATAGAAATAACAAAAATATGAAAACATTATGTTATGATCCATATTCAGTTTCCAGTCCTCTCTTTGGACGTGGATGGCTCTTTGGAATTACCTTGAATCATCTCGATGTGGAAAAGAGCCAAATTCATCATAATGATCATCACATAATCTTCTTGTTGCTGTGTACAATGTTCTCTTGGTTCTACTCGCTTAACTTAGCATCAGTTCATGTGATTCTTTTCAGTCTTTTCTGAAGTCAACCTACCCATCATTTCTTATAGAACAATAATATTCCATTTAAATTCATATATCATAACTTACTCAACCATTCACCTGCTGATGAGTATCTACTCAGTTTTCAGTTCCTTCTTAACTTGCCTTTTAAAGCTTACTCTACTCATTGATTTCAGAAAGTCCTGGAGAGAGTTACATGAACTGATGCTAAGTCAAGTAAGTAGAACCAACAAAACATCATACACAGCAACAAGAAGATAATGTGATGATGCACTGTGCTGAACTCGGGTCTTTTCAGCAATGAGATGTTTCAGGCCAATTCCAATAGACTTGTAATAGAGAGAACCATCTATATCCAGAAGGAAAACCATGGAGACTGAATATAGATCACAACATAGTATTTTCACCTTTTTGGTTGTTTGCTTGCTTTTTTTTTTCTTTCTCATTTTTTTTCTTTTTGATCTAATTTTTCTTATGCAATACTATAAATATGGAAATATGTTTAGAAGAATTGTACAAGTTTAACTTACTGAATTAATTGCTGTCTAGGGGGAGGGGATAAAGGGAAGGGAGGGAGAAAAAATTGGAACATAAGATTTTGCAAGGCTGAATGTTAAAAACTGTCTTTGCATATATTTTGAAAATAAAAACCTGTTATTAAAAATTTAAAAGAAGTTTACTGCACTCTACTTACAGCCTTATTATTATTACAGGGTTATTTTATGCAGTTTTTCTTCACCTGTTTTATATATCACAGATAAATTGGCCTACTTGCTTTTCCCTAAAATCAGTTTTCCATTCTCCTTCCTGACTGTTTTTCATGCCTGGAATGCGCAAGCCTTGGTGTAGCTACTGCTGATGGTAGAAAATCTTTCCTGATCCCATAGTTGTTAGTGTTCCATTCCTGGTCAAAAAATTACGTGTATACTTTTCCGGATATGTTACATTCCTCAGGAGAATATAAACTCCTGAAGGGAGAATTTTTTGGTTTCATCTTAGTATTCCTCAGCACTTAATCTAGTCTAATACCTTTTTTTTTTTTTTTTTTTCAGAGTAGAAGCTTAATAAAGGTCACAGGTAAACAGATCCTAGAACATAGGCTCAAGATAAAAAGGAATAGTTTATTCCTTTTTATCTTGAGCCTATGTTCTAGGATCTCTGTATTCCATTCACCCCCTAACCTCTCACTCCATAATTGAGTACTTTTCCTGCCTCTCGTTCCAAGTGTTAAAGAAAAAAAAAATTCTTAGCAACAGCTTTGCTTTATTTCTTTATTTTTTTTCTTCTTTTTTCAGTTTTGTGGCAACCTGTGACAACTATTTCTTGCTCTCCTGGGTCATAGTAGTCAAACTTCTAGGTTAGAAAGCATCATTAGTATCTTATAAGTCTAATCCCTATATTTTACTGCTAAGGAAATTGATGTCTAGAGATGTTAAGCAGCTTGCCCATGAATACCTATCAAGTTTGTAGCAGAGCTGATCTAGTTTAGTTCTCTTCCTATTTCTGAATTTTTTTTGTGTGTGTGTGACTATCTTTAAACTTACTATGTAAACCCAACAATGTCCTTGATTTGATTCACATGAGAAGTTATATATGAAATGTCATTGACCTTTGTAATAGTAAGAAATTATTATACTATTTCATTAAGTGAAGAAAAAATTATTACTATATTTTTAAATCCTGAGAGGCACTAAATATGACTTTCCTTGTTTTTCAGTGTTATTTATGAATAATACAGTAAGCAGAAAGGCACCAAAATACAGAGGGCTAGCTTTGGAATAAGGAACACTTTAAGTACTACCTGTGAGATATTAGAAGAGTATGGTGGGCAGAAAAAAATACTATATATACTATATACTTAACTTTCAAGGTTTAAACAGTTCTGAGGCTCAGGTTAGCCAAGTGAAGTTGCTAGTCCACTTTGATAGAAAAATTTCTGTATTAGTAATTACCTAAACCAATGAAATTAGAAGTTCAAATAGTGATGCCTGCAAAATTATGTAGCAGTATTATGTTTTTTGATGCTTCTCAGGGACACAGTAGATTATAGACATCTTAAGAACGGTGTTTTAGCTTTAAACAATAAACATTTCTTTAGAATCTGCCTTTTGTGTTCAAGATAGTTTGCTGAGCATTAGGGGTGCTTTGAATGTTTGATTTTATTTTCATGGTATTTCCTTCATTGATAAAGAGCATAACCCCCCCTCCCTTTTCATCCCGCATAATAATTCTTGGCCAACTCACCAATATAACTAACCAATATACTGAAGAGTAAAGGAACTCTGGTTCTGTTAATATTTTTAAAGTAGCAGTGTCACCTTTGGGCCATCCATCTTTCATTTATTATATATGAGTGAATCTTTTTTTTTTCAAGTCATATTATCTTTTATGTCATTTCTCATGTGAAAGTTATTGTCAGTAATATTTTGCAGCCTATTTAGGGGAGGGCATCTGTCTTTCTATTGATTTTTATGTTGTAATTTTGGACTCATATGGCATTACTATTAGAGTAGTAGGGCTTTTGAAGCAGTGAATAGTTTGAAAACATGGGATGTTTTCCAAATGTGATCCAGCCAAATTTCTCTGTACTCAAAGGACAATAAAAGAAAAAAAAATTTAAAAAGGCATGTTGAAGGCAAGGGGAAGGTGGAGGGATAGAACTGCTGCTCATAGTGAATGGGATCATGATAATGCATGACAATGAAGAAATAGAATGAGACGATAGAGTGTAATGGAAATGGTTCTGGATTTGGAGTCAAGTCCACAAATAATAATTAGGTGCATACTATGTATACATTAGCTACTGTGCTAAGACAGTTATCTTTTCTACAACATGGGGATAAGGGATTCAGCATCTCCGTGATAAAATCCATGTACAATTTTGTGGCCCTTGGTACCAGAGAAGAAATCTGAATTATGGTATTAAAAGATAAAATATTGTTTACATTATACAATACTATATATATGTGTTATATGTTTCTAAACTTTTCTGTGTCATCTGCTAGCCTTTCCATGTTTCCTATGACTTGTGCAAAATTTCCCCTAAAATTCCCATTTAATTTCTTATGCTTATCCATGAAATATTGAAACCCTGATGGAGAAAGTCAGAATGTTGCAGAAGCAACTCTGTTTGAGTCTCTTTAAAAATGGTATGATTTCTGAGAAATTGGTGGTTATCTTTGAAATATCAAGGGGTGTTGAGGGACCAGAGAAAGACAAGTGTCTTGATTTTCAAAGGGGAAAATGGTAGAGTTTGCAAAGCCATACTTTTGAATTTGTTTTTAATTTTTGGCAGAATTCTAGAATACGTTATTAAAAAGATTATTTGTGAGCAGTTCAGCAAATAATTATCATAAAGTTGGCTTGTCTTCATCAAGAGCGGGACATACCAGACTAACTTAATTTCCGTTTTTTTTTTTTTTTTTTTTAAAGGCAAACAAGATTACTAGAATAGAGAGAGGCTTTAGTATTCCTACATTTCAATAAAACATTTGACATGTTATTCTGTATGGACAAGATGAAGAGATATGGCCTAGAAAACTATAGTTTGAGGAATTCAAAACTGTTTCAATTTCACTAATGGGCATTGGTAGTCTATTGAAATGTCTTAGGGATCTGGCCTTGACTTTGTTCTGTTTTTAAAACAAATAGAAATTTTTATTACTTATCTAATTCCCTGTGTTTGAGAGGGGAACATTGTAGTTAGAATCAGTGATGTTAATTCCTAGCTTTTTTGCATAATAACCCTGAGCAAGGATTATTAATTTCTTTTTTTGTTGTTGAATTTCAAGTTTAAAAAAACTTGAACCAAACACAGAAAAGAGGATTGTATGTGAAATCAATAAATTTACATTTCAAGCTGTTTGCATTTTAAAAAGGTATGTTACTTCCAGAATTGTTCTGCTTATCTGTACTTCCTTCAGAATTTCCTTTTATTCTCATCTCTGCATTTAAAAAAAAAATGTTTCATGGACCCTCTTTATTTGCATTTTTGGACCTTATCGCTAAACTCCCTCATCCCCTCAGTTTTCCTTCCAGTTAATAACCCAGAGAACAAGCATAATCAGTAATCTCCCTCATCCTCTCAGTTTTCCTTCCAGTTAATAACCAAGAGAACAAGCATAATCGAGCAAAACAAATTCGTACAATAGTAGCTATGTCTTTTTCCCCACTTTATGTCCTTTTTCAGTCAGGAGATATCCTTTGGAGACATATGACTAGTGATGAGATTGGGGTTTGGCACCCAAATGATGGGATTCAGTAGCAGTTCACATACTTGTGAAGGATTCACAATGGCTATCTTGTTGCTCAAAGATATTTTTATTTATGAGAAGGGATAAAACGAAGAGGTAAAATAGCTCTCAGGAGTAGTAAATATGAAATAGATTTGGGAGAGCACATAGTTAGCAAGGAAAGGGATTTTAATAATTAATATTGGAAAAGACAAATTCCCCAGGGAAAGTCACTGTTAACCAGGAGAAAGAATAGGCAGGCTATGAAGTGGGAGTATGTTATTAACTGGCAGGCTAAACCCTCACAGGGAGTTGAACATCCTAAAAGAATTAGCTATAACATGGCTAGAAACTGGAAACTGAATGGATGCCCATCAATTGGAGAATGGCTGAACAAATTATGGTATATGAATGTTATGGAATATTATTGTTCTGTAAGAAATGACCAGCAGGACGATTTCAGAGAGGCCTGGAGAGACTTGCATGAACTGATGCTCAGTGAAATGAGCAGAACCAGAAGATCATTATACACGGCAACAAGACTATATGACGATTAATTCTGATGGACATGGCTCTCTTCAACAATGAAATGTTTCAAACCAGTTCCACTTGTTCAGTGAAGAAAGCCATATACACCCAGAGAGAGGGATATGAAATGTGGACCACAATTAACATTTTCATGCTCTCTATTGATGTTTTCTTGCATTGTGTTTCCTTTTTCTGATTTTTCTTTCTTGTAGATACTAGTAGGGGGTAGGGGGGAAAAATTTGTAACAGAAAGCTTTGTAAGGGTCAGTGTTGAAGAATTACCCATACATATGTTTTGCAAATAGTTTTAATTAAAACAAACAATCAAACAAAAAGAATTAGCTATAACAAGAAGAAAGACACCTGAGGCATGGGGGAGACAATGAGGAGAAAAACACTGCAAGGCAGAATGCTATGGCATCTTGGTCCAGAAGGGATTCTGCAAAGATGGCATGGCCCTGGACAGATTTATAGGGGAAATTTAACCTTGGAAGTTAGACCGTATAACTTGCATTTCTGACTGAGTAAGTGAAGTGGGAATACCCAAAACCTCCACAAGGGTGGGACTGTAAGACTTAGTTGATCCCCATCAGTGCCCTTTCCTGCTTGCCTCAGAGAGTAATACAGTCTTATCAGTACTTCAGGCTTTCTCTGCCAATCCCACGTTGTTACCTAGGACCTCATCACTTTTGTGTTGATCTGAATTCTTAAACCTTTCAAAGTTTTTTCTTTACATTCTTCTTGTCCTTGTAAAACATTGTCCTTTAATTTCTGCTTCATTCATTCTCTGTTCTTACAATCTAGGATTCTCTGAAATTGTCATTTTTTACAATGCAATATTTCTCTAAAAGGAAATCTAAGGAAGTTTGTGTGTGTGTGTGTGTGTGTTTTGTTTTTTATTAAAGCTTTTTATTTGTAGAATTTGTATGGGTAATTTTTCAACATTGACTCTTGCAAAGCTTTCTGTTACAAATCCCCCCCCCCCCCAGTCCCCACCCCTCCCTTAGATGGGCAAGAAGTCTACTACATGTTAATTGTGTTAAAATACTGGATTAGGAAGTTTGTATTCATTGTTGGCATCTATTCATTCTTCAGTATGATCCTCCCTTTTAACACTCCCCCAATCCCACTTAGTTCTCTGTTAAAAATTTGTATTTCTACACTAAACTCTTTGTTTGTGAGGGGGTATATGTTTAACCTTTTTTTGCCTGTTTCATATAATTTATACCTAAATCATCTGATGCCTATTCTCCTCCTTCCTTTATTCTTGTGTTCTCATGTACTCTAATTATGAGAAATAGCTAGTTTTATTGCCTTTCCCTCCTTTCTACATTCTTGTTACTGTTGTTTGACCTTTATTCTTGAAGAGGACCAACAATATCCGGATGATGAAATCTTGCCTTGCTAATGAATTGGATTTAATTACACAGGGTGTACCTCATTCTTTTTTCCAGTCATTGGAGTCCAGTGGCAAGACATAAGTCAGGACAAGTGGTTATGGCTGGGATGCAGTGGGAGAGACTGGCCTTTTTAAATTAAAGCCTTTTCCAGGTTTCATTTTGTCTGAGACAATCCCCATTCAATGATTAAAGCTAGGTAAGAACTGAGGCAAAAGATGGCCTCAAAAAAGATTTGTTCATGTTTAAATTTTGATTTCCATGCTCTCTGTTTACCATAATCTCTCCTTTGAAGCTGACTCAGCCCATATTTATCATTGAATTTTGGTGTCTGTTATCTTTTGATCTCTAGATCACTCCTCTTCCTTTCACAGTGAGTTCAGTTTATTGTCCAGTCTTTTTCTCCTCTGCAACAATTACTCTTGTTTGAGGGCCTTTATCATGCATTTAATACTCCCTCAAACACACTAATCTCCTAATTACCCTTTTTACTCATTTCCCATGGTCTACTCCTTCATCTAACCTCAGCTATATAAAAAAATTGACATAACCTTGATCTTGCCATCATCTTCCACTTCCACTAAATCTACCTCTTTATTCATGAACTGTGAAATTCCCTTCCCTGATCATAATCTCAGTTCACTTTTGCCTAGTAACTCCAGACGCTTTTCTTTATCCTCACTGTGATCTCTAATGTTCACTCTTCATTTCTGTCCTCGTTCGTTACTTCTGTATTGATTGTATATTATTCCTTTCCCCATCACGACCCATTTGTGAGCCAGTACAAGTTTATACTATTCCCTTCTCTTAATTGTCCTGCCCATCTCCAAATTTGCCAAATTTATTTTTTCACACTCTTCCTTGGATCATTCCCACTATCTTTATGTCTAGTCCTAATTATCTGTTGCAGGAGAAAGTTGTGAAATGCTACTGATATATTCATTACAGATTTATATTATGGAAAATTAATTGGGCCCTCAATGGGGCAAGGCAATTCTTTTTACACTTCCCCAATTGATGTTTTGGTCCCACTCACCACATTAGCCTTTTCAAATTTTTTCAAACCTTCTCAAAACCTCCTCTCACTTTCTCTCTGAAGTAAGGTTCTCAGTGAAAAAATTGAGGCCCTTTTGTTAGAATTCTTATTCCTTGATCTATGTACATTCTCAGTAGCTATCATCCCATTTTCTATTTTCCTTTTTCTCTCCAAACTGTTTGAAAAAGCTATCAACATTTGATGACTTTTTCCCTCTCAGTTCCAAAGTCTCTCTCTCCAGTTTGACTCATCATTCAGCTGTTTTCTCTAGTTACTGATGATTTCAAATGCCAAATCTAATAGCCTTTTCCTCGAACTTCTTTTTAATTTAATTTTCTCTTAGTTACATGTAAATAGAAATATTTAATATATATATTTTTTAATTCTGAGTTTAAATTCTCTCCTTCCTCTCCCATCTAAGGCAAGCAATTTGATATAGATCCTTTTTTTTTTTTTTTTTTTGCTGAGACAGTTGGGCTTAAGTGACTTGCCCAGGGTCACACAGCTAGGAAGTGTTAAGTGTCTAAGATCACATTTGATCTCAGGTTCTCCTGACTTCAGGGCTGGTGCTCTATCCATTTCATCACCTACCTACCCCTTGTTATCAGTTCTACATGTAGTTATGCAAAACATTTTCATATTAGCCATGTTGCCAAAAAAAAAATGCAGACCCACCCCCCCCTAAGAATAATAAAGTTAAAAAGTTTTCTTTAATCTGAAATTGATGTAATATAGCAGTGATATTGAGGTCCCCTGATTTTAGGGAGGGGGCTTCTGTTCTAAGAATAGGTCAGTAATCCTCTGGGACTTCCACACTCCCAACCTAAGAACAACAATCTGTCTGATTCTGAATAGATGACTCCTCAATTCATTGCTGATTGATAATCTGGTCAGTGATAACCAAATTCTGGAGACCACTCCTCTAGACCATTGAATTAGCATGTCAATGATAGAAAGCTGGATGAATGTCTCTTTGTTTCTGTTTCCGTGCTAATTTCTTTTGAAACTTAGCCTCCATGATTTCAGAGAGGCCTGGAGAGACTTGCATGAACTGATGCTGAGTAAAAAAAACAGAAGTAGTAGCCCTTTTTGTAGCGGCTAGAAACTGGAAGCTGAATGGATGCCCATCAATTGAAGAATGGCTGAATAAATTATGGTATATGAATGTCATGGAATATTATTGTTCTATAAGAAACAACCAGCAGGATGATTTCACAAAGGCCTGGAGATACTTGCATGAACTGATGCTAAGTGAAATCAGCAGAACCAGGAGATCATTGTACACGGCAACAATAAGACTATATGATGATCAATTCTGAAAGACATTGTTCTCTTCAATAATGAACTAGTTCCAGCTGTTCAGTGAAGAAAGCCATATACATCCAGAGAAAGGGATATGAAATATGGGCCACAACATAACATTTTCATGCTCTCTATTGATGTTTGCTTGCATTGTGTTTCCTTTCTCTGATTTTTTTTTCTTGTAGATACGATTTTTCTTGCACAGCAAGATAAGTGTGGAAATATGTATACATATATTCTATTTGTCAAGTATTTTAACATAATTAATACGCAGTGGACTTCTTGCCATCTAGGGGAGGGGTGGGGACTAGGGGGGAAAATTTGTAAGGGAAAGCTTTGTAAGGGTCAATGTTGAAGAATTATCCATACGTATGTTTTGCAAATAAAAAGCTTTAATTTAAAAAAAAAAAAAAAAAGAAAGAAAGAAAGAAGAAACTTAGCCTGCTTGTAATGGCATTACAATTACAATAAAATTTTGCCCCTTGACTAGGAAATGGATTCTTTTGAGATGCCTCACCACACTGGTCTATGATCCCAACCTTTTGGGGTTCCCCTTCTCAACCTCAATAAAATCACACTTGATCAGTTGTTTCTTTGTATAGTATTTTTCGTTGTAAGTCCTTTGGAATTATCTTAGGTCACTGTAATGCTGAGAACACCTGAGCTCTTTAACTGGACATGGAGATGCAGAAGAGCTGAACTCCTAAAATATTGGGGTTCCAGTACTATTTCCATATGGGCCATCACATTTTAGAGGTTGGACCCTCAAAATATATTGGGGTTTCAAGCTGGTATTGTGAGATGTCTCAGAAGAATTTGTAGGCTTAGACCATTTCCAAATCAAGAGGCAAAGATTTTATTACACTGCTGTCAGTGAGCTAATTTCCAGAAGTGAGAAAGACTTGTTCTAAGTTCCCTAGAACCTTCCATTAACAAGGGGGAAGATGGCATAAGGCAGGCAAAATCCCTAGATAACTTGCTGTCATAATGTGGGCTAAATTCCTAAAGATGTTTGGGGGAGATAATGCCATTGACTTGTGGGCTAACTCTGAAAGGAGTTAACTTTTGTGATGGAGGGTAAAAAGTAACCTCAGGGGTTAATATCAGAACTTGGCCTTCTGATTAGATACAGTAACTCTGGGGGGGTCATGATAATTTTGTCAGTTCAAGGAATTCAGCAAAGGAATTCAAGGAGTTCTTACTGCAATGGAAGTCCACTTAACAAAAGACCTACTTATGAACAAAAGGTCCACTTAAATCTTGTCAGTGCTTTACTCCCTGCTTGCCTTGGGGAGTAGTTTAGACAGTAATTTAGACCCTCTTCAGTTAATGTTCCTCCCTATGGCCCACAAAGATACCAAGAACCTGGGGTCTTTTTTGCTGGAGTTTTATTCATTCCATCATTTTCACGGTTGATTACTGAACTTTTACTATGGACAGTGTTATTCTAGTTCTGCTCTTTTCACTCTGCATCAGTTCATGTAAACTTTTTCATATTTTTCTGACTAGACCCTGCTTGTCATTTCTTACATCATAATGGTATTCCATTACAATCATATATTATGACTTGTTCAGCCATTCCCCAATTAATGGGCATCCCCCCAATTTACTTTTTTTTTTTTTTTTTTTTTTGCTGAGGCAATTGGGGTTAAGTAACTTGCCCAGGGTCACAGAACTAGGAAGTATTAAGTATCTGAGATCTGAGACCATTGCAGTAAGAACTCCTTGAATTCCTTTGCTGAATTCCTTGAACTGACAAAATTATCATGACCCCAGAGTTACTGTATATAATCAGAAGGCCAAGTATTTGAACTCAGGTCCTCCTGACTTCAGGGCTGGTGCTCTATCCATTGTGCCACCTAACTGCCCCTCAATTTAGAATTCTTTGCCATCACAAAAGAGCTGGTATAAATATTTTTATACATCAAGATCCTTTTCCTTTGATCTCTACAGAGTTCCAAATTATTCTCCAGAATGATTGGATCAGTTCACAACTACGCTAAATACACCAACAGAGCATTAGTGTTCAAAAGTATTCACCTCAAAGTAGTTATCCAAATGACGGGTAATGGTTTAAAAAAAGGCTGAGACTAATCAATGGAACAGAGTAGGTACACAATATATAAGAGGAAACGGTTGCTTAGTTTTTGAAAAACCCATTGAGGTAAAAACTCCATTAAAAACTGCTGGGAAAATTGAAAAGCAATTAATTAAGTTTTGACCAACAATTATACCATATTACCAAGATAATCTTTATAAGCTTTAAATATAAAAGGTCACATAATAAAATAGAGAAGTAATGAAAATATGACCCTTCACATTTGTAGAGAGGAAGAATTAATAAATAAACCATGGAGAGAAAAGACAACAGATGATAAAAATGTCCTAGCAACAAACAATGAATATTTGTCCATTTTATTTGTTTTATTTCCATAAATGGTGTTTTGCATTTTATTTATATAGTTGTTGTGTGTCTTGGCAGGTAAGCTTCCAAATATTTAATACATTATAGTTATTTTTAATGGTATTTCTCTCTCGCTTCCTGTTGGATTTTGCTTGTAATATATTGAAATGTGAATGATAAAGCATGGGTTTGTTTTACAACATTCCTGAAGTTCTTAATTGTTTTAGTGAATTTCTTTGGTGTCTGTTTAGGGTTTTCTATATTGTTATGCTATTTGCAAAAAAGTGATTATGTTGTTTCCTCTTTATTTATACTTATTTCCTCAATTTCTTTTTTCTTTTCTTATTTTTATAGCTAGCATTCTACCAAATTATAATGATAATGGACATACATATTTTAGTCTTGATCTTACTAATTTATAAAGTAGCCTCTAGTTTATACATGTGTACCTTTTTTTTAAAAAAAAATTTTTATTTTTAGATATATTAAGGAAAAAACCATTTATTTCTATAATTTCTAGTTTGCCCTTTTTCTTGATTTTTAGATACTACTTATATTAAAGAAAGAACCATATATTTCTATATTTTCTAGTTTGCCCTTTTTCTTGATTTTTAGATACTACTTATATTAAAGAAAGAACCATATATTTCTATATTTTCTAGTTTGCCCCTTTTAAAAAAAAACAGGAATGGGTGTTGTATTTTGTTAAGGTTTTCCTGCATCCATTGATATAATCATATTTTCATAATAAAATAAATAAAACCTGCATTCTTGGTATAAATCTATTCCGGTTATAGTATATAATCTTTATTATCATTGCTTGTTTCCTTTTGATGTTGTATTTAAATTTTTCATATCAGTATTCATTAGAGATATTGATCTATAGTTTTGATTCTTCCTGATTTAGCTATCAAAATCATATTTTTTTACTTTATATATTAGATTACTTTTTCTTTGAATATTTAAATAGAATTCAATTCTAAATGAAACAAGAGAGTTGTGAAATGGTACTGATAAATCCATTAGAGATTTATTTATGTTATGGAATCTTAACTGGTCCCTCACTATGTATGGTAAGGCAATTTTATTTTATTTTTTTTTTACATTTCTCTAATGGATTTGAATTCAATGTTAGATTCATTTGGGTTTTTCTTTGAATGTTTACATAGAATTCAGTTTTAGATCCATTTGGGTTTTTTCCTTTGAAATTCAATTGTGGTTTGTTTAACCTCTTTCCTGAGATTGGTATATTTCAGTACTCTATTTTGTTAATCTGAGTATTTTATATTTTTGTAACTTTCATTTACGTTGTAAGTTTTATTGGCATATATATATATATTTTTTTGATATAAAGCTTTTTTATTTACAGAACATATGAGTGACCTTTCAACATTGACCTTTGCAAAAACTTTTTTTTTTCCCCAAGCTTTTCCCCTCCTTCTCCCCCCCCACTCCCCCCACCCCTAGATGACAGGTAATCTAATACACGCTAAATAGGATAAATTATAAGACAAATACAATACATGTATACATATCTATACAGTTATCTTACTGCACAAGAAACATCAGATCTAGAAAGAGAAGAAGGAAAAAACAACCTAAGAAGGAAAACAAAATGCATGGAAATATTCACAGAAAGTGTTAAAATGCTGTGTGGTGATTCACTCTCAGTTCCCACAGGCCTCTCTCTGGATGTATATGACTATCTTCATCACAGAACAACTGGTTTGAATCACTCATTGTTGAAGAGAACCATGTCCATCAAAATTGATCATCGTATAGTCTTGTTGCTGTGTATAATGTTCTCCTGGTTCTGCTGATTTCACTCAGCATCAGTTCATGGCATATAGTTTGGAAAAATTATAACATCTCTTTTTCTTAATTTGTTTCAAATTCTTTTTTTTGTACTGGGAATTTGGTTTTTCTCTTTAATTATTTATTGGTTTGTTTCTTTTTTTAAAAAATAGCTAGTAGTTTAAAAAGGCCTAAGGTCTCCAATCAAATCCAGGGCCATCTCCAATTGTCCCATTTATATCTGGCCACTGCACTCAGATGGCTCTGGAGGATAAAGTGAGGCAGGTGATTTTTCACTCACTTAAATTTAATTTACTTGCATGTAATGGTATCTCCCTGATGTCATGGTTCTTTTCGAGAATGAAGGACAACAACAACAGTTTTATTTGTTAATCTATAGAGAACTTGGGAGGGTTTTTTGCTTTCAAAATTTCTTTGTCTCTTTGACTTTTAGGATTTTTGTTGATATTCTCATAGAAATTTTAAAATTTTATTTTCTTGTTTTGTTTGCATATTCAACTCATTGATAATTTGTGAGGTTTTAAAATCCTAAGTCCTAATTTTTGAAAAGATGCTATGTATAACTGAGAAGTGTAAGTGTGTGTGTGTGTGTGTGTGTGTGTGTGTGTGTGTGTGTGTGTGTGTTCCTTTTTATTCCTATTAACCTAAAATTTTATTTAGGTCCTTAGTTTTTGTTATTGTTAGATTTGTCTAGCTCTGAAAAGGCCATAAGAAGGTGCACTACTATTTATAATTTTATTTTCTATATGTCCCTATACTTATGTTTTTCTTTTAAGTATTCTGATACTGTGTCATTCAGTTGTATATAATATGTTAGATATAAAAATTAAGTCATTGTCTATGTTATTTTCAACAAAATCTACTCTCCCTACTCTATTTTTTGGAATGTGGCGTTGCAGTCACAGCTCATCTCAGTTCTTCAATTCCTAATTTGGCTGTATACAAATACATAGCTTCCTTGTTTATCTCTTTTAATTAAGTAATTTTTTGGATTTTTTATTATTTATTTATTTTGCTATTGACTTCTTTCTGAAATTTTAATTGCAACTCTTGTATTTTTTGAGTTAGTCTAGGGCAGAATGGATTTTTCTCCAAGACTTTATTTTAGCTATCAGTCTGTTTCAAATGTGATTCTTCCCCCCTCCCCCTTTTCCTTTTATACTTTTCTTCATGATCATCCCTCTGCATTTAGTGCTTGGTTAATCTCTTCCTGAATTTATCCTCTTTTCATATTCTTTCCTTTTCTTTCTGTTCCCTCCTATTAAATCCCATTGAGTTGAATTTTATACCAAATTCTTTGACTAGTTCAGATAAAAGTGAGTTTCAAGTGTTGCATGTTTTTTCTGGCTTTCCATGTTTACATAGATATTTGCTTGTACTCTGTGAGATTCTCCCCTCCATTTTTCTTTTCCCTCCTATTTTCTTTTGTCCCACTTCCCATTCCTTCAAAATCAATAGAGTAAACAAAACCATTCCCAGGTCTTCCATCTCATTTGATTCCCTTTTTAACTCCTGATGACATTTAGGCTTCTGGGGGTATGTTTATATCATTTCTGTGTTCTTTTCCTGAGTTTTATAACGTCTCTTTGGATAATTGTTTTCATGTTGTACGTTTCTCTTGATCTTATGTTCTGGATTTTGGCTGTCATTCCTGAAATTTTTTCCTCTGAGATTTATTTATTTATTTATTTTAGGAAGTTACTACTGGATTCTTTGTATTTTTGCTTTGCCATCAAGTTCTAATATGTCTATCCAGTTTTCTTTTGTACTTTTTGAAATAGGATGTCAAGGCACTCTTTTTGATAATGATTTTCTGATAGTCTAATAAGTTATTTCTCCTTGATTATTTTCCATATTATTTGTTTTTGACATGAAATGAGATAATTTATACTTTTCCCTAATCTTTTACTTTGTTTTTAATATTTTTATTGTCTTTTGGAGCTATTAACTCTTATTTGGCTTATTTTAATTTTTAGTGAATCTATTGTTTCCATAGGTATTATAGCTCTTGTTTTAAGTTAATTCTCTCACTCTCTCTTTTTTCAAAGTAGTTGGGGTTAAGTGATTTGTCCAGAGTCATGCAGCTAGGAAGTGTTAAGTGTGTGAGGTCATATTTGAACTCAGGTGCTCCTGTCTCCAGGGCTGGTGCTCTGTCCACTGTGCCATAAATTATCTTTTTATAAGACAAAGATATTTCTTGAAGTTATCTCTGTTGTTCTTAATCCCATAGGTGTCTTTCTCTTTGTAGATTTTCTTATTTTCTTTTTTTGTTCTGGATGATTTAGTTTATTATTTGTACCTTTCTTGATTTGTGTATTTATTTACCTTCTTTGTCTTTGTTTTGTCTGAGGTTTTTGTAAAACAAAATTTATAAAGAAAAAAGATTTTTTTGTAGGAATACTTAAATGACCTCTTTTATTGAATATCTGTTCTTCTCCTGCATTTATCATTAAACTCAGTTTTTTAGGGCATGTGATCTTGGGTTGTATCTTGAACTTATTTGTTCTAAACAACCCATAGACTTATCAAACCAAATATGATAATTCTATAATATTAAGTAACATGTTTTCAGCGATGTAGACTTAAATTGGAGGGAAGAGGGAGAAGGAATAAGGGTAGGGTCTAGGAAGCAAGGGAGGAGCTGGGGAGGTGTTAGGGAGGGACCAGGGAGAGGTCTGGTCTCATGTATCTATATGCTTTGGTACTCAGAGAGACAGGAGGAAATAGAGTATGCATTTTAGATGTGCAGGTAGTCCTAGCTCTGTGTGTGGCAATGATTGTCCTTCCTTCTCTAAGAGGTCCATGACATCAGGGAGATGGTGCTGTAGCATGCAAGTGAATTGGATTTAAGTGAGGGAGGGCCAGGCAAGGTCACCTGCCTCACTTTTCCCTCCAGAGCCGTCTGGGTCCAGTGGCAAGATATAGATCAGGACGACTGAAGATGACCCTGGATGCAGTAGGAGACCTTGGCCTTTTTAAACTTGGATCTTCAACAGGTCTCACTTTAACTAAGGCAGAACCCATTTGGTGATTAAGGATAGGTAGCAACTGAGGCAAAGAACCTCTTCTTTCACCTTCTCCAAAAAAAAAAAAAAAAAAAAAAAAAACAAACCCAACAAAAAACCCTCAACCCCCCAAATAAATAAATCTGGGAAGGAAAGACCCTTAAGATTCCTGGCCAAAGCAGAAATGATTGCTATTTACATTTAATCTGAGTTTATCAGGACCCAAACAATGACGAAAAGGGGGTTGACCTAATACTTGTAGGTGGCCAGTTGATGAGAATCAGAGTGGTTTAGGTTTAAGTCATGGTCCTTAAAGAAATTTAGCCAATAAACCCCAAGATATCTTGGGAGGGTTCAGAGATTCAAAAGGAGAAAGAAAATAAAAAGCTTTTAAGAGTATCTGTAGGTAAGGGCATTAATGGAAACTGGATGGATGGGTTAAAGTTACTGATTAAAGTTTTTGTTCCACATCACTACTACTGTGAAAATAGTAGGGCCTTCGGGGTTCTTCAGACCAGACTTTGTGTATCATGGGTATAGGCCATCATTTGTTGGTCACATGACTTGTGTTCTCATATCATTTAAAAAAATCTTCATTTCTACTCGAAATTATAGTTGTGAGCAATCTATGATTTTCTTTGAGTCTTTGCTTGTAGATGTTTTAGAGTTATCTTCTGGTTTATCTTGTGAATACTTGGTATCATAATAATTCTTTTATCTTTTTGTGTTTACTATTCTTCCAGCTTTATTGATTTGATTTGGGCTTTTGTGTGTTAGAGCTAGGAATAGAATTGTAGTGATCATTTATGTTCCTCTCCTATCTTATTTGTTGCCCTAAGGCTGAATGAAAATGTTGTAGCCTTGCTCTTTTCCTTGTTGTAGTTCTTGTTTCAGAGATACCCTTCCTAGGTTAAAGACACAGTGCCATGACTCTCTTCTGCTCCAGGCTCTGTGATTTTTTTTCTTTAGGTAGAGGAATCACATTGTGCCTCCTATGCTAGAAGCTGGATCTTAGAACTATTTTTCTGGAGTTGTAATTCTGTGCTGAGTCCCTGTTTTTCAAATGGGTTAAAAAGAAGGGACTAAATCCAAAAATCTATTCTGTTCTTTGGAGTGTGGCTTTGCAGTCATGGCTCACCTGTTTCTCAATTCCTGTTCTGGTCATTTGCTTATTGGTCAAATTTGTAATCTTTTCCTGGAAAGATTATACACTGTGGTTTCTCTTTAAGTTTCTAATCACTTCTAGGTTTAGCACTCATATGAGATCATTGCATAGTTGTTGGGGGAGCTCGATTACACTTCTTTTTCCTACTTTGTCATCTTGGTTTTTCTCCCTCTGTTTAGTTTGATTCTGTATTGTCTGAAGTCCTATCCCTGTTGATCACTTCTGCTGAATCTTTTGTCCCAGGTTCGCTTTTATCTTTAAGGGACCATGTATTCAGTTCTACCAGATTGAGGGGAAGCACAGGTATAAACTTTGTGGATCCCAAAGGTAGAAGGTTGATTGTTTCCATCTATCTTGGAACTTTCCATGTGCCCCTTCATAGTTGTTCTAAGACCTCCTGGACCACTCACATCCTCAGGTCCTGGTGCCTGGGGTTTCTTGGTTGAAGCATTTGACTTTCGGCACTTTGAAAGGATTCCTAAACCTAAGACTTCCTTCAATTTGTCTTCTCTGCCTGGGTCCCTCTCCTTAGTGCACATAGGCTTTGGGTGCTTTCTTTTGCTGACTAGGTTAGGTGATCACTGTAGTTTCATTCTTTTTCTGGAATATTTGTATGGAAATTGATGTGCCTTTTTCTGATTCTGCCATCTGACTGCAGGTCCTGAATCAATAAAAAAGACATCATACTAAATTACGTCTATTTTATTAATTCAATTAATAAAAAAAGTCTTTTCAAGAGTGATTATTTTGACATTCTGGTATAGATAACATCAACTAAACATAAAACTATAGCCACCATTTTCAATTTGAAGGATGGAGTGCCAGATTTACTATTAGATCATAAAACATGATTTTTGATGGTAGTATGGAATAAAAGGAAAAGAACAAAAGTCCTTGAAATTAGAAGTCTTGTATCAACTCTTACATTTAAAGTTTACTTCTGGTTAAGATAATACCTAAGCTTTAGTTTTCTTATTCTGTAAAACAGATGTATTATGTCAAAAGAGGAAGTGAATATAGAGAATGTAGAGTGACTAGAATGAATATAGAGCAATAACTTTGTAATCAAGAAGATCTAAGTTCAGGGGCAGCTAGGTGGCGCAGTGGTTAGAGCACCAGCCCTGAAGTCAGGAGGACCTGAGTTCAAATCTGTTCTCAGATACTTCCTAGCTGTGTGACCCTGGGCAAGTCACTTAACCCCAATTGCCTCAGCAAAAAGCAAAAAAAAAAAAAAAAGATCTAAGTTCAAATTGTGCTTCAGACATAAATGAGCAACATGACCAAGAACAAGTCATTTTACCTCTTAACTTCCCCCCAGACAACTCAAAAAAGTAAAAAACTTACTATGTGCTTCTACTGCTAGGTGCCAGAGAGAGAAAGCTGTAAATTAAATAGACCTTACCTGAAAGAGCTGATAGTCTTTGGGAAGAAACAAGTATACTTAGAAATATGTATCCACATATGTCCTAAATAAATGGAAAATACAAAGTAATTATATTGGAAGAAGTGATGTTAACAACTGGAATGATCAGGAAAGACCTTTTGAAATATAACAAACACCTCTCTCACAAACTCACAGTGGGTCCCCAGAGGGAAAAATAAAAGTATACTTCTGCAGTTTCTCAACCTCTACTGATATGCTTATCAACAGTCAGCCAGTCATCAATAATCATGAAACCAAATATGTCTCCCCCAAACAAAATATTTTCCCACAAATGGAGGGTGTGCCTTTTTCCACAATGATCTAGTTAAATTTCTAGTTAAATATGTTCAAATTTAACTTATAACTGTTAAGATATATATAGGGAACATGTATGTAA
Source organism: Myrmecobius fasciatus (assembly GCA_023553655.1). Taxonomy (NCBI): domain Eukaryota; kingdom Metazoa; phylum Chordata; class Mammalia; order Dasyuromorphia; family Myrmecobiidae; genus Myrmecobius; species Myrmecobius fasciatus. Next base: position 165,322 of record JAJPUD010003710.1, on the reverse strand, counting down.
TTCATAACACCTTGTACTGGAAGTCTTTTCTTGAATCTATCTGGTCCTTATCTCCACTAAAAGGAGGTCAGTATTTCTTGAATTTGTTTCTCTTCCCTGGTAACTAGCTGTTTCTTCATAATTGTCTGACCCGAGTATGTCTTCTAGTGCAATACATCTTGTTTGGGGACAAGAGGAAAGGGTTGGAGTGAAGAAGGAAACTTGAAAGTTGAACTTTCTTCCTGTCCCAAAAAGAACAATTCTCTTTTCTGGCCTTCTTCCAGTCTGGTTCCAGTTCTCAAAATGGCAAACTCTGAACTTCTTCAGGATATTCCATCTTTTGCCTTCCACATCACAGATTTTTACATTTATTATGTCTGATGCTTTTTCTTTTAAAAAGTTTTTTTTTATTTTAATTTTTCCAAATACATGCAAAGATAATTTTCAGCTTGCACCTTTGCAAAACCTGTATTCCAAATTTTTCTCCCTCTCTCCTCCCCAAGATAGCAAACAATCTGATATAGTTTAAACATGTGCAGTTCTTCTGAACATTTCCATATTCATCATACTGCACAATAAAGATCAAAAGGGGAAAAAACACAAGAGAAATAAAACCAAGCAAACAAACAACAAGAAAAGTGAAAATACTATCCTTCGATCCATATTCATTCTCCACAGTTCTCTCTGGATGTGAATGGCACTTTCCATCACAAGTCTACTAGAATTGTTTTGGATCATCTCATTGGTGAGTCATTTCTGTCACAGTTGATCATCACATAATCTTGCTGTTACTCTGCACAGTGTTCTCTTGGTTCTGCTCACTTCTCAGTTGATCTTTTTGGATCCATATACCATTCAACTTGTTAGCTGTTCTTAGTTTTGTATTATCTCTACATTTTTTTTAATACATTTGTCATTTATAGCTTTTAACAGCACAAGGCTAAGTGCAGACTATCCCCTCAATCCTCCACAGATCTCTTGCAGACAGCCTGTTGGCCCCTTTATGTTTCAGTGGTTTCAATATAAAATCAAGTTCAAATGTTTAGCTCATATTCTGTCTCCTGTGTTAGAATGGTCACTCCTTACTTTCACCTTTTTTTCCCCACCTTTTAGAATCTTTGGTTTTCTTCAAAACTTTGCTTCAATGCCACTTTTTCTTGATATTTCCAGTTGCTAGAGTCTACCCTCCCCTCCCAGTTTACAGTTGATTTATTCATTTTTTATATATTTGTAAATGCTTATGTGCTTGCTTATTCCTTGAGGGAAAGAACTGTTTTCATTTTTGTCTTTGTAACTCTAGTACTTATCACAGTGTCTGACATACTAGACATTTAATAAATGCTTATTGATAGGTTGTTCTGTTTGTTTGCTTTAATCAATATTACAATGTGTGATGAAAGCATCTACTAACAGCAAACCTTATAATGTGGCAAAAATGTGTGTTATTTAAAATGGCTTCATGTTTTATGAGAAATTGGAGAGAACAGGTAAACTAAATATTACTATCTCTCTTGAGTATATGTACTTCTTTTCCCCTGGAGATTTGGTTAAATTCACATGATCTAAGCAGCCTGTCCTTTCCACAAAGCAGCCTGAATTTTAAATTTTGTGCAGAAAATGTGGCATATTTAGAACAATAGATTGTGAACTTCCTTATCTTTAGTTGTTGAAAATGCTGCTTAAAGTTGTATCTTTTGACATAGTTATTTTTATTTTTCTGTTCTTTAAGACCATATTTCATGTATTTTTTGGTAGCTAATGTTTTAAGGATATTTGTTCTTCTGTCATACTAGTGTACTAATTGGGACTTTTGAGATATTTTTGAAACTTTATTCTTTTAACTTTTTAAAATATATTTCTTGTTTCTTTTACAGTACTCTGTGCAAAAAACTTGGTGAAAAAGGATTTTTTCAGTAAGTAAGATCACAATGTCAATAATTTTTGTATATTGAAAGTCAGTATAATTTTTTGCATATTATGATGTGTTTCAGAATCATTTGTATATATTTTTCAATGTAGAAGTATTTTGTAAATTTTAAACTTTTAAATGTATTCAATAAGTGTTTTTGTGTTGGATTTTTTTTTTAAATCCGCATTCTCTACTAGCAAATAATGACGTTAGACATTATTCTCCGAATGTTTAAAAAGTTAAGTATACAGTTTTTATCTTTGTGATTTAAAAAAACATTTTTGAAGGATATGTTGATTTCTCAATGTATATGCGTATCATGTGTACAGCCTTCTAATGGATCTCACATTTTTTTGGTTTATCCTTTTTAGTCAAAAACAAATACTAAATAAGAGTTAAGCACCTCTGCTTTTTCTTCATTATCATTGTTCCTTCCACCACGATTCAGTTATCCTATTGCCATTTTGTTCATTTTTTGTTTCTCCCAAAAGTTTTTTTAAAGCATTTTTTGTCATAGGCTTTCCTTGCCAGCTTCACCTTATTCTGTGCTTTAAAGCTTCCGATCCTATTCTTGTAGGATTGTACCATATTTCTTTATTCATTATTCATTTTCACTTACCTGATTTGCCTCCATCTTTTTATGCATGTCTTAGAAATATAAGTTGGTCAGTCAGTTCTCTTATGTCTGTCATTTTCTTCAGACATTTCCTTTGAATTTTTTTCTCTGTGCAGTTGAATTTTCATTGTTCAGATCATGCCACCTCTCTCACCTTCCCCCTTTTAAATAAATTCTAGAAGACCTCTATTATCTCTAGGGGTAAATATAAAATCCTCTGGTTTTTAAAGGTCTTTATAAACCTGTCCCTTTTCTATCTTTCCAGTCTTCTTATATCTTTTTCCTTGTTCTCCATTTACCTAGCCCTAAATGTGGGATCCAAGTGGCACTAATCTCCTTGCAGTTACTTGAATAGGACATTACCATTTCCTGACTCTGAACATTTTCCTTTCTCGCATGCCTGGAACTCTGCAGTCATCTCTTACCTGTTGGTTTCTGTGGCTTTCTCAGCTAAAAAATCTCAACTAAAGTCTTACCTAAAAGCAAGAAATTTTTTCTAGCTTTCTTTAATCTGAATGTTTTTCCTCTAAGATTATCTCCAATTTCCCCCATATATTTCCTGTTTGTACACAGTTGTTTGCATGGTATTATACTCTTATTAGATTATGAGAGAGAAAGAGAGAGAGAACGAAACACACACACACACACACACACACACACACACACACGGGAAGGGGTCAAGATGAGTTTTAAAAAAGAGGGTTTTTTTTTTTGTTTGTTTTGTTTATTTTTAAAGAGCCATCGAAATAACAACTTATGGCCCTAGGATTCAATAAATTCCAAAATGACATATGGAAAGCAAGAAAGGTGAGCTACAAATCTTAACCACTGGAGGCAAATATAACTTCATAGGTATCACTAAAGTAGGTGTGATGGTATCCATTATTGGAATGACTTTTTAGGAGAGCACCTTATTAAAAATATAAAGATAAGAAAAGGAAGGGGAGTGGGAAAAAATATATATATTTGCATGAGGAGATCTAGCAACTAGAAGGAGGAGAGATTGATGGTGGTAGGAACAGAAAGAGATATTGTTATCAGAATAGAACATTAGATATTATGCCTCCAACCCAGGCTTGTGATCTGTTCCCCACAATCTTTAATTTCCCCTTTTTGTCTCATAATCTGTAATGTATATTGGTAATATTATTTCTCTTTTTTTCTACCTTTACTCAAGTTATCCACTATCCTTCATTTTTCTAGTTACTAGGTTTCTTCACATGACTATGCCTTAACATACAGTTATCCTTCATTCCTTTATATTTTTTTCTTCTTAAATAAGACCTACTCTTATTTGAGGGCAAATTTCCTGCCTTTCAGGAACCACATTCCAGTTATAGGGATTATCTCATTAATTCTTAGGGAAACCTTTAAAGTCAGAGTTGATTCACATCCTTTGCTTAGTTCCTCTACTTTTCCTTGCTTGTGAATTTATACTTCGTACATTTCCAGAGCCATTGAACCTGAATCTATGGGTTTCATTGACATCTCTTTTTTTTTTTTTTTTTAAGAAAAGGTTTTTTGTTGATGTCTTTTTTCTTTATATCAAAATTGATTCCTCCTCTCTTAATAAACCCTTTTTTTTTGTGACAAAGAATGCCTAATGAAAAACTTCTGACACTATATGTGATTTTTTTTTTTTCTCCTGACGATCTTCCACCGGTTATGGGGAAAGGGATACATTTCACTCTCTTTTTTCCATTGTGGGATAATGTATAGAGCACTAGACTTGGAGTCTTAAATTTGAATCCTGCCTAAGACATTATCTAGCTTTGTGACTTTAGACATTTCCTTTAATCTCTTTTAGCCTTTATATCATTATTGCTTAGAAAGGATTAATAATAGCATCTTCTTTATAGGGTGAGATTTAATGAATTAACATATATAGAGTATTTTGTGAATCTTAAAGTGTTATACAAATGTCTCCAAGATTTCCTTGGTTTTTCTGTTACTTACTATTACTTAGTATTTCTTTTGATTCAACTTCCTTTTCATACTTAATGTGTGAAAAACAATATATACTTAGTGTATATTGTTCTTTGTTTTGCTTACTTTATTCAGTATCAGTTTCATACAAATTTTTCCAAGTTTCTCTGAATTATCCATAATTTTTTCTGCACAGTAACCTTCTGTTACATTCACATGCTAGTGTTGTTTTTTAAACCTTTCCCTAGTTGATGAAAGTATACTTTGTTTCTGTTTTTTTTTTTTTTTTTTTGCTACCACAATGTTTCTATAAATATTTTGTTATATTAGCCAACCTTTGCTTTTACCTTTCACTTCTTGCCTGTATATGCCTAGTAGTGGGATTGTTGAATCAAAAGATAATGGGCAATTTGCTTTACTTTTCATGTGTAATTCCAAATTGAAATCCTATATGATAGAATATCACTCTTTTGGAAGCTTCTCTTTTATTGTTTATCAATTTGCATGGAAGAAAGGGTGAAATCTTAAATTGTTTTAATTTGTTTTTCTCTTGCTAATTAGAGTTTTAAAGCATTTTTTCCCATGATCATTTGTAATATGCAAATCTTTTCAAAATTGTTTATGTATTTTGACTACTTCAGGATTGGCAACTGGCTCTTGGTATTTTATATTAACTTCATTTCCTCATATATTGTGTATTTTCATTATATTCCTTGTCTGTCAGCCTTTTATTTAATATTAATATTTTCCCTTGTGCGACTTTTATTTAATGCAGATAATTCCTCTGCTCTTTTCATTTATTTTTACTAAAACCTTTTAGTTTTCAATACTTGAAATTGTTTTGTCTTCTTTCATTTACTCCATTTTTTACTTAAGGATTCTCCTTCTAGCCGTATATGTAAAAGGTAATTGGTTCTATTATCTTCTGAATTTTTAAAATGATTAGAAAGTTTACATACAAGTCACTTTAATTTTGAGCTTATTGTGGTTTGGTATATTATGCCAGTATCAATCTGATTTCTGCCTAATTTCTTTCTAATTTTCCTAGGAGTTCTAATCAAGAAGAAAGTCTTTCCTTATTAATTTATATTCGTGGGCTCATCAGAAACTGAACAGCTGTTGCTTTTTTTTTTTTTTTTTTTTTGCCTTCTGTGACTTTCCACTGCTTTTCCTGCTTTGTGGCTGTTTTTTGGTATCTAGCCTGGTAAAAATGCATATGCAGTTTTCTGTTTGGGGAAAAAACCTCTTTTATGAAAATGCAAGTTTTCAGTAGTTTCTATTTATTTTCTCTCACATTCTTCTATTCTTTAGTCTGTCAGGTTCTCCTCAGCCTCTTCAGATTCTTTTTCTTCATTGTTTTCTCATTGAAATCTTTTAGTTGTTTCCCCCCCCCTCAAAGGGCTTCTTTATTCTCCCAGATAATTTGGTGAATGAAGAATTGTTCTTTAGGCTCCTTCTCTCTTCTAAGGAGCCCAATCTTGATTTGAGGGCACGTAAATCAGTTACCATGATAGAAATAAAAGCATGTCACAGCCTTACACAATACTTGCCCATATTTTCTGGAAGTAAGTCTTAATTGTTGGCTGTTCTTGTTAAGCTCTCTTGGAAAAATATACTATAACAAAAGTGCTTTTTGAGGGGAGAGGGCTTCAACTTTGGTGTGGTCATTCTTATTCTTACTTGACAGCCATACCCCTGTTTTACTAACCTCTTCGCTTATCTTATCCATGTATTTTACTTTGTCTTAATCTTCTTTTTTCTTCCCTTCTGGAGTTGTTTTTCTTCTCCAGCATCTTAACTCTTCATATTTCCTCTTCACAATTCCAAAATTCTCCAAATCCCTTTCATAGCTTTCTTATGCATAATCCTGCTAGACCAACATCTTCCCTCTTAAGCTAGAAATAGAGCATATTCAGAGGTTTTATGCTGTTGTGGAAAATCATACAGTGTATTTTAATTTAAAAACAAAATAGAATGCAAAGTACTTTAGGGAAAGGCATTCAATATGAATTCAGAGGAACTGCTTTCAAATCACAGCTTTGCTTCTTGTTCCGTGTTCGATGTTTAGCAATCACTTAAACTCACTAGATTTACTTTTGTAATCTAAAAAAAGAAAAAAAAAGAGGATTGGATTAGATAATTTCTGGAATCAAATCATAAATCTGGTTTATTGGGTTTATAATTTAAAGTTCTTTGAAACTATTTAGAACTGTTTTTAAAAAGTGAACCAATGTGATTCTAAATCAAATTTAAGGGTCTGGTTTTGAGGATAAGAAGCAATTCATAAGTTCTTAAGCAATTAAAAAGAACAACTTATAACTCATTCCTGTGTCTGGAATTTTCTTCTCATCTCCATCTCTTCTAGGCCTCTTTCAGGTTGTAGTTAAAAGCTTGCCTTATCCTCCTTTCTGTAAGAAACCTTTTTGATCCCCCTTCATGCTAATGCCTTCCCCCTAAGATTTAGTTCCATTTTATCCTGTGTATATATCTTATTGATACATAATTGTTTTCATGTTGTCTCTTCCCCTCCTTAGTTTGAGAACTTCTGTCCTTTTCAAATGCCAGGTCCCTATTTTGAGGTATCTAGATGGCACAGTGAGTGCATAGAATTGCTGGTCTTAGAGTTAGGAAGATCAGAGTTCAGATCTTGCTGTACACATTTACTAGCAATGTGACACTGGAAAAATGACTTCCCCTTTATTTGTCTTAGTTTTCTCAACTGTAAAATGGGGTTAATAACAGTATCTACTTTGTAGGGTGGTGGTGAAGATCAGATGAGATAATATTTGTAAAGCAATTAACAGAGTGTCTGGCACATTGCAGATTCTATAAAATATCTCCCCCTCCTCCCAGTCCTTCCTCCTTCTTCTGATATTTATTTATAGAGTGCCAGTTCAGAGTAAGGTCTGAAGAGGCAAGGGGGATAGAAGGATCGAGGGGAAGTAAACCACTTAGTTACCTCATTTCTTCCTTTCTGTCCTTCTGTTCTGAAACACACACATAATGCTGCTTTAGCTTCAGTAGTGTTCTTTTAACTCTAGTTAAAACTAGTAACTCCAGTCTCACCAATCTTGTGTCTCACCTTAGAACTTTAGCCTTCACTCTTTTCAAGCAGTGTCTTAGGTAGTCCATGCTGCCTAGTTTTCACTGAAGCATACATGAGTCGTAGAATAATACTTCTTAAATTATCCTAAAGTCTTAGGTTTTATGTTAGAAAGGAACATTAGAACTTGACTATTACAACCACGTCATTTTATAGATGTGGAAATTGAGATTCAGTGACTTGCCTAAAATCACAGGATGCTCTTCCTGGTACTAGTCTTACATTTCTTAATTTATCAAATTTATTAATAAATTAATCTTCAGAGTACTTCCATGAACTGTACCATGCTTATTTATTTAGTGCATATGGGGATGGAGCACTGGTAAAAGGGAATAGAGAAAATCTGAGGTGTCTAATAGATGTGTCTTGGAAAATTTGCATAAATTAATTTTTGGATAATATACAGGATATTTACTAAAAGTAGAGTAGAATAATATAGGAAACCTTAAGAGGTTTTTGTAAAGCAAATAAAAACTTACATTTAAGTATATTATGTTAGAAATATGTATGTACGTATTACACATAGAATGAAAGATCCTTGAAACAGCAAGTCTTCCTTCTCCTCCCCCTTTTTCTGGCCTAACACAATGTCTGAGTAGTAGGTGTTTCATTTACCCTGTGCAGCAAGTAATGTTAACATTATTTCTTTTGTTCAGCTGAAGAAATTGAAGCACAGAACAGTTAAGTGGCTTTCTTGTAGTTGTGTAGACAGTAAATATTATAATTGAGCTCCACTTAGGTCTTCTGATTCTAAGACTGGTATATTTTCCACTGGAAAATGTTTGCAACATAGATAATTTATCCTTAACTTTATCTGTTCAAAATTCTGGATTTTGAAAATAATTTCTGAAATTGGGGTGAACCTGTGTTAAAATGTTTGCCTTTTTAAGGAGAAGGGAACAAGCATTTATTGAGTACCTAATATGTGTCAGACGTGCTAAGCACTTTACAGATACCATCTCATTTTAAAACTTCTTTGAGGCAGTTGTTATCCCCATTTTTATAGCTAAGGAAAGTGAGGCAAATTAAGGGACTTGTCCAGTGTGACAGTTAGTAAAAATATGAACTCAGATTATAACTCAGGTCTTGCTTTCTCCAGCCCAGCCCTTTATCCACTCCTCACAGGAGATTATATATATATATTAGAGAGAGAGAGAGACAGAGAGAGAGAGAGAGAGAGAGAGAGAGAGAGAGAGAGAGAGAGAGAGAGAGAGAGTGTGTAAATGTAATCTCTTTAAGAGGTAGAGCTGCTTTCATTTTTTTTTTTTTTCTTTTTTTCTATTTAAAGTGCACTCAGTGCTTGGATGGTAAGTGAATTCTTCATCTATGATTCTCTCATACCTACTCTGTGAAAGATAGTTGAATATTATTCCAATTTTTAACTGAAGAAATGTGGCCATTTTAATCTAGATTTTTAGAAGTGCTACATCCTCTTAGATTATTTTAAGTTTTTTCATATCAGTAATTGTGTATAAGTCTTAGGAAATCTTTCTACTTAGTTTATCATTTTACATATAAGCAAAGAGATTTTAAATATATTTTAAAGTAGATTCACTTAACTTTAAAATACAGATTTTAGCTGATGAGGTATGGTCAATGCTGTGGCCATGGCTATACTTTCCAGCTGAATTCAGGTGACTCCTTTGGAGCTGAATCATGGAGCTGGTAATGAGACTTGAGTCAGGAGTTAGTGAGTCCGGAAGCCTGTGTGCCCTCTGTGATGGAATACAGTCTCCATACAGAATGCTTCTGTTACTATTTATTTGGTCTGCCACCATTTGGGTGAATAATGGAGGTTTTTCTTCCAAAAATTAAATTCCTGAATGTATAACCTTGACCCTTAACTTTTAGTATTATGTAGTGTATATTTCAGTGTGGCATATAGTATCATCCTGTACTCCGAGATTCCCTTTCAATTTAGCAGAATAGTTTGTACATTTTAAAATGACTGAGAACATTAAGTAAATTAAAGGCAGTCTTTAAAGATAGTCTTCTTGCCTATTAATTTGTAACAGCTTAGAGCACTGTATAGTTCATGTTCAGGCTCTACCTATTTCCCTAAAATGTAATGTCAGCATATATAACCACAAATTTGGTAGTATCCTCTGTGACCTTTATTTTTCCTAAATAATGTCTATGTAAAAAGAATGGTGGTAGGGGAGACATAATTAGAAACCATTTAATTCTTTATTTCTCAATGCAGCTGCTGATACATACACACAGTGTAAAAACTCCCTCGTAGATCTTGAAAGATTTGTGTATTTATTTTAGGGATAGGAAGCTAGAGAAAAAGATCCATTTTATTTTTCAGTGGTCAAAGGAATAAGAATATTACTAACCAGAAGCAAGAATATAGTGTTTAATGGAGAGGGAAGTATGTAGAATAATCCTTTGTATATTCTTTCTTAGAGTACCAAAGTTATTGTCCTCACTTCTTTGGTACTCTCTTTGAAACCATCATCTATCTTCTTTAACCCCTCCAAATGAAACAAAAAAATCCCAAATCTTACTTCTATATATATATGTGTGTGTGTGTGTGTGTGTGTGTGTGTGTGTGTGTGTGTGTGTGTGT
>JAJPUD010003710.1:113639-155207 GCA_023553655.1 Myrmecobius fasciatus | reverse complement strand
TGTGTGTGTGTGTGTGTGTGTGTGTGTGTGTGTGTGTGTGTGTGTGTAAATGTAATCTCTTTGAGGGGTAGAGCTGCTTTCATTTTTTTTTTTTTCCTATTTAATGTGCACCCAGTGCTTGGATGGTAAGTGAATTCTTAATCTATGATTCTTTCATACCTACTCTGTGAAATAGATAAAGTTAAATATTATTCCAATTTATAACTGAAGAAATGTGGCCATTTTTATCTAGATTTTCTAGTCTAGTAACTATCACTTGGGCTTAGAGATGGGGAAATTCCTATTGTAGATAGCCTTTGTGGGAGAAGGGGAAGTGGGAGTCAGGACACAGGAAAGATTTGTTGATTCTATTATATTAGTGTTAAAAGGTGGGGAGTAGGATACATTTCTGTCTTCCTAAGTTGTTGTTCTGCATTTTCTTATAGAAACATTTCTGCATAATGCTTGGGTTCCATAGTACAATGAATAAAGGATTCTATATTATAAGTTAAAATGTTTTTCCTCCCTAGCTTAAAAACCCTTTTTCATGGATGACATTTTGGGGAAAAGTAGCAATTCAACTTATACTTGGATTTTTGAAATATAATTCATTGTAAATCTAATCATTTTAAAAATGATTTTTAAAAATTAAATATAATGCAGATTTAAAAAAAAATTGATGTTGGTCAGAATGCAGTTTATATTGTTAATTTGCTATTGAACTTCTGATATTTACTGACTTAACAAGCATTTATTTATTTTATTTTTATTTTTTCATTTTTCCATTTATTTAATATTTTATTTTTCATACATGTAAAACAATTTTTAACATTTGTTTTTTAAAATCTGAGTTCCAGTTGTCTCCCTTTCTCCCTCCTCACCACCTACTACCCCATTGAGATGAAGTTATGCAAAACATTCCCATAAAAGTTATGTTTAGCAAGCATTTATCAGACACTTAGTAGGTGCCAGCCACTGTTCACATCTGTGTGAGTAAAAGAAAAATGTAAATATTAAGGTGAGGTGTGGCTAAAAGATGTTGACATAGCTTTGGAGAAAAACTTACTAGAACTTAAATAGATCAGAATGTATGTTGTCTCCTTCAAATTAGTCACTTTGGAAAATGTATGCTGAGGCTGATGCAATTTTTTTTTCTCTTCCTCCCTTCCTTTTAGAATTAACGTTATATATAGCTATTATCCAATGGAAGCAAATCTTCATTTGAAATCAAGTTTGTTGAATTAATGAAATAGGTAATCAGCTTAGATAATGACCTTTTTTTTTGGTATTTCTGGTACCAAAATCTTGTAAATTAATTCTGAAGGCAATTCTAAAAGCATTCGTTCCACTAGAGGCATTGAATCAATAAGCATTTATTGAATACTTGCTAAAAGGGAGCTGAAAATGGGGGAAAGATAGGGCAGGGTATGATGACAAAATACAGAGTCAGAAGCAGAGGTAGGAGGAGGAATGAAGTTTGACTGACTTGGACAATTTCTTAGAATGAAGCTTTTAGGAACAACTTGGCAAAAGGAACAGAAAACCCCAGAATTGGAGAAATGTTCCAGTTAAGAAAGCCATAGATACTGATGGAACTGAAGTAGTGTGGGGCAGTGAATAAAAAAACTTCCAGGAACCCCCAGGTTCAAGTCCCACTTCTGGCAAATACTGTCTCTGTGACCTGGGCAAGCCTCTTAACCTCTCAGTTCTTTAGGGGTATCCAAGATTGTAAATGACATCTAAGGTGAATTGGTAGAGGGAATTTCCTCTCATGAATATTTCATGAATATTCAAGTCACAAGTCAAGTCCTTGTCTTTATTATTTGAATATGTGGGTGGGTAACAGGTAACAGGTAACTGGTGACAGTGCTGATGATAGCTTCTCTTTTCTTCCATCAAACTGAGGTTTTTTTTTTTTTTTTTTTTAAACCAATTTTCCTGGAGCAAGGCTAGGGTCCCTTAATGAAAGTGTTTCCACTAGTAGCTTGAGTTTATCAACCTGTGCATTTGATAAATCTTCATCTCAGCAGATTAGACTATAACCAGATGATGGCATTTGCTTTGTGATCACAAAATAGTTCTAGGATTCTGAAGTTCTCAGTTTCTAATTCCCTTGTTGGTCTTATTAGAAATAAGGACCTGAAGCAGTTATTGCATTGTCCCCGTGGACTTTTATAGAATTTTTTTTAAATACAAGTCTCAAATTTGTCCTTGCCTCTTCCAATCAGCAAAATTGCTAGTCTGAAACAGTCACATCATTAAATTATACAAAAATATAAGTTACTGGTATACTCTTTGTATTTTTTGTCATCCCTCAGGTCTACTAATTTATCAGGTATTATTGATTTTTTCTTCAATATGTCTCTTCTTTCTACCATTTCTTCCTTCTTATCTCTTCTGTCACCCTAATATTTTCTTATCTTTCTTACATGGATTACCACAGTTTACTTAGTAAACTTTACTGATTTCTTTATAGGACAATTTGCTGCCTGCTTAATTTTTCTAAAATCCTGCTTTAATCATACCACTCCTGATCAAGGATCTGTCGTGAGTGGTTTTGATGTTAAGTGCCTACCCTGTCCATTTTTTTTTTCTTTTTACTTCCTAACTCTCTGCTTTAATAGTAGTCTCCTCACTATCTTCCAGAATATACTCATTTTATCTTTATGTTATTTTTGTGTTTGTTCATGCTTCCTGGAATGCGGTTTTTTTTTGCATTTATTTGAATCATTTATTCAATAAAATTTTAAATTCTAATTCATACTTGTTTGTCCCTTTTCTGAACTCCTAGTATACTATTTAGTGTAATATTTTGGTTGCTCTCTAGTCATTTCAGTTGTACTTAACTCTTCATGATCTCCATTTGGAATTATCTTGGCAGAGATACTGGAGTACTTTGCCATTTCCTTCTCCAGATAATTTTACAGATGAGGAACTGAGGCATACAGGGCTAAGCAACTTGCCTAGTCTCACAGCTAGTAAGTCTCTGAGGCCATGTTAGAATTCAGGAAAATGGGTCTATCTAAATTTAGGCCTGCCACTTGGTGCCAGTTAGCCAGCAATCCATGGTGCCATTTAGCTGTCCTGTATGATAAAATAGTTATTATTTAATTATTTTACTTGGTTTAATCTTATTTCCTTTGTAAGTTCTTTGAATTCAGTTAATTTGATCAAATCTATTAGTTCATTATCTTTTATGTGCAAAACTCTTTGTTAGACATTAGGAGAGATATAGGGACTGTTGAACTATTCATGTATTTAATGTATTCTTTTAATGCTAAGCTTATAGTATGTGTGCAGGAAATTCTGGGGAGCCAAGTTTTATAACTATAAACTTAAGAAGAATGACAAAGAACAGGATATTCAAATGGGAGAAGACATGGATGGATTAAATATTTTCCTGGAAAAATGTAATGCATTGGATCTTTGAAGGATTCCTTCTGGTACTATAATTTTTGTTGTTGTTGTTGTTTTTATTCAAGTTTTAGACTTAGATGACTTAAAAACAGAATAATTTGCAACAATAAGAAATACCTACCAGTTAATATTTAGGGAAATTACATTTCTTTAATCTTTTTATAATGATGCATATTTAGGGATAAAATGCCATGCTCAAAATGGAGAATTAAAGTGTTGAATAGACTTTTAAGTTAATAATTGCTATGTGATTGGCATCTGTGATCTTTGGAGAGAGCATTTTGTTTAAAATATAGTTACTGATGGGTAATGTTTGCTTCTTGTGTCAAAAAATATCCTTTTAAAAAGAAAATCTTCCCATTTTTTTCACAGGACTTCCTGATCCATTTGCTAAAGTGGTGGTTGATGGATCTGGACAATGCCATTCTACAGATACTGTGAAGAATACACTTGATCCAAAATGGAATCAGCATTATGACCTGTAGGTTTAAAAGATTTGGAATAATGCATGTAATTCAAATTTGGTGATACAACATCTGAAAAGTATAGAATCATTGAAAATGATTGTCTTGAGGAAGAATTGTGGCCTGGGTGGTAGTGGTGGTTGGTTTTCTATTAGCTTCTTTTTTGAAAAGATCATCTATTGTCATAGCAGACATTGTTTTTTTGTTGTTTTATATTTTCTTAATCAGTAGTTACTAAAAGTGTACAACTACCTTGAAGATTATTTGTGATCTTTTTATTCAAAGATTGGAAACTGCTTTTCTATATGATTATTTCTTATTGATGCATTGTTTCTGTTATATCTGACTCTTCAGACCCCATTTGGAGTTTTCTTTGCAAAGATAAATAAAGATGCAAATTTTACCAGAAGGGTTTGCCATTTCCTATTCCAGCGCATTTTATAGATGAGGATCTGAGGCAAACAGAATAAAGTGACTTGCCCAGAGTCACATAATTGACCCAATATCTGAGGCCAGCTTTGAACTCATAAAGTTGATTATTTATGAAGGTGAAAAAAGGCAGAATAGAATCTAACTACAACAAAGCAGAACCTTAGTGTTTTTTTAAGCTTTTTATTTTTAAAAACATATGCATGTTCTTTGACATTAATCCTTCCAAAACCTTGTGTTTCAATTTCCCCCGTCTCCTCCCTCAGATGGTAAGTAGTCCAATATATGCTAACCATGGTAGAAATATATATTAAATTCAATATATGCATACATATTTATACAGCTATCTTGCTGCACAAGAAAAATCCTGTCAAAAAGGGGGGGGGGGAAATGAGAAAGAAAATAAATGCAAGCAAACAACAACAAAAAGAGTGAAAATGCTATTTTTGTGACCCATACTCAGTTCCCACTGTCCTCTCTTTAGCTGTAGATGACTCTCTTCATCACAAGATGCTTGGAACTGGTCTGAATCATCTCATTGTTGAAGAAAACTATGTCCATTAAAATTGATCATTGTACAATCTGGTTGTTGCCATGTGCAATGATCTCCTGAGCAAAATCTTAGTTTTAAGGCCTTTGATTAATTTGTTTAGTTTTAGGTCATTTTCTAGGAGAATAAAGTCTGAAATCATTTGATCAACATTTATTAAGTATCTACTATGGGGAGGAAGGTCAAGTGCTCTGGCTGTTAAGTCTTAAAATTAGGTGCTCTAAGAGGCCGAAATAAAAAGGGAGCAAACTTTATGCACATGGAATTGCCAGGGCTTCATATCATAGAGATGGGACATGCCATGTGTAAGTATTCCAATGTGGTTACATTTTAAGAGTATGTAGAGGGAAGTAAAATATGAGAAGGCTGGGGAGTTAGAAAGAGATGAGGTTGTAGAAAGCTTTAAATGTAAAATGGAGTTTATATTTGACTCTAAAGACAATGGGGAGTCACTGGAACTTATTGAGTAACGGAATGATAGGTAGAGACCTCTGCTTTAAGAAAATCACATTGTTGGCTTTATGGGAGTTGGGTTACAGTAGGGAAAAAACTCGTTTGAGGTAGACTAACTACTTAAAAAAGGCTATTGCAATAGTCCACTTGAGAGATGTTTGAGGACCTGAATTTAGGGGGTAGCTAAGTGAGTAGAGAGAAGCTAATTAGTTCAAGAGATGTAGAAATAGAAATGGCAAGATTTGGCAACTGAATGTATGTATGAGGAAAGTGAGAATGAGGAGTTTTGGATAATCCTAAAGTTGTGAACTGGTAATGATGATTTAGAGAGAAAATACAAGGCCAAAGACAGAGCCTTGGGAGTTCACCCACAATTGATAGTTATGATGCTGATAATGATATATCAAAGGAGATTGAGAAAGTTTAGTCTGTTAAGTAAGAAGAGATCCAAGAGAGAAAAATATGAAAACCTGGAGAGGAGGACATGTCAGGAAGATAGGTTGGTCAGTAGAGTCAAATGTAGCAGAGAAGACTGGAAAAAGGTCCATTAGCTTTTTCAGTCTTTGGTAATGTTAGAGGGTGGTTGCATTTGAGTAGTGAGTAGAAAGATAGAGGAGAATTAGAGAAGTGTTATCAAGTATTGAAGGCTTTTTCAGGATGTTTGGGAGAATTTATATAGAAAATAAGCAGAGTGTTTGAAAGATTGATGATAGAGCCTATCATTAATAGGATCTATTGAGGGTTTCTTAAGGAGAGATGAAACTGATGCAAGTTTGTAGGCATCAAGGAAAGAACCAATTAATAGGAAAGTATAGGTTTAGGTGTTAAGAGTGAGAGAATGATAGTGGTAGTCTTCTGGAGAAGGCAGGAGGGAACAGAACCATGGATATACATATATACATAGATGAATTGGCATTGATGAGGAGCAAAGCTGAATTTTCAGGAGAGAGTAGAGTAAAGAAAGAAAAAATAGTGAAAGAAGATGTCAAGAGGTTAATGAAATAAAAGAGAGAAAGGACAACCCAAGGTGAATGACCTTGGTTAAATATGGGATGAAGTCCTCAGGTGGAGAGAGGGGAACATAGAAAGATTTAAGAGAAGTTTAGAATAGCCCTGGCAATAGAGAATTTATTTGAAAACTGTAAAATTCTTCATGAGTTTGCATGTGAGTTCAGTTCTGGTCTCAAGACACTTATTAGCTGTGTTACTTTGGCCAAGTCATTTAACCCTATTTGCCTCGGTTTTCTCATTTGTAGAATGTCCTGGAAAAGAAAATGGCAAGTTATTCATCAAAAACCCCACAAAAGTGGTCATGAAGAGTTGTGCGTGATTGAAATGACTTAACAGCAATAACAAAATAGGCAGCCAAGTGGATAGAACCTGGAGTCAGGAAGACCTGAGTTCAAATATGAGTTCAGATATTGCTGTGACTCTGAAAAAGTAACTTAACTCTAAAGCGTTAAGTAATCCTTAGCTCTTAGTTGCCTCAGTTTTCTTATGTGTAAAATTAGCTGTAGAAGAAAATGCCAAACCATTCCAGTATCTCTGTCAAGAAATCCCCATTTCGGGTCATGAAGAGTTGAGCATGACTGAAAAACAATAATAAAAGGTATTTATTGTTGCTGTGGATGGAGCCAACCTTTATAGTTTCAAGTGTTTTCCAGTCCTATTCATTAGCATGAATAGGAATGGAGGAGTCTGATGATGATAGTATTTCAGATTTGGGTTTTATCAAGGTAGGAGTGTTGATAGGACAGAGAGGGAAAGGGTTTGTGAACAAAGTTGAACTGGTTCATTTATAGGGGTTGGTATTTGGAAGGATAGAAAAGGATAACCAGAGTAGTGCTGATGTCCTGAAAGGTGAAGAGATTGGAGGTTGTGGTGAGGACAGAGAATAGTTTTTAGAGGAATAAGACATAGGAATAAATGGAATGATAAGAGAGAATTATCAGAAAAAGGAATTCAAATTCCAAGGGTGGAGCCAAGATGATGGAGTAAAGTCAGGATGCTGCTTGAGCTCTCCCAGTTTCTCTAGAAAACCACATGAAACTGAGCCTCTGAACACAATCTGATGGAATGAAACCTCTCTCCAGCTCAAGATAGACTGAAAACCTTCAAGAAAGGTCAGTCTCACTAGGGTGAAAAGGGTGTTCAGCCCAGCTCAGAGAGACTCCAGGAAAGCCGGTGAGAGGGACTTCACCACAGCAGATCAGCAACTAAGGCCCTTGGTCCTGGCTCAGTAGAGGAGGATAGCAGGGGGGCAGCTTCCAGTCCCAGCTCAGAAGGCAAACTCTGGGACACCAGGCTGTTTCCTGAAGAGAGCAGGCAAATACCCCTGCAAACACAAGGGGGCGCTGTGCTCAAAGCCAAGGTCAGAGCTGTACAGGAAGCTGTACTCCAGGAGCAGATTCAACCATAAAAGTAAAAAGAAAAGGGAAATGCCAAAAAAAAAAAAAAAAAAAAAAAAAAAAAAAAAAAAAAAAAAAAAAAAGAGGAAAGAAAATGAGCAAAAAACAGAAAAGAAGCTTGACCATGGAAAGCTATTGTGGTGACAGGGCAGGCCAAAACAACAACCCAGAGGAGGCCAGAATTATCCACAAAAAAGGGAGATCAATTGGTCTCAAAACCAAATTCTTAGGCAGTGCTCATGAAAGACTGCAAAAGGCAAAGAAGAGAGGGAGAAGAAAAAATGAGAAAAGAACTGAAAGGTATGCATGAGAAAAAAAAAAAACTCTGAAGAAAATAACTCCTTAAAAAGTAGAATAAACCAAACGAAAAAAGAGATATAAAAGATAACAGAAGAAAATCACACACTAAAAACTAGAACAGGGCAAGTGAAAGCTAATGACTTTGTGAGACACCAAGAATCAAACTAACTAAAAAGAATAAAAACATGGAAGAAAAAGAATGAAAAATATGGCAAAACAGCCAACCTGGAAAATAGATCCAGAAGAGACAATTTAAAATTATTGGCCTACCTGAAGGCCATGACCAAAAAAAGAGCCATATCTATAGCATTCTACAAGAGGTCATTAAGGAAAACTGGCCCCGTATTCCAGAAATGCAGGGTGTATACTCATTGAAAGAATCCATTGATCACCTCTGCAAAGAGATCCTACAAGGAAAACAAGGAGCATTGTTGCACAACTCCAAAACTACAATTTAAAGGAAAAAATACTGCAAACTGCTAGACAAAAACAATTCAAATGTCAAGGAGCAATAGTCAGGATTACCAGGACCTGGCAGCTTCTATAATAAAGGACCAGAGGACCTGGAACCATATTCTGGAAGGGAAAGAATTTAGGGTTACAACCAAGAATTAACTACCCAACGAGACTCTTTCAGGGGAGAAGATGGATCTTCACTGAAGTCAGAGACTTTCAATCATTTTTATTGGAAAACAAAAACAAACAAACCCAGAACTAAACAGGAAATTTAATCTGCAAACATAAAAAAAGAAATTCAGCATTCATGATTGTGGAAAGGGAATACTTGTGAAGTTGGCAAAATTAGGGATTTGACTATTTGTGTTTAGTTAAAGAGAAATACAGAATTAAATTATGGGAATTGAATAGGATATAAAGAAGTAGGATGGCAGACAGTGAGTCAGGCCCTGACTTCATTGAGAAGGAAGGAGAATGTTCTGAAGATTGGTAGGTAATAACTACCAGCATTTGGTAATTGAATAAATTTGGATAGTGTGAACTTCAAAAGAGAAAAGATTATTGTATTAGATGTTTTACAAATTTTACAAGGTATTTGCTGTAATTCTCATTTTTTAAATTGAAGAAGCTGAGCTTTATACAGCTAGTATTTGTCTGAGGCCAAATTTCAATTTGTGCCTTCCAGGACTACCACTTTATCTACTCTATCACACCTATTTATTTTAATTGATGGAGTAGACTCTGAAAGTGGCAATGAGGAGCAATGAATATTTAGAATCTCCCAAGATTAAAAAATTGGAAGATATGAATGAAGGTAAAATAAGAATTGGGAAAGTGTGACTGTATATATAGCATCTGGAAGGAATCTGGTCTTATTGAATGCCAAGAAATCAAAGGAGTATGAGAGGAAAAGGTCTAAAATGAAGTACAGTTTATTAACCATAGAACAGAAAAAATTCAAAGCATAGTGGAAAAGGCAGGGAGATTTTCAAACATTTATTTGATATATTTTTATGTGACAATAATTATGCTAGGGACTGGATTAGCGAATACATCTATATTGTTTTAATTTTTATTTCCTCCAAATATAACTGATTTAAATATTTTTCCTTGTAATTTTAAAATTAAATATATATGGGGCAGCTAGGTGGCACAGTGGATAGAGCACCAGTCCTGAAGTCAGCAGGACCCGAGTTCAAATCTGATCTCAGACAC
Source organism: Myrmecobius fasciatus (assembly GCA_023553655.1). NCBI lineage: Eukaryota > Metazoa > Chordata > Mammalia > Dasyuromorphia > Myrmecobiidae > Myrmecobius > Myrmecobius fasciatus. The sequence continues at coordinate 145,536 of JAJPUD010003710.1, read as the reverse complement.
TTAACACTTCCTAGCTGTGTGACCCTGGGCAAGTCACTTAACCCCCAATTGCCTCAGTCAAAAAAAAAATTAAATATGCGTATGTACCAAAATATATGTGTTTGTAGATATATATGTGTGTATATACACATACATATGTATATATTCTTTTGAATATTTTGACTTCATAGTTTTTGGCAACTTATTTATGAGAAAAGGCTTTGTGTCAATTCCCTACCAAATTTATATATTTGACCTCTTATGGTAGATATTTGATGAAATTGTTTACCTTAGCTAGTTTGATTTTATTTGTGTAAAGTCTATTTTTTTTTGTATAATTGATATTGCCTTTTATTATTTCTAATATATGTGTCTATTTATTACCCCTCTTTATCCAAAGCTATAAAAGATGTAACCTTTCATCATCCTCCAATTTTTATGATGACTTTTTATATTTTGTTTGTCCATATGATATTTATTGTAGTGTATGGCACACCTTTGGCTTACTTATATCTAACACTCAGCACAAATACCCAAAGGACACATTGTTTTTAAGACCAAGCAATGTGAAGGGGAAAAAAAAAAAAGATTCAGGTGGATTAGAACAAGAAAGCAGGCATTGGGGTTTATAGTGTGGTTTGCTCTTTGGCCATTTAGAGATTTAATATAGTAATTGGAAAGAGGAAGAAGGAATGGAAATTTGCTAACTATTGGAGAGCAACTATGCAGTGTCAGTGGATGGAGGAGATCAGCTTAGGAGGCAGAGGAGTAGAATGTAATGCCCTCATATTATTTTGGCACTAAGTAGATGGATCATACTATGATTTTTACTTGTTTTGCATAGTCATTGATGTTGAAATAATGAAGTCAGGGTGCATGTTTACTCAAATAATGATGAATTCTAATTTTTCAAATTTATTTGCCTTTTTAGAGTGGGTAGAAATTTGTGGGGTTTTTGCGTATTTAAATTTTTTCATTAGTGCTTGTAATTTCATTAATTTAGAGAACTTTTTTTTTTTTTTGCTGAGGCAGTTGGGGTTAAGTGACTTGCCCAGGGTCACACAGCTAGGAAGTGTTAAGTGTCTGAGATCAGATTTGAACTCAGGTCCTGCTGACTTCAGGACTGGTGCTCTATCCACTGCACCATCTAGCTGCCCCGAGAACTTCTTTTGAAGACATCTCCGATACCAGTGCAGATAAACTTCCTTCTGTGTGACTTATAGACTTAGGAAGTTGCTTGGGCCATCAAGTTTAAGTGGATTTGCTCAGGTTCAGATGGGCTGTCAGTATGTGTTAGAAGTTTGATGATATCATGTCTGCGTGATTGATTCAGGGTCAGTTCTCTATCCACATATGTTTATGATTTTATTTAAATAGTTGAAAGAATTTGATGGATTTTGTAATTTCACTAGAAAAAATAATTTCATTTCATGATTTTATCATTGTGGATACTTGTTTTACTGATAGTGATAATAATTCATAACCTGATAGTTAACCTTTTGGTGATAAGCCTCTTCAGATTTCCATAAGACTGGCTGATCTTTGGTTGAAAGACAAACATTGATAGGTATTCGAAACCTAGAAACTTAGTAAGAACTACAAGAGAAGGATGTTCTCTTGCTGGCGCAGTCTTCAAGAACTACCTTTTCACCATGATGGGGATTATAGAACTTCTGCTGAATGTATTACAAACTGATACATTAATTTTTTTCATGACTTTCTGTATTTTCTACCCTTGATATTGATTTTCATTTTTACACAAGTTATGCCATCCAAAAAACAAAACAAAACAAAACCCTATTAGTTTGGCTCATGTGGTATTTAATTCTTTACTAGGAATATGCAGTTTCATAGCTCTTTGATTCACTCAAACTCAATTCACATAAGTCAAGGCATCATCCAGTGATTTCAATGGTCCTTGTTGAAAATGAAGGGCAAACAACAATTTCCTTCCTTCCTTCCTTCCTTCCTTCCTTCCTTCCTTCCTTCCTTACTACCTGGACTCAGATCGTACGACCTTCCTGCCCTCCCTCCTTCCCTCCTTCCCTCCCTCCCTCTCTCCCTCATGATTTTTCTTTTCTCTTCAGGACAGACTTATCAGATGCTTTTAGTACTTTATGGCACTATGAAGTTAAACCCCAAATGTTTTGCTTTTTCTTTGTAATGTACCTAGTCCCCATTTTCACCTTTTTATTTTATTGTTTCCAACTGCTGAATAGTGAAATATTTTCCGAACTAATAGATGATCTAAGTTTGTTTGTTTGTTTTTTCTCAATTTAATAAACATTTAAGTGCCTGTTAGACATTGTGCCTATAAAAAGAGGTAAAGGAGGTCCCTACCCTCAATTAGTTTACAATCTAATGGGAGAGATAACATATAAATAAATATATACAAAACAAGATTTATATTAGACAAATAGGAAATAATTAAAAGAGGAAAAACACTGGAATTAAAAGGAATTAGGGAAGGCTTCTTGTAAAAGGTGGAATTTTAGTTGAGAACTAAAAGAAACCTGGGAGGTCAGTAGTACTTGGCCTTGAGGAAGGAGAGCTTTCCAGGCATGGGTGATAGCCAAAATGCCTGGAACTGAGAGATGGGATGTTTTGTTCATGAAATAGGCAGAGGCCATTGTCACTGAATCAAAGAATATGTTTTGGGAAGTAAAGTGTAAGAAGATTGGAAAGATAGGACATATTGAATGCCAAACATAGTTATTTGCTTCTGGAGGCAATGGAGTTTAATGAGACAGACATATTTGGAACTGAGCTTCTACAGTGAAGAGAAAATTAATTATCTGTATAATCTAATTCACCTTTTTGATCTTGTTAAAATAACTATTAAAATTAGTATAAGGTCACCTTCTTCACAAATCTGATAATAGGGTTAAATAAACAACTTTTTAAAGGTTACTTTTGTTAAATTTTTTATGGATATTTCAATGAGTAATAATTTTATTTGGTTGTTTAGACTTAATTTGAGCTTTATTTTTTTAATTTTTAGAAAACATTTTATTTTCTCCCTAATTATATGTTAAAACAAATTTTTAACATTTTTTTAGTTTTGAGTTTCAAATTGTTCCTACCTTCCCTTTTCCCTCTCTGTGATGGTAAGCAATACTATAGGTTATATATGTGCAATCATATAAAACATTTTATTAGTAATTTTGTATAAGAAGAATAGAAAAGAAAGAAAATTAGTATGCTTCAGTTTGTATTCAGACCATTATCAATTCTTTTTCTATAGGTGGATAGCATTTTTTGTCACATCAATTTGTCAATTTGTGATTGTCTTGTCTACACAAGACAATACACTCCTTGTGTCCCCTAATTTGTGTTTTTATGTGGTACTTCTAGAGAAGAGATAATAAGGTATTAAAGATTAAACATAAATTTATGTCCCTATCACCTTTAGTAAGAACTTTTTATTATTTTCCCTTTGTTTTGTCATTTTATCATTGAAATGTTACCAAACAAAACAAAAATATGTTTTTGAAATTTGGTTCCATATTTTATTATATTGAACATGAGTTCATAGGGTATCAAAATAAATGAATTTTAATGATACTAAGTATAATACCAAGCAAAATTTCATATATCTTAAATAGTACTTATGAACTTGTTATTATGTACTTCAATGAAATACCTTTTCAGTGTTTCACTTTATTGATCCATTTGCAACCTATCCATAGTCTCATTCTGTATTATTTTTGTCGATGTCCTCCCATGTTTCTTTAGAATAATCTTAAATGTGTAAAATGAGTTTGCAAGTTTTCCATTCAGAAGAGGATTAATTATGGAATCAAGTCATTAGCCCATCAGGGGAGATCATCACATAAAGATATCATAGTTAAAAAAGAACACTTTACTGAAAGTCTGGAAATCTGTGTTGGCATTAATTAGAATGGTGAAATAAGTCATTGTAGCCCTCACTTTGGTTGATCAGTTATAAAAGGAGGAAATTGGATTAAAGATCTGTGAAGTTCCTTCTAGTTCTAAAATTCCCTCATCTTTAATTACCTGTAAATCTGAAGAATAATATTATAGAGAATATAATTAAAACATTGAGGTAAGGGATGGAAAGGACTTGAGTTATCATATAGTTTATCCTTATTTAATAGGTGAAGCAATGGAGACATAAACAGGTAGAATGACTTGCCCAAGGCCTTACTGAAAGTTAGTGAAAGAATTGGGGCTAGAATTCTGGCATTCTCTCTGTGTCTCTGTCTCTGTCTCTCTCTTAGATGAATGAATATAAAGGAAAAATATCTAAAAAAAATGTGTGTAAGTTAATTGTATTATTTTGTCTTCCCCTTTGTAATTGTTTTTGTTTAACCTTAGGCTCAAATCAATTCACATGATGCATTTATGATTCTTATAAACCATACATTGAGTTTCCTCTTGATTGTTCATTCAGTAAATGTTTATTGAGCATCTGCTATAAATATCACTAAAGGAGACACAAAAACATAAGCATAAACACAAAAACATAAGAATAAGCTCCTTAAGGAGCTTATTCTCATTGGTGAGTTTAGGCATCCACATTGTAATATTGCAAGGCAAAAATTGTCACAGTGATGCATTAACAAAGGGGATAATTAAAAATTATCTGTCAGGGTACATTGTAAAAAAAAGGGAAGATACACACACGTTCATATATTCACACGTATATGTGTATATGTATGTATATATGTATGTATATTAGTCAGTTGATTCAGATTACTTCCAAGGTCACTCTGTTCTGTACTTCTGTGTGCGAAATGTAATAGAAAGGGACTTTAAATATTGTTTACTTGGCTGTAAGAACTCAGAGGGAATTATAATTATGGGGACATATACTTGGGAAAGATTTCAAACAAAAAATGGTCAGAATCCAACTTCTGAAAAATGAATGGCAGAGAATCAAAAATAGCTTAGTAGAATTATTGCAGGAATTTAGCTCTTTGTTGTAAATTCATATGGAATAAATCTAGATTTGTTCAAGGACACATGAAATGCAAGGGAACATAAATAGACCCATATGTGGAAAGTACTCCAGAAACATGAGATTCTCCAGCAGTATTACTTTCTTATACCACAAATAGGTTCTTCCTGTCTTTTTCTTTTCATCTTTCAGATACAACTTTTGACACAGGATGAGATATCTACTTTTAATATTAGAAAATAATGCGATTTCTTTTATGTGCTGTCTGTATTACTCAGTGCAGGTAGAGAAGGAAGGTCACATCCTCATCATGATTATTGCCAGTGCTTGCTTCATTCACATTCATACATCTAAACTATTTTGCCCTCTTGATAATGATTAATATTGAAAATCAAATTGAGTCTTAGAGGATAGGAAGGAACAATTCAGATAAAGAGGAAGGATATGGCATAACATGAACTAAAATTCAGAAACAATTGAATTAGTTAATGTTATTTGCAATGGGGAAATATTATGGACTTTTTCACTAAATATAAGATAAAGCAAAGATGCTGCCTTTCCCCTATTATTTGACATAGTTCTCAAAATGGTGGTTATGGCAATACAGTAAACAAAAGACATATACTTTGGGAAAAAAAAATAGACACTATTCCTATAGGCAGATGTTATAATAATGGTTTATTTAGAAAACTTCATGGAACCAACAATGTAACTTATTGAGGCAGTTGATAGCTTCAGTAAATTAGCAGAATGTAAAATAAATTCACAAAATTTTCTGTATTTCTATGTAGAAGTAATAATCTAGGTAGAATTACTAGGGAAATCAAAATAAGCACAAAATATATTCATTAAAAATAAGTACAAAATGTATAAAATATCTGGGAATTATTCTATCAAAGTATACTTAAGACTTAGAGATAGAAATACAAAACTATTTAAAGAAATCAAGAATAACAAATAATTTTAAATCTTTTTATTGCTCATGAGTGTGCATTACCAATAAAAATAAAAATTAGAAATTTTCTATATTAGTTTTCAGATTTAGTGCTCTGCCCTTTAAAATACAAGAAGTTGTATTATAAATATAAGTAAAATAATGACAGAATTGATTTGGAAGAAAAAAAAGACCAGATTTTAAAGAGAAAAATAATACTGTTCTCCCATCCTCCCCAAAAAGAATGCGTAGAATCACAGGTCTGGCTCTCAACTTATGTAGAAACCATAAAAATTATTTGGGAATGGGTTAAAAAATAGAAAGCTATTTTAGTAGATCAATTATAAAAGGAAGAAGCAGAACTCAGTAACCCAGTATTCAGTTAGATGTGAGAACACTAAGTACTTGAGAAAGAATTCCTTTTAAAAAAATTTTATTATAATAGTATATTATTTTCCAATTACATGTAAATTGGTTTCCAGCTTTAATTTTTTTAAGATTTTGAGTTCAAAAAAAAATTTTTTTTCTTCTTCCCTATCTTGCCTCCTTCCCATTTACATGCTAGCTAGAAATCTGATATAGGTTATATGTGTACATTTATTTTTAACATATTTCCATGAGTCATGCTGAAAGAAAAATCAGAATAAAAGGGAAAAACAATGAGGGGAAAAAAAACAAAAGGAAGAAAAGGTGAAAATAGTATGCTTTGGTCCATATTCAGTCTCCATGGTTGTCTCTGGAAGTAGATGGTATTTTTCACTCAAAGTTATATTATTTTTCTGAAAGCACCTGGCTCTTGGGTAGATGGCCATATTACAGGTGAAGGATCAACCTATTCAGGAGGATTCCAGCTTTGAATCTTGCCAGCAATGACTGAAAGATAGAGAGTCCTACCCCGGTCCCTGGTAATTATCACAGGACAATCTATTTCCCTTTCCTTTATGGAGGTGGACAGTGGCAGTGTCTTTGATGCCTGGGAGATATCCTTCTCTTGCCATATAATCTGGAAAATTCTATTCAGCTTTTATATGATCAATGGTAATTGTAAATTTCAACTGTAATAGTATCTACACCAGAGGCTTTGCCACATGAAAGGAGCCTAATAGCATTTAAAACTTCATCTTTAATTGGAAATTGAGCTAGAGAGGGATTGACTTAAATCTGAGATATAGTCAGTGGCATTGGCATTGATTGATGGTTCATTGGGAACACTATGGAAATATTCAACCTATCTAGGATCAGGTCCTTATTACTAATCAGTCGGGCTCCATCAATACATCAGTTGTATTTGGCCCATAAATAGCCTTAAGAACACCACAAAAGTACTTTGAATTGTTACAGCATAAAATGGAATTTTCTGCCTTCTTACTGAGCCAAGAATCTTGCGTACCTCTAATCTTTGCTGTCTCTTTACTTTTGTTGGAGATAAATGATGGTGCCTTCTTAGAGATGGAGGAATAAGCCTTCTGGTAAAAACCTATGAAAGTCTCTTTTTTTAATTAGCAGCTTTTGAATTTCCTTCTCATTTTGTCAAACCAATCTTGATGTTTGTGAATATTCTAGCCCAGATGAGTAAATTAAATGCTATACTAAAAACTACCCACTCATTTTCTGCTGCACTCTTGCCAACCATATGTCTCAGCTTTCACTCCAAGTTAGCAATAAACTTAGAGAAGTGCTCTAATCTAATGAAGTTAAGTATCTCTGGTAACCTTTGCCTTGAGGCCACTCACTGCTTTTACTGAATGTGTAAGTCACCAGAATTACCAACTTGTCCTCTTTTGTCACACTGATGATGAAAATCTCCATGTCTTCAAAAAATTTTTCTTTAACCGTATCAGAGTTTGTCATGGTGGGAGCATATGCATTAATGATGGTGGTTTAGTGCTTTCCTGCAAGTGGCAATTGTTTGTCAGAAGCCTGTTGTTCACTCTATTGGGAAGCATGCAAGCTTGTTTACTAGGATAGTTTTGATTGTGAAACCTATGCCAGCTTCATGGTGCCTCCCCATCACTGTGGCTACTCCAGAAAAATGTGCATCTGCCTCTGACTTCAGTAAGCTGATCTTTGTTTGCCAGTCTTGGTTGCTATTTTGATGCAGTTCCTGCTAAGTTATCTCTCAACATGAGCTGTTTATCTTTTGAGTACTGCATTTCATATTATCCATAAGCATGTGCACATTCCACGGAAACATCTTCACAAAAAGTTTTTGTACTTTTTTTGTGTTTTGGTCACAAGGTGGGATCCCTACTTGCTATAGTACGCAGACCAGGTTTGGGTGAATCGGATAATTTTTAGGAAAGTTTGGAAACTTTGAAAATCATATGGAATTACTCTAAAAAAAAGTGATTTGAAATGTCTATGATCTTTTACCCATAGATATTATTTCTAACCATATATTTGTTTTCTCTCCTCAGTCCTCTCACTCAACTTTATTCCCTTATCCTCTCTGCTGAGATTGCTGCCTAATCTTGCACTAAAAGATTAGAGACCCAGAAAAGAGAAGTCTTTCTTCTCATTCCTCTGACATCATCCCTACCCTTTCACCCTTTTGTTTCATTCTCTGAGAGTGAGGTGGTCCTGATTGTCTATATAGCCAACTACTCTGTTTACTGTCATTTCCATCTCCTTTTGGCTTCTCTAACAGATTGTCCCCACCATTATCCCCATTCTCTCTTATCTTCTATTTCTTCCTCTCTATTAGATGCATAGGAACACACCCATTCTTTTTTTTTTTTGCTTTGGCAATTGGGATTAATTGACTTGCCCAGAGTCACACATCTGGGACGTGTTAAGTATCTGAGACCAGATTTGAGCTCAGGTCCTCCTAACTTTAGGGCCGGTGCTCTAGCCACTGTATCACCTCGCTACCCATTTTTAAAAGTAAAAAAAAAAAACAAAACAAAACAAAACCTCAAAAAAGTCTGTCATGCCCTCTCTGCTATCATTCTATATCTCTTCTCAGCTAAAATCCCTGAAAAAGCCCATCTACATTGGTCTTCTGTTCCTCTCCTTTTTTTTTAAACTCTCTATAATCCAGATTATAATCTATTCATTTGAAACTGATCTCTTCAAAAGAATCTTATTCTCTTAATTACCAACTCTAATGGACTTTTTTGGATTCTCATACCCTTTATCTTATCTGTAACATTTGTCATTTGACAACATTCTCTTTCCTACCTTGATTTTCATAATTGTTCTCATTTGGTTCTCTTAGATTTGTTGACTTTCTTGTGACTCTCTGTATCTCTGTCTCTCTCCTTCTCCCTCTTTCTCCCTTTTTCTCCTTCTCTTTCTTGTGTCTCTCTCCCTTTCTTTCTCTGTCTCTCTGTCTGTCTCTCTTTTTGCACTGGATCTTCATCCATGTCAAGTCTAGTAATTTTGGCTGTCCTGGGACTTTTTCTTTCTCTGTATCTCACTTGGATTATTGCAGTTATTTTTGAGTTTGTTTTTTTGGCTTCAAGTCTGCCCCATTCTAATCTATTCTCCACTTAGCTGCCAAAATAGTTTTCCTTAAGTGTGGATCTGACCATGTGACTCTCCTTTTAAGATGAAATTCAGACATCATCTTTTGCATGAAACATTTCCTCCTCAGGTTACTTTTTTTTTTTAAACTTCTTTGGGTAGACACATATATTTACACACACATGAATTTCATAATTTTATATTCTTGGAATTATGCCAACAAAGTTGAGATGAGATTGACCCTAGGCATCAATGGAAGGCATGCTGGGGCAGGTGGTGACTCATGGATCTAGGATGCTCCCAGATGGCTAGGGAAAAGTAAAGTTATGAATCTGTTGAAGTTTTGATGATGTGTGTTATAGCCTCCTACCAAATTACAAGAGATTTCATGGAGATATTTAAGGAAAATTACTCTGAAGAATGCAAAGAATGCATCAGTCAAGTGACTTCATGCATTTGGAAATTGAAAGACTATTGACTAACCTATAATATGTATATTTAAGAAATGAATTGGGACCAACTAGAATTGAATCCTCATGTTTTTATTGCTGTTAAGAAAGCCAAACTAAAATCAATAGAGGAAGTTTTGCACCTTTCTGGACCAGATTTTCAGACTAACAAAACTGTCCATCATGAATGGCCAGCATTTATTGAAAACAGTCTCATTAGCACCATGGAACAATTGTACATAAGAAACTCAACTTTGACGTCTCAGTTCTTAATAGACTTTATATTATACTAATGATAGGTGGGAATTTCAGAGCTCTTTGGATGTAATTTGGCTGGAAAGACTCAGAAATTGGCCTTCAGCTCTCCCTATGTATGCAGTACCCTTTTGAGTATAGAGGGCTAGAGTCAGATGTGATCTACATTTGTCTGAGGATATTTTCCCAGACAAGCACTTGTAGCAGTTAATAATTTTACAGCATTGATTGAGAACACATGTCCCAGGGAAGATCATCAAGAAAATAAAATTTGGCATGCAGCAGACCTAAACACACTGTTTTAGAGTATTACTAAGAGGGCTCCCATTTTGCTCTCTCAGGAAGTAGTCTACTTGATCATCATTGATTCCATTGCTGCTCTGTTTAGCTGTGAATTTGGTATAAAATCTGCAATTTGTGTTTACTAAGCTTTTTTCAGATAAAAGTATTAACACTGAGTAGTTTAATGTCATTCTGTTAGCTTCATGGGTTAGTCAAGAGAGGATTAAATTGTTCATTTTTATGGAATGTTTTTTATAAGCTAATTTACTTCTTTCAGTGATTACATCCGTAATATGAACTAAAATTAGTATCTGATCTTTTGAGGACTGAACACTTTTAAGGCAAAGGCCTCTTAGAGATGTGAGCTGTCAACATTTGAGGAAAGAAATTTGCCAAATGCCTATGACAGAAATTATGACTATTAGCCTCCATATATTTAAACTAATTCTTAATGGTAAAGAATTTTCTATTTGTAAGGATAAAATATTTATTTGGTGTTCAAAGCATTTAACTTTATGGTTGATTTCATATTACTTACTCATTCTACCTTCTAGGCAAAATGGCCCAGTTGCTATTTCCCTGCCCTCCCTGTAATATTTCTTCAGCTTTGTTGCCTTTACCTAGGCTATCTCCATGGTCTTCTTCCTCCTTACTGAATTCTTAACTTTTTTCATGGCTCCAGTTATGTGCCATTTTAAGCAAGACTTTTCCTATCATCCTTCCATCCTCCATAATTAGTGCTTTTTCTCAGCTGGGTAGAATTACCTATACATATTAAAAGTTCCATCCTTCCCCCTCCCTACCTGTATTTGAGGACAGTTACTCTTTAGTTCTTTTATCTTTGTATTCCTGCACTTATGTCTTATACTGTAGGTGTTTAATAAATGTTTATTGAATAGGGAAAAATAATTTTATATTCTCTGTTTTGTAATATACTTATCTCTCTCAGCAGAATGTGAGTTCAGTTATGATAGGAAGCAGGTGTCGTGGATAGAGACTTGGAGTTAGATTTGAGATCACATCTGCCTGACACTAATGGGACTCTAAGTGAGAATGATCTATATCACAGGATCAATTTCGAGGATCAAATGAGATAGCATATAAAATATTTTTTGTTATATAAATGCTAATTATCATCATCACCACCACCATTATTCTTTGTAATTATTTTCCCCACACTTAGCATGGTGCTTAGAACATAGTAGGACCATGATAAATACTTAGTTATTAATCTGGTGATTAATCTTTCAAATCTGTTTACATTTTTTTTTACCCTCCGTGTATTCTGTGGTCCAACCATGCTGTCCCACTTCTTATTTTTGTTAAATGCAGCACCTATCTATAGACTTTTGCACTGACTATTTCTTATGACTAGAATGTGCTTCTCAACCCCTGATATACAGTCCCTGGCTTATTTAGAACAGCTCAAATGTTGTCTTCCAAGAGGCTTTTTCTGCTAGCCTTTCCACTGTAAACCATTTTTCCATCCCACCTTGCACCTTTACCCCATAGTCAATGAAAGATTTACTTTCAGCTACCTTGTGTACATATACAAAGACTATAATCTTTGCCATTAAGCTCTGTGATAGCAGGATTTTTTTTCCCCCCTTTTTCTTTGTATCTCCAGCACAGTGTCTGGGAATACCAAGCACTTAATACATTTTTGTTCAATGAATCATTGATGTTACTCTCTTTCTCTATAGAGCCAATCAATTGGTAAGTCTTGTTGAATTCTACCTTCATGACATCTTTTGTTTCTCTCCCTTTCTCTCCATTCACAGGGTCACTATCTTAACTAAGGTCTGTATCACTATTCACAGAGACCAATGTTTCTCAAAGTGGGCGAGGAACCCTTGGAGGCTCTCAGACTCCTTCTGGAGGTCTACAAGATCAAAATTATTTTCATAATAATACTAAGATATTTTAATTTCTGATATGGCAAAAAAAATTTTAAAAGAGTTTTTGTTTGTAGGGGGAGGTCCTCATCAATTTTTAAAAGGATAAAGAGATCCTAAAACTAAAAAGTTTGAGAACTGATGGGGCCTGGATTTAGCTATTTCTGTGATAATCCTATGATTTCACTCTTCTCCAGTTCATTTTACAAACAGTTGCTAAAGTGATCTTCCTAAAATGAAGATCTGATCATGCTACTTCCTTACTCAGTTAAGAACAATTGTTCTCTATTGCTTTTAGTATAAAATATAAACTTTTCTGTTGATCTTTTAAGCCATTCACAACTAATCTTTCCCGCTCATTTATATAATATTCCATCTTTCCCATTTTGCGATCTAGTTAAATTAGCTTTCTTTCTGTTCCTCACACATGATACTCCATTTTCTATTTTTTGCCTATGGATATCTCTTAAGGTTAGAACTCACTCATTACCTCCCCCTACTTCAGAATTCCTTACATCCTTCAAAGTGAAGTACTGGAACCATCTTCTGAATGAAGCCTTTCCTGATTCCCTTCAAGTAGTGGTGAACTTCCTCCCAAACTACACTGTGTTTAATTTACTTATTCTCTTGATGTTTATTCTTATATATACTTGCCTCACCTATAAAACTCCTTAGAAGTACTGATTGTTTCATTCTTTTTGTCTCCCAATCCTTTAGCACAATGTTTGGCATATAGTAGGCCCTTAATGTTTGCTGATTGATTGAATGATTGGAACAGAGTTACACTATGTATTAGTGTTATCTGTATTCCAGTTGTCCTTCCAGCATTCACTATTGCCATATTTTTCATCTTTGACAATTTGCTGGCTTTGAAATAAAACTTTTTTGTTTGCTTTGATGTGTATTTCTCTTATAAATAGTGCTTTGGAGTAATCAATAGCTGTAATTTTTATTTGAAGACCTGTTCATATCTTTTGATAGCTTATTCTTTGCATCTTTATTTTTTCTTTGGTTCTTTATGGGTTTTGATTATTAAATCCATATGAGAGAGTCAAAGTCTTTTAATGATAAATTTTTGAAACATAATCTTTTAGATCTATTGATTTAATTCTGAATATAGTTCTTTAATCCTGTGTAGATTCATACAAATCTTCCCATAATTATCTGAAATCTTTTAATAGTCTATTGTATTTAATAAATTGTTGGGGTTTTTTATTTTTATTTTTTTACAGCTATTGCCCAGTTATTGGGTATCTACTTGATTTCCTATTTGTTGTCACTGCAAACAGCTCTTGAGTATTTTATATATACATATTTATGTAAAAAGCATTTTCTCTCTCTGTCTCTATCTCCCTTTTTTCTTTCTTCCTTGTCCTCTTTCTCTCCTTCCCTCCTTTCCTCATTTGTCTCAGATTTCCTTGATATATGTCCAGAGATTATTCAGTGAAATGAGACACAGGAAAAAAAAAATGTATCAGAATTTCATTTTTCTCCCTTTTCCTGGATAATAACTTTATTTTGTCAGTTTTTGAGTTTTCCTATTTCTCCTTGAATTTTCAAGATTTCTTTTTAAGTCTCATTTCACTGTGTGTATCGGTCTCCTTATTGTCATGTCATGTTAATTTGACATAGGATTTCTCAGATTTTCCAGAACAGCCATTCTTAGACCTTGTCTTAATACTTATCCTAATGTTGTGATTGGTATGGAAGTTTTAACTTGCCCTGAAAGAGCTGTAGACACCATAGAAATCTTATTTTAATGATATAGAAACAGATAAAGGAATTATGTGATTTGCCCACACTCACATAGATTGTGCCAGCTAAAATATGAATTCTAATATAACAGACCATACACTTACTTTATCCACTAGCTACTTTTGAATCTACTTTGAAACAAAGTCAGTCAATTGAATGAGGAAAATTTAAAATAAAAGATAATTGTTGAAGGCAATGACAATATAGATTTTATATATCAAATTTATGGAATGCATCTCTTCTAGCTTTAAATCTAAAATGGTGGGGAGGGGAAGGAAAAGGGAGAAGAGATAATAGACCTTTAACAGAATAGAGGATCTTCAAGTAGCCTAGAAGTAGAAGGAAAGACAAGAATTGAGTAGAAACACTGAAATGCAAATTATGCTCATTAGCTAATAGCTAATTAACTCTTAGGCTTTTAGGATTGTCAGAATATTTTACAAATATATAGCAATATTTGAGAAATGAGGCCTTAATCTAAGATACTTCTGTGAGAGAGTCTAATAAAGGTCTCATTTTTTAAAGAAATAAAGAACTGAGTTAAATGTTAAGAATATAGGTCATTCCTCAAATGATAAATGGTCAAAGGATATGAGCAGGCAGTTTTCAGGGAAAGAAATCAAAGTTATCTACAATCATAAAAAAATGTTCTAAATCGCTGATTATAGAAATGAAAATTAAAACTATTCTGAAGCATCACCATCAGATTGGTTAATATAACAGATTAGGAAGATGAGAGATGTTGGAGGGGATATGGGAAAATTGGGATGCTCACGCATTGTTGGTAGAGTTGAACATTGATCCATCCTACTCTAGAGAGCAATTTGGAGCTATGCTCAAAGAATCATAAAACCATGCATACTCTTTGACCCAGCAATATCGCTACGAATTCTGTATCCCAAAGAAATTTAAAAAAAAAAGGAAAAAGAACCTATTTGTACAAGAATATTTATAGTTCTTTTAATGGTGACAAAGATTTGGAACTTGAGGGGATACCCATCAATTGGGGAAGCTGAACAAGTTGCGGTATGCAATAATAAAGGTATATTATTGTGCTATAAAAAATGACAAGAAGATTTCAGAAAAAGACTCTGGACAAATCACACAGCTAGGAAAGTGTTAAGTGTTTGAGGTGGGATTTGAACTCAGCTCCTCCTGAGTTTAGGGTTGTTGCTATCCACTGGGCCACCTAGCTGCCCCATATGCATTATCTTTTAAACCTCTCTACAACAATTTAAGTACTATTATACAGATGAGGAAATTGATCTTAGAGAGACTGTGACTTACTGTTGTCATACAAAGCTAGTAGCTGTCAGTGGCACAGAAATTCAAAACTTAGGTATTGGCCTTAGGGCCTGGAACACTGGAGCACAGTCCCTCTTGAATATATGCTTAGGACTGCTGTTAGCAACAAAATATCCAAGGACCTGGCTCTGTAGGGCAATTACTTTGTTTCTGCTTTTCAGGATTTAAAAAAGATTTTTTTAAAAAGTTGTTTTGGGGAAGATATTTGTTATGTTTCTGTAGAAATTCACAGAAATTTGGAAAAAGTTCTTCATTATTATTTATTTCTCTCTTAATAGTACGTGTGGATTCCAATGTCAATCTTTTGGATTTTTTTTAAAAAATTGAAGTTTCTAAATGATAAAGTATTTATTGTATGATTCTTTGAAATTTTATCTTGATTTTTATTAAGCTTTATTAAAAAGTTTACAGTGTTAGAGGTCTCTTTTCTCTTCCATATTTATTATTAAGATAAATTATTTTCTAGGCTGTTTTCTATATTGACTGAATAATTTATACCATTAGATTTCAGCATTTAAGAAAAATTAGTATCTTGGACATAGGTAATTTCTTAAAATTTGCTTTTGAAAGCAGTTGCTCTGTTTGATTTCTATTCTATCATCATTTTCATCATGCCTTTGGGCTTCTTTCAACTTTTGTTTTGTGTATAGTCGTTTTCAAGCACTTAATAAATGCTTAGAACAGCTGGGTGGTAAAGTGAAGACTTTGATGAGATCAAATGTGGCTTCAGACAATTATTAGCTGTGTGACCCTAGACAAGTCACTTAATCTTGTTTGCCTCATGAGTTGAATGAATTTCATCTATTAAATGAAATGAAGCAGGAAATGGCAAACCACTTCCGTATCTTTGCCAAGAAAATTCCAAATAGAGTCATAGTCATAAGTGATTGAAAATGATTGAACAACAGCAATAGACACAATCATATTTTACTGTAAATATTGGTAGGTAAAGTCTCTGAATAGCAATGAAATAATTTTTGGTGTACTTAGTTCTGGGACAATTAGTGCCAGGCCTGGAGTCAGGAACACATCTTCCTGAGTTCAAATATGCCAAGAAAACTTCAGATGGGGTCATGAAGAGTCAGACTAAATTACCACATTACAACAGAATACATCGTATAAGATGTATTAACCAAACCTTGCAAAAGACAATTTGAAGAATAATTATATATCCTTGGCAATAACAAGAACAATAATAAAAAGTTAGTTTTACTACCTATACACATAAAACTCCTGCAGAGAATATATGCTTAGTTAAACATTTTTGTGATCAATGAAGTTTTTGTGTTTAACTCTGGTACAAATTGAAAATTATTTAAAAGTAATTGCACTTCATTATAGATCAACTGGAAGTGACCTCAAAAACTATTTAATCTAAAATTCTCATTTAAAGTGAGAAAATTGAGCTCAGGGTGGTTAAGTGACTTTTGCAAAGGTCAATTAGATTAGACAATGAGTTTCTGGTCTCTTTTGGGGGAGGGGAACAATTGGAATTAAATGACTTGCCCAGGGTCACACAACTAGTAACTGTTAAGTGTTTGAGACCAGATTTGAATTCAGGTCCTCCTGACTCAGAACCAGTGCTGTCTCCACTTGTGTCATCTAATTCTCCCCAACCTTCTAGTCTGAAAAAAGAATAAAAAAATCTAAATCAAAATTGCAGAAATTATAAAAGCATCTTTATAAGAGATTTATGGGACATTACCTGGTTGATTTTGTAGATAGTGCTTGAAGCTAGCTTTTAAGGCTATTTTTATATTTGTGCTATGTTAGCTTAATTTGTTAAGTGGCTCAGTGGGTATAGTATGGGCCCTGGAGTCAGGAAGATTGGAATCCAAATTTGACCTTAATAGGTATGGATCTATTAAGTACCTATTAAGGTCAAATTTGGATTCCAGTCCAAAGGTAAATCACAACTTCTGTTTGCCTTATTCTATTGGAGAAGAAATTGACAAACTGTTTTAGTATTTCTTTGCAAAAAACAAAAAGCACAAAAACTTCTCCCTCCCCCATCATGGACAATATTGATGTGATGTGGCATGGCTAAACTATTAAACAATAACAAGAAAGCCTAATTTTTTTACTATATTTATTGTAAGATAATTTTATAGTTTTTCTTTAAAAATAGAATGATTATAATTCATACTTTTCTAAAATTGATTGGATGATCTCTAATAGGTCTAATATTTGGTGAGAATTTAGTGTAGTTTAATGTTTTAGAGTGGTTTTTTTTTTTCCTTTTCAAAAAATTTATAGGAAATTGTTTAGATTTTATAGGAAATTGTTGAAGTTTTCATTAAATTTTTAATAATTTCCCTTTTTGTTATGAACTTAACAAATACCAACACTTCCATATAGAGAGAAGAAAAGATTGTTCATGAAATTGGACATAAATAAATTTCATTTTTTCAAAAACAGTTTGTATTAAATTTAATGTTTTTTTAGTCATTTTAGTTGCATTTGACTCAGTGACTCTGTTTGGGGTTTTCTTGCAAAGGTAACAGGAGTGATTTGCTATTTTCTTTTCCTGTTCATTTTACAGATGAGGAGCTAAGGCAAATGGTTTAAGTGACTAGGCCAGGATCATACAAGCTAATGTATGAGGCCTAATTTGAACTCAGGTTGTCTTGACTCTAGGCCCAGTGTTTTATGCATTGTGCAACCTAGTTGCTATTAAATAAAATCTTTTTGCAAATGATATGATGATATATTTGGAAAATCCCACAGATTCAATTAAAATTAATTGAAACAATAATTTTAGCAAAGTAGCAGGATATGAAATAGATCCACATAAATCATCACATTCCTATATACAAACAGCCTGCAAAAGAAAAGACAGTAAGATATACCCCATTTAAAATAATTCCAAGACAGTGTAAAATATCTGGGAGTACAACAGCCTAAACAAACTTGGACTGTTTGAACAAAATTTAAAAAAAAAAAACCTTTAAACCATTATGTTATAAACTGTAGTTATTGAAACTATCTGGTACTAAGAAATAGAAAGGTAAACCAGTGGGAATAGACAGACATACAATTTACAGCAGCAAATAAATGTAAAAACTTGAATTTTTTTAGGATAAGAATTCACTATTTGATAAAAATTGTTGTAAAACTGGAAAGTACTCTGGCAGAAACCAGATATCTGGCAAAAGACCAATATCTTACACCATTTACCAAGATAAGGTCAAAATACATACATGAACTAGATATCAAGAGAGGTATTACAAGAAAACTTGAAAAGCAGGGCAGCTAGGTGGCGCAGTGGATAGAGCACCAGCCCTGAAGTCAGGAGGACCTGAGTTCAAATTTGGTCTCAGACCCTAGCTGTGTGACCCTGGTCAAGTCACTTAACCCCAATTGCCTCAGCAAAAAGGAAAAAAAAAAAAAAGAAAACTTGAAAAGCATAGTACCTATCTAGTATGAGGTTAAATGAATAGGTTAAATGAATATTTTTGAGTATATTAAATAAAAAAGTTTTGCACAAACAAAACAATTGTAGATAGTCAAAATAAGAAGCAAAGCAGTTAATTGGGGAAAAATTTTATATGCAATTTTTCAAATAAAGGTCTCCTATCTCAAATATATAAAGAACTACATAAAATCTTTAAAAGTATTAGCCATTTCCCACTTGTTAAATGGTCAGAGAATATGAACAGTTTTTAAGATAAAATCAAAATTATATGAAAAATTCTCTAAATCATTATTGATTAGAAAAGTGCAAATAATAACCTTATTTTTTTTTTATTTCTAGACAAAGGTTCACTAATGTTAAATCTCTTCTTTTAGTCATTTCCTTCTCCCATATCTATGCAATATATTTAATATGTGTAAGTGATCATTGGCCATGCTGCTTACTTATTTGATATATTTCTTTAAAGCTAAAGAAGTTAATAAAGTTGATTACGTAGGACTTGCCAGTGTGCTGATAGAAATTAAAGGCTTTCCAGAAATTAAGAAGTATTTTTAAAATATTTTTAAATGAAGTATTTTTAAGATTTTAAAAAATACATTGACTTTTAAATGATATTTTAAAATAAATATAGCAGCAAATGTGAAACTACTTTAAGATCATTACATTATTATAATTCTATTTGCATATTCTTTGATCTGGAAACTAGAAGAATAGACAGATAAATTAAGCATTCTCTCTGTGCTGATGAATGAAATTAGTCAGACCTTTTCAGTTTACTGAATATACTCTTCCTCTACGACTTTATCATGCTTATTAAGTAAAGATTTAAGGTCAAGGTTGTTGGACCAAAAATTTGACTTCTTAGAGACATGGGCATATTGAAAAGATTCTCTTGTCATTTTTGTTATTGTATAGCTTGTATTAATTTTAGCCATGTTAATCAGCTATGGCATAGTTGTATTTTTTTTTTTTTTAAATACATGTAGGTATATGCACAGACACATGCAGTAACGCTTTTCCCTGCTCTGCTTGTCTGCAGGCAGTGAAGTGAAATCTGCAAGAGTCCTGTTCTCTCAAGGCCTGCATACAGGAAAGAAGCAGGGATAAAGCGTTACATGAGCATGCACATTTCCAGTTCTGCGGCAATTTTAAACACCTCAGGTAGGTCAGATTTTTGGTCTGTCAACCTTGACAATATCCCATGAAGTTGAAATAATATGTTTAAATTTATATCAAATTGGAATGTATTCAGTGTACAATCACATTTTTTTACATCTTTAAGGAAGAGTAATAATTATAAATCCCCAAGTATTTTAGATGTTTGTTGCTGAAATAAGCTTTTTTTCACTATCAGAAATTATTATTCAGCTTAAATGGTGGCAGAAGTAGGTTAACTCAAGGTATATTGGAATTTTTTTTTTTAAGTTCATGAAATATTCAAGGAAAATTTTAATATATTAGTCAAATGACTTGACTAAAAGCAAAGAATAGGAAATAATTCATGTACAGGTCTGTTTATTTTACAACATTTTGTTTATGTTGATGAAGTTATCAGAATATTTTTTAATTGCTTCTCCCTGGAAAATGATGTTTGAGACTTTCAAATATAAAAACTTATCAGCCTTTCATATTTACCGAGATATTGTTTACATAGTTGTTTTATTTTGCAGGTATATTGGAAAGTCTGATTCTGTAACAATCAGTGTATGGAATCACAAGAAGATCCATAAAAAACAAGGTGCTGGATTTCTTGGTTGTGTTCGACTTCTTTCCAATGCCATCAACCGCCTTAAAGACACGGGATGTAAGTAAATAAGAGGACATTTTTGCTTTTGTTCATTTGGGGAAAAAAACATTAAAAGAATAGTAGTAGCCCTTAAAATAGTTGTAGCTATAAACATTCTTTAAAATGAACTTGGCTTCATATCTTACCCAAGCATGTGTTAAATTTACTCACAAGACTGATCCTCTATTGATTGGCTTGGGAACTTTGACATACTCTGTTTCTAACCTGCCCTGATTTTACACCTCTTTAGGCAATCTAGTGACTTGCCACACCTAGGATTTCACCATGTTAAATGTCAAATTTAGTGGGAATACCACATTGGCATAGATTTCTGCATCTCACAACTTCCAAAGCCAAGAGATCTTCGCCTCCTCAATAGCATATGCCACCATACACAACTTATGAACTTTAAATTCCAAATTAAACACCAAATTATTTTGTTTCAGTCATATTTAAAATTAATTTATTGCTAGAATTTACACTGCAGAGATGAAATGAATATGAAGTCCATGTTCTAAATAATTGAGTGTTTTGAATTGGTAACAATTCACATGTCATATATATCATCCCTCTCCATTTCTTCTGCTTTATTCCTCATTTTTGTTTTGGTGGATGGTTTGGAGATTTAGTTGAATTTTACCGTATTGTGGAAAGGATTGATGTGAGGCATAATTATTTGATAAAAATAGTTACTATACAAAATAAGATTTTTACCTGATAGAGAAAAGGAAATGTAAAGTGCTCAAGTAAATCTTATGTGTTATACTGACATCATTACATAGTATAAATAGCATGAAATCAAAGTTGTAACTCAGAATGAATCTTAAATGAATAGGGATCAAGAAATGCTAATTTTATATGAGTTTTTTTATATATAAACATTAGCAAAATATTGGTCCATCTATAAGAGTATAAAAATAGCTTTATTTCACAAAGTTACTCTTTCAAACAATGCCTATTCTAGTATTTACATGTCACAATTGCTTTATGGTTTCAGTTTCTTCATTTGTAAAATTTGGGTAGGACTTAGTTCATCTCTGAAGTCTCTTCTTACTAGTGCTATGCCTTTAGTTTATGAGAATTTTTAATTTAGAAAAATTTGTTTTATGGAAACTTAAAATATTGGGAAATTTAAAGTTTGAATACACAATACTAAGTGATACCACTTAAAATATAAATACATATTAAAATCTAGAGAAATTAAGATTAGATAGAAATGCAAAATCAGTGAGTTCCAGTATTTGAGGAAAGTTAGTATTGTGTTGGTATGGTTTTAATGGGTGTTTAACAATGAAGGGAGGAGCATAGGATTCTACAAAGGGAAAACGAGCTATTAAATAGATATCAAAATTTGCTTTTGTTTGCATATTATAATGATATTATTCTCTTAGTCTTTTCATTATTCTGTGTGAAAATTTTGTTCTTAAAAAACTTTTCTCTAGTTTCGTAATTCATTTTTGTTTTTATTTTTGTATGTTTTAAATACAATTTTTTATTGATGTCTTTTTTGCATCAGCATTATTTTCCTGAGCATCTCTCTTCTTTCCCTCCATCTAATGTAATAGATATTATTTTTGAAGACAAAAAAAGAGAAAGAAAATCAGTATAACTGATCAGTACATTGAAAAAGTTTTTTAAAAATTTTTTTATTAAAACTTTTTATTTGCAAAACATACGTATGAGTAATTCTTCAACATTAAGCCTTACAAAGCTTTCTGTTACAAATTTTTCCTCCCTACTCCCCACCCCTCCCCTAGGTGGCAGGATAACCACTACATGTTAATTATGTTAAAATACTTGACAAATCGAATATATGTATACATATTTTCACACTTATCATTGTTGTACAAGAAAAATTGTATCTACAAGAAAAAAAAAGTCAGAGAAAGGAAACACAATGCAAGCAAACATCAATAGAGAGCACAAAAATTTTATGTTGTGGTCCACATTTCATATCCCTCTCTCTGGGTGTATATGGCTTTCTTCACTGAACAATTTGAACTGGTTTGAAACATTTCATTGTTGCAGAGAGCCATGTCCATGATCATCATGTAATATTGTTGTTGCTGTGTATAATGATCTCCTGATTCTGCTCATTTCACTTGATTCACTTAGAATCAAGTCTCTCCAGGCCTCTCTGAAATCATCCTGCTGGTCATTTCTCACAGAACAATAATATTCCATAACATTCATGTACCATAATTTATTCAGCCACTCTCCAGTTGATGGGCATCCATTCAGGTTCCAGTGTCTAGCCACTACAAAAATGGCTGCCACAAACATTCTTGCACATGTGGGGCCCTTTTCTTCCTTTATGATTTCTTTGGGATATAAGCCCAATAGAGATGCTACTGGGTCAAAGGGTATGCACAGTTTGATAACTTTTTGAGCATAGTTCCAAATTGCTCTCCAGAATGGTTGGATCCGTTCACAGTTCCACCAACAACATATCAGTGACCCAGCTTTCTCACATCCCCTCCAACATTTGTCATTATCTTTTCCTTTCATCTTAGCCAATCTGACAGGTGTGTAGTGGTACTTCAGAGTTGTCTTAATTTGCATTTCTCTGATCAGTAGTGATTTGGAGCATCTTTTCATATGACTAGAAATAGTTTTAATTCCATCATCTGAAAATTGTCTGTTCATATCCTTTGACCATTTATCGATTGGAGAGTGGCTTGAATTCTTATAAATATAAGACAATTCTCTATATATTTTAGAAATGAGGCCTTTATCAGAACCCTTAAATGTAAAGATGATTTCCAAATTTATTGCTTCCCTCCTAATCTTGACTGCATTGGTTTTATTTAGTACATTGAAAAAGTTTGACAATATATGTAGTGTGGTCTTGTGGACCTCCCACATTTGCAAAAGAGTAAGGGTGGGGGTGTCTTCTCATATCTCTTCTTTTGACTTATGCTTGTTCTTTACAATTTTGCCACATTCACTTTGATTTTTTGGGGGGTGGCTCATTATTGTAGTCATTGAGTATATATATTTTTGACTGCTTACTTCACTCTTCCTGAGTTCATGTAAATCTTTCCATGCTTCTCTGTAGTCATCACATTTGTCATTTATTATGGCACAGTAATGTGGCATTCCTTTCATGTACTGCAGTTTGTCTAGCTGTTCCCCAATTAATGGGTTTATACTTTGTTTCCAATTCTTTGCTATTGCAAAAAAGCACAAGTCAAAAACTATTATTTTATATGAAGATCTTTTTAATCAAAGGTTTCTTTGGAATATAAGCCTAGTAATACAATCTCTGGTGAGGGTGTGGATATTTAGTTACTTTATTTGCTTAATTCCAAATTGCTTCCCAGAATGATTCTATTGATTCACCATTCTACCAGTAATGCATTATTTTTCCCATAGCTCCTCCAACATTGACTATTCCTATTTTTTGTTGCCTTTGCCAATTTATAGGACAAGAGTTGAAATCTCAGAGTTGATTTATATTTTTCTAATTATTCATGATTTGTAGCATTCTATTATATGGTTGTTAATAGATTGTAATTTTTTTTTTGAGAACATTGATAGAGTCCAGTGAAGAATACTAATTATTTCCCTAGCAACTTAATTATTCTCTATTTCTTGACTTCAGGGCTGATGCTATATTCACCACCTAGCTGCCCCTTTTCCCTATTTCTTTAAGCAATGCTTTGTAAAATATTTTGCAGACTTTAGTAGTTCAATTACCAAATATGTTGTGATTTCATAATTAATTATTACCTTTTCTGTTATTATTGGCTCTTAGATTTTGTATGCTATAGGATTACAGGATTTTTTTTTTTTTTTAGCATTCAACTTTGGTGAAACTATTGTCTCAATTTTTATTTTTGTTGATTTGCTAGATCTTTAAATGCACCATCATATCATCTGCATATAAGGGTAACTATTTCTGTTTTTCCTGTCTTCATATTTTTAATTTTTTTCTTTGTCTTGATATCGCTAATATTTCAAAAACTATATCAAATAATAATGGGAATATTAGGCGTCCTTATATAACTCCTATATATATTTGGAAAGAGTCTGTTATATCCCCTTGAATATACTGCTTGCTTTTAGTTTTAGGTAAATAATTTTTCTATGCTTACACTTTGTAGGATTTTTAGCATAAGTGATTCAAAATTTTTTTTCTTTCTTTATTGAGATAATCATAATGGTGAGTTTTTTTTAATATGGTAATTATGCTGATTATTTTCTTAATGTTGAGCTGGGAAACTGAGGCTTAAGAGAAGTTTAAGTAATGTGCCCAGTATCCCACAGCTAGTAAGTGTCTGAGGTAGGATTTAAACTAATCTCTTACTAACTCTTTAAGTTAAGCATTCTGTTCATTGGATCATCTAATAATTAATGTTATGAAGAAAATAGAACTTGCTTTATAGCCAACTCAGTGGAATTCATCTATTCTGTGAAGTAATGAAAACATATTTTTATGGCTCAATAGCACAAAGGCTGTGTTGTTTTATTGTTTTTTTTTTTCCCCCAGTGCTTCTTGTATAACAGTTAGGAGTGTTTGTACTGAAAACTAGGGAGAGAAATGGCTTTTTTATTTACAATGTAAATGAACAAATTGAGGGGGGGAGGCAGAACCAAGATGGTGGAGTGCAGACATGACTCTCCGTGATCTCCTCTGACCTTCTTTCAAACCGACTGCAGATTAAACCTCTAAACTGGTTCTGGAGTTAAAGTGCCTCCAAATATTTGGAGTACAACACATCCCCAGAAAAAGTTACCTTGGAAAAGCTTTGGAACAGGTCTGTTTCAGTTGGGGGAGGGGAGGGGGAGGGGGGGAGGGGGGCAGGGGGGTTTGCCGAGGTCAGTGGCAGCTCCGGGAGACAGAGCAGGAAGCCAGGCTGGGACTCAGCTTGGCAGATTCTAATCACCTAGGAAGTTTCTGGGAGCCTCTTGGGCACTCTGCCCTGGTTGCAGGCAGGTGCTTTGGCAGATCTGCCTTTTGTAAAAGGTAGATTATAAACCACTGAGAACACTGGACCTAGCTCCTGGAGCCCAGCTCTGGAAATCAATCAGCCAAACTGCCCCAGGGCAAATTAAAGCAGCTGTCCCTCCTCTGCTTTAAACAAACCTCAAGCATTTAAAAAAAAAAAAAAAAAAAAAAAAAAAAGAACTCTCACCATACATACCTTTTATGCAAAGAGAGAAGAACAGACCTCAGATCCTAAGGTTCGTAAAGGTAAAGCAACTCCAAAGGAAACCACAAAGGGGGACATGACCTGGTCCCCATTTCACAAGGCTTTCCTGGAAGACTGCATAAAAAAATCTCAAAAGAGAGTTAGAAGAAAAATGGGGAAATGAATTGAGATCATTGCAAGAAGGAATGAAAAAAGCATATAATGCTTTACAACAGAAATATGAAAAAGATACCAATTCACTGAAAAACAAAATTGGTGAAATGGGGAAAGTATGTAATGAACAAATTGGCCAGTTACAAAAAGAGCTAACACATTCTCCAATCAATAAATGGTCAAAGGATATGAACAGACAATTTTCAGAGGATGAAATTAAAACTATTTATAGTCATATGAAAAGGTGCTCCAAATCACTATTGATCAGAGAAATGCAAATTAAGACAACTCTGAGGTACCACTTCACACCTGTCAGATTGGCTAAAATGACAGGAAAAGTTAATGATGAATCTTGGAGGGGATGTAGGAGGGCTGGGACACTGATGCATTGTTGGTGGAGCTGTGAACGGATACAGCCATTCTGGAGAACAATTTGGAGCTATGCTCAAAAAGTTATCAAACTGTGCATACCCTTTGACCCAGCAGCATTTCTATTGGGCTTATATCCCAAAGAAATCATAAAGGAAGGAAAAGGCCCCACATGTGCAAGAATGTTTGTGGCAGCCCTTTTTGTAGTGGCTTGTAACTGGAAATTGAATAGATGCCCTTCAATTGGAGAATGGCTGAATAAATTATGGTATGTGAATATTATGGAATATTATTGTTCTGTAAGAAATGACCAGCAAGATGATTTCAGAGAGGCCTGGAGAGACTTACATGAACTGATGCTGAGTGAAATGAGCAGAACCAGGAGATCATTATACACAGCAACAACAGTACTATATGATGATCAATTCTGATGGACATGGCTCTCTTCAACAATGAAATGTTTCAAACCACCTCCAATTGTTCACTGAAGAAAGCCATATACACCCAGAGAGAGGGATGTGAAATGTGGACCACAACATAACATTCTCATACTCCTTGATTGATGTTTGCTTACATTGTGTTTCCTTTTTCTGATATATCTTTTGTGTAGATAAGATTTTTCTTGCACAACAATGATAAGTTTGGAAATATGTATACATATATTTGATTTGCCAATATTTTAACATAATTAACATGTAGTGGATATCCTGCCATCTAGGGGTGGGGAGTTGGGGGGAAAAATTTGTAACAGAAAGCTATGTAAGGGTTATTGTTGAAGAATTACCCATACATATGTTATGCAAATAAAATAAAATAAAATAAAAAAACAAAAAGAGCTAACAAAGGAAGAAAATAATAATTAAAAATTAGAATTGAACAAATGGAAGTGAATGAATCAATGAGACTTCAAGAATCAGTCAAACAAAAACAAAAAAATGAAAAATATGAAATATCTCCTAGGAAAAACAACTGACCTGGAAAATAGATTAGGAGAGACAATCTAAGGATTATTGGACTTCCTGAAAGTCATGATGAAAAAAAGAACCTAGACCCTATCTTCCAGGAAATCATGAAAGAAAACTGTTTCTGATGTTTTAGAATCAGAAGGTAAAATTGCCATTATAAGAATTCACCGATCACCTCTTGAAAGAGACCCCCACCCCTCAATTAAAACCCCAAGGAATATTGTGGCTAAATTTCTGGACTATCGCACTAAGGAAAAGATATTGCAAGCTGCTAGAAAGAAACAATTCAAATGCCAAGGAACTATAATTAGAATCACCCAGGATCTGTCAGCTTCCACATTAAAGGATTGAAGGGCCTGGAATCAGATTTTCCGAAAGACAAAGAACTTGAATTACAGCCAAGAATACAGCTAGAATGAGCATTATCTTCCAGGGAAGAAGATGTGCCCATCTTCTTAATGATCTTAATGATATAGGTGAATTTAACATATTTCTAATGAAAAGACCAGATTTGAACAAAAAATTTGACCTCCAAACACAGAACTCAAGAGAAGCATAAAAAGGTAAAAAGGAAAGAACTCTTGAGAACTATATTTCTACTATGGGTATACTTAAAGAATGGGAGTATGATTTGATTTTACTTTGATAATATGAAAAAGAAACTAGAGGTGCAAGGGTATCATAGTGAAAAAAGAAGAAATAGGAGGTAAAATAAGGTAAAAAAAGGTTAAAAATAAAACCTCAAGAAGAGGCAAAGAAAACCTAATATAATTGAAGGAAAGAAGGGAGGGGCATGAGCATTGTGTGAATCTTACTCTCATCAGATTGGTCTCTAAAAGAGAATATCAGATACAGATATCAGTCCCTTGCTCCTGTTCAAGCATTCAAGTCATTGAGATATTTTGACTTCAATGCAGTCTTTATTTTATCACTTAGAAACTGGGAAGGGGAAACATAAAGGATTCAGAATAATCTATATAACATTTTATAAAATTCTTCTCCCTCTCCAATTGTTTCACTTTTTTCCCATCTGCAGGAATCAGTATTCATCATGAGCCTTCTGGAGTCATAATCACTATGTTCACTGTTGTTTTTGCAGTGCTGTTACTTTGTAAACCATTCTCTTTCTTCAGTGTACTCTACATCATAGATTAGGCAGCAAGGTGGAACTATAGATAGAATGCTGGCTCTGGAGTCAGAAGGACCTGAGATCAAATCTGGCTTTAGATCTTATCTGTGTGACCTTGGGCAAGTTGCTCAACTCTATTTGCCTCAGTTTTCTCATTTGTAAAATGAGGTGGAGAGGGAAATGACAAACCAGAGTTGAATACTACTAATTGACAAAAGCAATTCCAGGTTTTTCTGAAATTATCCTTTTTATAATTTTTTTTTACACCATGATAGTATTTCATCACATTCATATGCTGTACCTCATTCAGTTATTCTCCAACTGATGGCTTCCTGTTCAATTTCCAATTTTTTGCTACCACAAAAGCAATTAATGTAAATTTTCAGTATATATGAATCCTTGTCTTCTTTGATTTCTTAGACGTGTACCCTAGTAATGGTATCACTAAGTCAAAGAATATGCAGGGTTTATTAGCTTCAGTAGCATAATTTCAAATTGTTTTCCAAAATGACTTGAGGGTTTAGTTCCGGGGGTGGAGCCAAGATGGCAGAGATCAGACAGGAGTCTCTGTAACCTCCTCTAACCTTCCCTCAAACCAACAACATATGAAGCCTCTAGACTGATTTTGAAGCAAAAAAATCCACAATATCTGGAGGACAACACGATTCTAGAAGAAGATACTCTGGAAGAACTTCAAAACAGGTCTGTTTTAATTGGGCAGGGGGGGTGGTCTGCTGAACCCAGACTGCAGCATAGGGAGACCAGGGCAGGGAGCTGGAGCAGGGAGATGGAACAGGAGTGGGAACAGGAGTGGGAACGTTGTGCTTTTCACACACCTGGGAGTCTTCTGGGGGCCTCTTAGGCCAATCTGTCCTGATTGTGGGCAGGTGGTTTGGAGGGTCTGCCTTTTGTGGGGGGTAGTGAACCACTGAACCCCTGATGAGCATCGGACTTAGCTGCCATTACACAGCACCCTAGGGCGATCAATCAATCAGCAGGACTGATCAGCACCAGAAATAATTCAATCCACAGAACTGCCCAGTACCTGAAATAATTCAATAAGCAGAACTGCCCAGTTCCTGAAATAACTCAATCAGCAGAACTGCCCCAGGGCAAATTAAAGCAGCTATCCCACCTTTGCCTTAAACAGACCACACACCTTTAAAAAAAAAAAATGAATAAAAAACCAAGAAGAGCTCTCACCATAGCCAACTTTTATGGAGAGAGGGAAGAACAGACCTCAAATCCTGAGGCCCCTAAAGGTAAAGCAACTCCAGAAAAAGCCCTAAAGAGAGACATAAACTGGTCTCCATGTCACAAGGCTTTCTTTGAAGATTGCATAAAAAATCTTAAAAGAGAGTTAGAAGAAACATGGGGAAACGAAATGAGATCACTGCAGAATAAAATAGAAAAAATGGAAAAAGAATGCAACGAACAAAAAAATTGCAATTGGTCAATTGCAAAAGGAACTAAAAACAGTAACTGAAGAAAATAAGACATTAAAAATTAGAATCGAACAATTGGAAATTAATGACTCATCAAGACTTCAAGAATCACTCAAACAAAAACAAAAAAATGAAAAGATAGAGAAAAACATGAAATATCTCCTAGGAAAAACAACTGACATGGAAAATAGATCTAGGAGAGACAATCTAAGGATTATAGGGCTTCCTGAAAGCCCTGATGGAAAAAAGAACCTAGATGCTATCTTCCAGGAAATCATAAAAGAAAACTGCCCTGATATTTTAGACCCAGAAGGCAAAATACTTATTGAAACAATCCACCAATCACCTCCTGAAAGAAACCCAAAAATTAAGTCCCCCAGAAATATCGTGGCTAAATTCCAGAACTATCATACCAAGGAAAAGATATTATGAGAAGCCAGAAAGAAACAATTTAAATATCGGGGAGCCACAATCAGGATCACACAGGACCTAACAGCTTCTACTTTGAAGGATCCAAGGGCCTGGAATCAGATATTCTGAAGGGCAAAGGAACTTGGATTACAGCCAAGAATAAGTTACCCAGCTAGAATGAGCATTATGTTCCAGGGACGAAGATGGCCATTCAATGATATAGGAGAATTTCACCTATTTCTACTGAAAAGACCAGAACTGAACAAAAAATTTGATCTACAAACGCAGAACACAAGAGAAACATAAAAAGGTAACAAGAAAAAAAATAAACTCTTGAGAACTATATGTTATAGATACTTATAGAATGAGGGTTGATTTTATGAATCTATTATTACATTATGATTATAATATGATTACTGTGATTTTATGATTATTATGATATGATAAACTGAAAAAGAATTTAGAGGTAGAAAAGGGATAACACTGAAAGAAGAGGAAAAGGAGGTAAAATAAGGGAAATTACATCACATGTAGAGGCAAAGAAAACCTATAATGAGTGAGGGGAAAAAAGGGAGGGGAATGAGAATTGGATTAATCTCCATCTCATCAGATTTGGCTCTGAGGGAATAATAGAAGTACTTATAAGGAAACAGGAGGGAAAGGGGGAAAAAGGGGGGTGGGTGGGGCTCTAAAGGGGAAGATTGTTTCAGGGAAGTGGTTATCAAAAGCAAAATAGTAGGGAGGAGGGAAAGGGGATAAGAAAGAGAAAAACATAAGCTAGGGTAAATAAGATGGGAGAAAATACAGAATTAGTTATTTTAACTGTGACTGTGAATGGAATGAACTCTTAAAAAAAAGTAGAAGCAGATAGCAGACTGGATTAAAAACCAGAATCCAACAATATGTTGTATTCAAGAAACACATCTAAACCATAGAGATACATACAGGGTGAAGGTAAAAGGCTGGAGCAGAATCTATTATGCTTCAGGTGAACAAAAAAAAAGCAGGGGTAGCAATCCTGATCTCAGACCAAGTAAAAGCAACGATAGACTTCATTAAAAGAGACAAAGAAGGAAATTATATCTTCCTAAAAGGTACCATAGATAATGAAGCAATATCAATACTAAACATATATGCACCAAGTGGTATAGCATGGAAATTCCTAGAGGAAAAGTTCAGAGAGATGCAAGAAGAAATAGACAGCAAAATATAATAGTGGGGGATCTCAACCTCCCTCTCTCAGAACTTGATAAATCAAACCACAAAATAAATAAGAAAGAAGTTAAGGAGGTAAACAAAATGTTAGAAAAGTTAGGTATGATAGATCTTTGGAGGAAATTAAATGGAGACAGAAAGGAGTTTACTTTTTTCTCAGCAGTCCATGGAACTTATACAAAAATTGACCATGTATTAGGACAAAAAAACCTCAAAATCAAATGCAGGAAGGCAGAAATAATAAATGTATTCTTTTCAGATCATGACAGAATAAAAATCACATGCAATATAAGGCCAGGAGAAAATAGACCAAAAAGCAATTGGAAACTAAATAATCTCATCCTAAAGAATGAATAGGTGAAACAGCAAATTACAGACACAATTACTCATTTCATCCAAGAGAATGACAAAAATGAGACAACGTACCAAAATTTGTGGGATACAGCCAAAGCGGTAATAAGGGGAAATTTTATATCTCTAGATGCTTATTTGCATAAAATAGAGAAAGAGAAAATCAATGATTTGGGCTTGCAACTAAAAAAGCTAGAGAAAGAACAAATTAAAACCCCCCAATCAAATACCAAACTTGAAATCCTAAAAATAAAAGGAGAGA
>JAJPUD010003710.1:49945-108639 GCA_023553655.1 Myrmecobius fasciatus | reverse complement strand
CCAACATCCATTCCTATTAAAAACATTAGAGAGTATAGGAATTAATGTACTTTTCCTTAAAATAGTCGGTAGTATCTATTTAAAACCATCAGCTAGCATCATATGTAATGGTGATAAACTGGAACCATTCCCAGTAAGATCAGGGGTGAAACAAGGTTGCCCACTATCACCATTACTATTCAATATTGTATTAGAAATGCTAGCCTTGGCAATAAGACAAGAAAAAGAGATTAAAGGAGATAGAGTAGGTCATGAGGAAACCAAATTATCACTCTTTGCAGATGATATGATGGTCTACTTAGAGAACCCTAGAGAATCAACTAAAAAACTATTAGAATTAATCCACAACTTTAGCAAAGTTGCAGGATACAGAATAAATCTACATAAATCATCAGCATTTTTATACATCACCAACAAAATGCAACAGCAAGAGATACAAAGAGAAATTCCATTCAAAATAACTATCGATAGTATAAAACATTTGGGAATATATCTGCCAAGGGAAAGTCAGGATCTATATGAGCAAAACTACAAAACACTCTCCACACAAATAAAGTCAGATCTAAACAATTGGAAAAACATCAAGTGCTCTTGGATAGGTCGAGCAAATATAATAAAGATGGCAATACTACCTAAACTAATCTATTTATTTAGTGCTATACCAATCAAACTCCCAAGAGATTATTTAACTGACCTAGAAAAAATAACAACAAAATTCATCTGGAAAAACAAAAGGTCAAGAATTTCAAGGGAATTAATGAAAAAAAATGCAAATGAGGGTGGCCTAGCTGCACCAGATTTAAAACTATATTATAAAGCAGTGGTCACCAAAACCATTTGGTACTGGATAAGAAATAGAGTAGTGGATCAGTGGAATAGGTTAGGTTCACAGGACAAAATACTCAATGACAATAGTAATCTAGTGTTTGATAAACCCAAAGACCCCAGTTTTTGGGATAAAAACTCACTATTTGACAAAAACTGCTGGGATAATTGGAAACTACTATGGAAGAAATTAGGCATTGACCCACACCTAACTCCATATACCAAGATAAGGTCAAAATGGATTCATGATCTAGGCATAAAGAATGATAGTATAAACAAATTAGAACAATGTAGGATGGTTTACCTCTCAGACCTGTGGAGGGGGAAGGAATTTGTGACCAAAGAAGAACTAGAGGTCATCATTAATCACAAAATAGATAAGTTTGACTATATCAAGTTAAAAAGTTTTTGTACAAACAAAATGAATGCAGACAAGATTAGAAGGGTAGTAGTAAACTGGGAAAATATTTGTACATTCAAAGGTTCTGATAAAGGCCTCATTTCTAAATTATATCCAGAATTGACTCAAATATATAAGAATTCAAGCCATTCTCCAGTTGATAAATGGTCAAAAGATATGAACAGACAATTTTCAGATGAAGAAATTGAAACCATTTCTGGTCACATGAAAAGGTGCTCCAAGTCACTATTGATCAGAGAAATGCAAATTAAGACAATTCTGAGATAACAGTACATACCTGTCAGATTGGCTAAAATGACAGGAAAAGATAACGATGAATGCTGGAGGGGATGTGGGAAGGCTGGGACACTGATGCATTGTTGGTGGAACTGTGAACGGATCCAACCATTCTGGAGAGCAATTTGGAACTATGCTCAAAAAGTTATCAAACTGTGCATACCATTTGACCCAGCAGTGTTTCTACTGGGCCTATATCCCAAAGAGATTTTAAAGGAGGGAAAGGGACTCACATGTGCAAAAATGTTTGTGGCAGCCCTTTTTGTAGTGGCTAGAAACTGGAAATTGAAAGGATGCCCATCAATTGGAGAATGGCTGAACAAATTGTGGTATATGAATGTTATGGAATATTATTGTTCTGTGAGAAACGACCAACAGGAGGATTTCAGAGAGGCCTGGAGAGACTTGCATGAACTGATGCTGAGTGAAATCAGCAGAACCAGGAGAACATTATACACAGCAACAAGACTATACGATGATCAATTTTGATGGACATGGTTCTCTTCAACAATGATGTGATTCAAACCAGTTCCTATTGTTCAGCGATGAAGATAGTCATATACATCCGGAGAGAGGCCTGTGGGAACTGAGTGTGAACCACAACACAGCATTTTAACACTTTCTGTGCATATTTCCATGCATTTTGTTTTCCTTCTTAGGTTGTTTTTTCTTCTTCTCTTTCTAGATGATGTTTCTTGTGCAGTAAGATAACTATAGATATGTATACATGTATTGTATTTGTCATGTAATTTATTCTATTTAGCATGTATTAGATTACCTGTCATCTAGGGGTGGAGGGAAGGAGGGGAAAAGCTTGGGGAAAAAAAAGTTTTTGCAAAGGTCAATGTAGAAAAATCACTCATATGTTTTGTAAATAAAAAGCTTTATAACTTAAAAAAAAAAATGACTTGAGGGATAGCCAGATTGCATAGTGGACAGAACACCAATCTTGGAATCAGGAGAGCATGAGTTCAAATCCAGCCTCAAATACTTAGTACTTACTAGTGGTGTGATTCTGGACAAGTCATTTAACCCCAGTGGCCTCAAAAAAAAATCCCAAACCCCAAAATCATTTAAACCAGGTCACCGTTCTTCCACCAACATTGCATTATATTCCTGTTTGCCCACAATCCCTCTAGCATTTGTTATTTTCTTTTTTTGATCAACTTTGCTAATCTGATGGGCATGACATGGTTCCTAAGGATTGTTTTAATTTACATTTCTCTAAGTATTAGTATTTAGAGCATTTTGCCATATGACTTGATAGCTTGGATTTCTTACTTGGAAACTATTTATATTCCTTAACCATTTTTCAACTGGGGAATGGTTCTTTTAATTATAAATTTGAATCGGTGCTTGGTTTGTGCGTGCGTAATAGTAAGCTTCTTGAGGGCAAAAACTGTCTTGAGCCTCCTTTTATTTCCTCAACACTTAACACAGTACCTAGTACAAAGAAGGTGCTTAATAAATGTTTATTGGTTGATTGATATCTTAGAAATAAGACTTTTAAGAAGTGCTTGTTGAGTGAACAATCCCAGAATTACAGTTCCATCAGAGGCTTTGATTTCCCTGAAAAGGGAAACAAATTTTCTATTATTGGAGGGGCAAATTCTTGAAATTCTGCTTTCACTTTAAGGATATAATATAACCCTTCAACTCTCTAGCATTCTAAAGATTTTTACTTCTTCTGGAAAGGAAGTAACCTCTTTCTTGAGAGGCAGTCTTATATTTCATACAGTAGGAACTTCTTCCCTTTTTCAGGCTAGAATTCAGAAATTCCCACCACTTGTCCATGTGGTTTCCTCACTCTTGGTTGAAAGTACATGGGTTTGCATTATACCTTTTCTATTGTATTTCTTAGGACTATATCCAGGCATTCAATGTCTAGGAATTCTTAGCATATGACCAGTCTCCTCGTTACTGTCATCTCTTAAATAAGAAGCTACCATTTCTGGGATGGGAGTATTGTGGTCAGTTGTTCCCTAAAGTGGGGTGTCAATGTGCAGACTTCTTTTGAACTACCAAAGTTTACTAGTGTGTTTCTAGTATCTGACTTTTGCGTAATAGTCTCTGAATCTATCCAAAAAGGAGGAAAGGAGCCTAATTGTCTTACTGACTCCCTTTTTATAGACCCAGTGCGTTTTTAGTCCAATAAGGAGAAGTCAGTCAAAATCACCCCAATCAATGAGATTTAATCTCTCTTCTTGAGTCAGATATAGTTGGATCTTTAAGTACCAATTATCATATCCCATATCTTCCATGAGTAGATTTATTCTGAGTCCTAAAGCATCCTTGTAACCGCAGTTGGGAATTCCTAGTTCTAATTATTTAGTATCTTTTTTTCTACAAACATCTATCCTGATGTAAACAAAAATCCACTGAAATAAGAATTGGTGATTGTCTTTGTCCAAATAACTGGACTGTTTACTTATGGCCCTTCATTTCTCCAGTCTTTTAGTCAGACATGTGTAGTCCACTGGGAGTTGGCTTGTTAGCTGAGGGAGAATGAGGGAGGTTCTGTGTGTTGACTGTCACCTTTTCTCAGTCTTTATCCTTCTTCACCCATTACTACATTTGATACTGTTGATCACCATCTCATCTTAGATTCGGGTGTTTTGTGTATTACGCTCTCTTCATTTTCCTCCTACCTCTCTAACTGTTCTTTGTCTTCTTTTCTGACTTGGTACCTATATCATATTCCCCAATTGTTTGTGTTCCCTATGGCTCTATCGTAGTCTTTCTTCTTTTCTCACTACTCTCTCTTAATGACCTCAACAACTCTCAGGAGTTTATAATTATCTCCTCTTTGAGGATGACTCAGACCCATTTATCCAGCTCTGTTCTCTCCCCTGATCTTTAATCTTGTATCACCAACAATTTATTGTACATTTCAAAATGAATGTCCTACAGATGTCTCAAACCTAATGCTCAAAACAAAACTGATTATATTCTTCCCTCCCTCATTTAACCCACTCCTCATTTGCTTGCCTATTTCTGCTAAAAGTTAATCACCATTCTTTGATTTTGATTCCTAAGTTATAATCTCAGTCTTGTTAACTTCTCACTTTTATTCACCCTACATATACACTTAGTTGTCAAGTCTTGCTGATTTTTTTACCTTCACACTCTCTCTCAAGTGTGTCTCCTCCTCTCTTAACTTAAGTGTGACTCCTCTTCCTCACTTAACTACTTTTTTAAGTTCAGATCCTAATCATATCTTCCATATATTGCAACATCCCCTTGGTTCATTGCTTCAAATCTTTCCCTACTCTTGGCCATTGTCTACACTGCTGTAAAAGTGATTTTAAGTACAGATTCATCATTCTTCTACTCAGTAATCTTGGGTATTTTCCTCTTCCCTTTATAATATAATATAAGCTCTTCTTAAAAACTTTTAAAGCCCTTCATGACCTGTCCCTCACTTGTCTTTCCAGCCTCATCATATATTACTTTCCCTTTTGTATTTTGTGATCTATCCAAATTAGCCTTCTCTTTGTTCTTCATACACTCAACTCCATCTCATCTCATTGCTTTTATATTGTTTGTCATCCATGCCTGGAATGCATTTCTTTTTTACTTTTGCCTTACTGAACCCTTTTCATTTTTTAAGATATATCTTGAACAGCACCTTCTGTATGAAGCCTTTCTAGATGTACCTAATTTCTTGTGCCCTTTGCTTTAAAAAGCAACAACAAAAAACTACTTTGTGTTTATCTGTATTATCTTTGTGTGTGTATATATATACATATAATATATATGCATATATATTATATAGATATTACATATATATGTGCATATATGTGTACACATATATATGTATCATCTATTACAATTTGAACTGCTAGTGAGTAAGGATTGTTTCTTGTATTCCTAGCACCTAGAACAATATAGACACTTAATAGATGATGGATTGAACTTTTTGTTCCCATGTGATTTCTTTTTTTTTTTTATTATTAAAGCTTTTTATTTGGATAACACATGTAGTTCCTCAACATTGATCCTTACAGAGCTTTCCATTACAAATTTTCCCCCTAGTCCCTTGCCCTCCCCTAGATGGCAGGAAGTCCACTACATTTTAGTTATATTAAAATACTTGACAAATCGAATATATGTATACATATTTCCATACTTATCTTGCTGTGCAAGAACAATTTTATCTATATGAACAAAAAATATCTGAGAAAGGAAACCCAATGCAAGCAAACATCGATAGAGATCATGAAAATGTTATGTTGTGGTCTACATCTCATATCCCTCTCTCTGGGTGTATATGGCGTTCTTCACTGAACAATTGGAACTGGTTTGAGATATTTCATTGTTGAAGAGAATCATTTCCATCAGAATTGATCATCATATAGTATTGTTGTTGCTGTGTATGATGATCTCCTGGTTCTGCTAGTTTCACTCAGCATCAGTTCATGCAAGTTTCTCCAGGCCTCTCTGAAATCGTCCTGCTAGTCGTTTCTCACATAACAATAATATCCCATAACATTCATATACCATAATTTATTCAGCCACTCTCCAATTGAGTTCCCATGTGATTTCAAAAGATGGACAGCTCCAGTATACCTGCCATCCCTTATCTTCTCTGAAATTTTATGTTTTTTCTATAGTCCTGCATAGGGATTTCGTTTATTGTTCTATTTTGAACAAGGTGATAAACTTTTGCTGTCATATGTTATCTTTGATTAGCCTTCTGGTGTGTGTATACATGGTTGTAGACAATTTTGTATAAAAATTATTTGCCGTGTTTATTGTATGCCTCTTCCTTGAATGTATAGATAGAGCTAAGATTAAAATATGCAGAATTTTCTAATCCATTCTTTATGATGTTATTTTGTCAGAATTGGTGACTGTAGTACAGGTGCTACTCTGCATTATATCCAGATCCATTAAACTTATTTATGTGTATATTGTGTCATTTTATAGTATTGTAATACATTTTGTCTTTCTTAATCTTGGAGTGTGTGTGTAGCTTAGTAGACGAAAGCTCATTCTCATTCAGTAGACGAAAGCTCCATAACAGTATGATAAATTCCTTCCTTAATAACAGTTTAAAATTGCTTGTTTGATTTGTTTTTTTATTTATTTAAAATAGATCAGCGGTTGGATCTGTGCAAACTTGGGCCAAATGACAATGAAACTGTTAGAGGACAAATAGTAGGTAAGTGTGGAATTTTATGATTGCGTGATTTGATTGAAAACAGATTGACTGAAGTCATCAGATTTAAATGACTTAATACAGTTGTGTTAACTTTGAATTAATCTTTTTAAGATTATTGGCATTCTATCTTTTAAGGATTTTGGCAATCTAAATTTAAAAATAGCTAAATGTCATTTAGGTATAAACAATATTTAAAAAAATATAAGTAACAGTAATAAATACCTAGTGAAGTGAAGAATTATTGAATCTTTAAAAATATTAAATATGTGCTATAAGAAATTTACATAAATAACCATCTTGAATATATTTGTCAGTTTTCAGAAAGTAGGAAAATGATGAAGTAATCATGGAATGGTAATAAAGACTTGGAATTAACATGTTGCTGTATGTCATATTTTTCCCCCAGATTATTTTTTCTGGTTACACATGTACATACATTTTTTAAAAATATGCATTTCTTTATGAATCATGTTGAGAGAGAAAAGTTAGAGCAAAAGGGAAAAAACACAGGAGAAAAAAAAAAGAAAAGAAGTGAACAAAACATGCTTTGATTTACATTGTTTCCATATTTCTCTCTTTAAATGGAGATGGCATTTTCTATCCAAAGTTTATTAAGATTGCTATTGATCACTGAATTGCTGTGTGATCAACTGACCAGTGCATAATCTTGCTGTTACTGTGTACTGTGCATTCTTGGTTCTACTTGTTTTGCTCAGCATCAGTTCATGTAAATCTTTCCAGGCCTTTCTAAAATCAGCTTGTTCATCATTTTTTATAGAACAATAATATTCCATTACTTTCATATAACATCACTTATTCAGCCATTCCCCAATTGATGGGCATTTACTCATTTTCCAATTCTTTGCCACCACAGAAAGAGCTGCTACAAACATTCTTGCACATGTGGGTCCATTTCCCTCTTTTATGATTTCCTTGGGATATAGATCCAATGTTAGTAGCACAGCTGGATCAAAGGGTATGCACAGTTTTATAGCCTTTTCAGTATATATTCCAGATTGCTCTCCAGAATGATTGGATCATTTCACAACTCCATCAGATGCATTAGTGTCCCAGTTTTGCCACATCTTATCATTATCTTTTCCTGTCATC
This sequence comes from Myrmecobius fasciatus, assembly GCA_023553655.1. Taxonomy (NCBI): domain Eukaryota; kingdom Metazoa; phylum Chordata; class Mammalia; order Dasyuromorphia; family Myrmecobiidae; genus Myrmecobius; species Myrmecobius fasciatus. Next base: position 100,843 of record JAJPUD010003710.1, on the reverse strand, counting down.
TTAGCCAATCTGAGAGTTGTGAGGTAGCACCTCACAGTTGTTTTAATTTGCATTTCTCTAATCAATAATGATTTAGAGCATTTTTCATATGACAATAGATGGCTTTAATTTCATTATCTGAAAATTGTCTATTTATATCCTTTGACCATTTCTCAATTGCGGAATGACTTGTATTATTATAAATTTGACACAATTCTTTATATATTTTAGAAATGAGGCTTTTATCTGAAACACTAATTGGTTAAAAAAAAAATTTCCAGCTTTATACTTCACTTTTAATCTTGTTTGTATTGGTTTTGTTTGTGCAAAACCTTTTTAATTTAATGTAATCAAAGTTGTCCATTTTGTGTTTCATAATGTTCTCTAGTTCTTTGGTCATACATTCCTCCCTTCTCCAAAGATTTGATAGGTAAATTATCCCTTGCTCTCCTAATTTATTTATGGTATCCCCCTTTATGCTCAGGTCATGTACCCATCTTGGCATTATTTTGGTATGGAGTGTAAAATGTGAGTCTATGCCAAGTTTGTGACATACTTTTTTCCAGTTTGCCCAGCAATTTTTGTGAAATAGTGAGTTCTTATCCCAGAAGCTAAAGTTTTAGGATTTTTCAAATACTAGATTACTTTAGTAATTGATTTTTGTGTCATGTATATCTCACCTATTCCACTGATTCACCACTCTATTTCTTAGAAATCAAATGATTTTGATGATTGCTGCTTTATAATACAGTTTTAGGTCTGATACTATTAGGTCACCATCCATTGTATTTTTTTTTTCATTGATCCTCTTGATGTTCTTGCCATTTTATTATTTTTTCTAGCTCTATAAAATAATTTTTGGTAGTTTGATTGGTATAGCACTGAACAAGTAGACCAATTTAGGTAAAATTATTTTTATTATATTAACAGTTGTTTTAAATGGAATTTCTCTATCTCTTGATGATGGACTTTGTCAGTAATATATTAAAATGATGACAAGTTGTATAGGTTTATTTTATATCCTGTAACTTTGCTTAAACTCTTATTGTTTCAAGTAGGTCACCCCTGATCTTATTGGGGAATGGGATCCAACTACTCTCCATTACAAATAATGCTTTCTGATGGTTTTAGATAAATACTACTTATCATTTTAAGGAAAACTTCCTTAATTCCTATGTTTTAAATTTTTTATTAATATTTTAATTATAATGTAATGCAATACATTAATAAAAAATAAAAATTTAAATTTAATACTTTTAATAGGAATTATATGTCAGATTTGTATTATTTTTCTAAAGATATTAATCCTTAAACTAGTTCTGGAGCAGAAAACTACATAACTGTTTTGTTCAATATATTATAGTATTTTCTTTTTGTTTGATTTTCAAACAATCCATGCCAGCTGGAAATATATTAAAATATAAAACTTAATGGTTATGGTTCAAAGAAGTGGTCTTTTTCTGGAATCACTCATGTACATTTTCATGTACTCTTCTGAGTAAAAGAAAATAGAGTGGAAGCTGTTATGCGTAATTCACTTGGTATTGAATTACAGTAGACTTAAAAAGTAGATTTTCTTAAAGGGAACAGAGAAAAGGAATGTCTTTTCTATTTTGTGTCTATATGGGTATCTTTGTGAATTGACTCTTTGAGATTTAATATATACCTTTTCCACCCTCCAAAAATTAGTTCCAGCAGCTCTCAAAACCTTGAGATTTTAATTAAAACAAAACAAATAAACAAACAAAAAGTTCCACTTTTTGTTGATGTATTTTGGGTTTTCCTTTATGGTTTTTTCCTATATCCATTTTTCCATATGGAATCCTCCTTTATGTTAAAGAGACGTAGTTAAGCAAAATAGGCCTGAAATAGCAACTATATATGATAGTATGTGCAACATTCTAAACTCATATTTCCTACATCTTTATTGAGGGAAAGGGTAGTATGTTTCATCATCTGTTCTCTTGGTCCAGGGTTACATTTTATCTGTGTTCCTTTTAATGTTGTTTTTGCTAATAGTTACTGTATTTATTGTTTCCCTAATTGCTTTTTTTGTTATGCTTATTTTAGAGGAAAATTTATTGGAACATCATTGCAATAAACATTGCATTCTTTGTGGTAAAATTATGTTGGTGGAAGAACTTTAACTAAACAGCTTTAATTACAAATATATTAAGACAATCTTAATTTATTATGCACATCATAGCATGGTCTAAGAATAAACCTTGTAACCACATTTTGCCCTAAGTACTATTCAAGAATGATCTATGTACCATAACCATTCTAGAAAGATGAAGTAGAGTCCCAATTCAAAGAAGAAACTTTTTCCTCATAGATCACTCAGACTTGATAGAATGAGGCTTGTGGTTGGAATATGATTCTGGAAGGACATGGAATATTCAAAAAAGCCAGGCAAAGGCCAGAGTGGGGTGTGGCTAGGATAAGATAAATACCCATAAGGACAAAACATGATCAAGAACACTTAAGTGGAGATTGATAAAGGCAGAAAAAGGAGTGATATTTTCATTGGGATATACTGCATATACAGTCTGGCATACAGATAACAAGTCTAGTATAGAGGCATGAAATATAACCCCACTTTAGAAATTGTGATAAAGAAAGTGAGGAAAGTTAAGTATAGTCTGACATTGTATTGAGGGAGAGAAGATTTTAAAATGTTCAGAGAAAGGTTTGATAGAATAGAATGATATTCTAAAGATAAAAAAGGAATTAATTCAAAAGTTCAAAGAAAGGGTTTGGAAGACCACTACTAAGGGTGAATAGAGGATGGTATTGGATTATGGAAAGCAAGCAGAGCTGCTCAGCTTTTTTTTTGCTTCTGTTTAATTGGTCAAAGAAAGTGAAATTGAAAGAACAGCAGGAAAATACCAGTTATAGTAAACTATATTCTTGATTAGTGAAAGAATTCATAGATATGATTGGTGACCCACCACTATTAGTGATCTTTAAAATATCATGGTAATAGAGTTTACTGCAAGATTTGAGAAAGCAGATATCCAGATTTTCTAAAGATGAGAAGAACAGAGTTTTTACACTTTAGGCTAGTGAGCTTGAATTGAAATTCTAAATTTATTATTAAAAGGAATTGTTGAATAGATCCTTCAGAGTACACCATTCTGGTAAAGCAAAAGCTCTGGCAGATTCTTCCACTTTGGAAAGGTTTTGAGTATGGCCCTGGAAACAAGATGGAGCCTATTTTCTGCGGACCAAATTAGCTAAATAATAGAGAAGCCTTATCACCAGTAACGAAACAAAGAAAAATAAAAATTACCTTCAGTCTTGTGGCCCCTTTTTGAACACAGGAAAGGGGCATTAGGCTTATAGTTTTCAGGCCATCTATAAATTTTAATCTGACCAGTGATACTCTAAATGTATTAATCCATTGATCAACAAATGTATATATTTAAAAGAATCTATAAGTGAAACCTGAAGGTATTTGTATTTGTTTCTGGCTGTTTAAAGTATTTTTTCCTTTCTTTCACTTGGAAGCTCTGGAATTTAACCATGACATTCTTGGTAATTTTTATTGTGATGTTTCCTTCAAGAGATGACCAGTGAGTGGAGTCTTTCTATTTTGACTTTGCTTTTCATTTCTCATAAATCTGGACAGTTTAATTTGTGATTTCTTGAAATAGGTATTTAGTCTTTTTGCTTCGTCATTGTTTTCAGGGAGTCTTATAATTCTTAAATGATTTCCCCTTGAACCGTTTCATTTGTTTCAGGTATATTTTTTTCTTTCTTTTAAAAATAATTTTAATTGATATTTTCTTCATTTTATATCATAGTATTTCATGTCTATTATTTTTCTAAAGAATTTGATATCTTCTATTTAATCATGTCTCTGCCCCCAGTCCCTGATTTGAGACTTTTTGACAGCATGAGGCATTGTTACTTTCCTTCTTCAGTAGGGTTGATTTTATTTAGGCTTTATCTAAATTTTCTGCATTGTCAATGCTGTCTTCTGCTTTCCTTGGTGTCTATATAACCTCAGAGGTTTCAGATTCCCCTGAGTTATCTGTATTTAAAATACTGTTGTCCCAGCAAGATTCTATGATGATCAACTATGATAGACTTGGCTCTTCTCAGCAATTCAATGATCTAAGGCAATTCCAGTAGACTTGGAATGGAAAATGCCATCTTCATCCAGAGAGAGAACTATGGAAACTGAATGCAGATCCAAGCATACTATTTTCACCATTTTTTTCTTCAGGTTTTTTTCCTCATTGTTTTTCCCTTTAGTTCTGATTTTTCTCTTCCAAGGTGACTCATGAAAATATGTGAAAAATGAATATACATATATAACTTTAAAAAAATTTAAAAGATAAAAAGTTACCATTGCCTTCTGGAGTTTTTGGGGTATCTCTGCTCAGTGTTACAAACTTTCAATGCACTTGCTGTCTTTTTGGTCTAAGTATAGGACTTTAACCTCCTACAGCTTCCTAATGCGAGTACATAGTCTTTTTTGCCCCCTGGATATAGAACTCTATAGATTTCACATGGCCTCAGTTTATATCTACAGACTTTGGGTTTGTTTACTTGTGCTGACTTGGGATTTTATGGCAAAATCCATTTCTCAGCACTCAGAATCTTCTTGTCTTTTTTTGTATAGTCCTTGGCTGCATGGAGGTACTTATTGTAGATTGTTTTTGTTTTTGTTTTTTTTTAATTTTTAATTTAATTTTATTTAATTTGCAAAACATATGTATGGGTAATTCTTCAACATTAACCCTTACATAGCTTTCTGTTACAAATTTTTCCCCCCTACTCCCCACCCCTAGATGGCAGGATATCCACTACATGTTAATTATGTTAAAATACTTGACAAATCGAATATATGTATACATATTTCCACACTTACTGTTGTGCAAGAAAAATCGTATCTACACGAAAGACGTATCAGATAAAGGAAACATTAGTAAACATCAATCGAGAGTATGAGAATGTTATGTTGTGGTCCACATTTCATATCCCTCTCTCTGGGTGTATATGGCTTTCTTCAGTGAACAATTGGAGGTGGTTTGAAACATTTCAGTGTTGAAGAGAGCCATGTCCATCAGAATTGATCATCATATAGTATTGTTGTTGCCGTGTATAATGATCTCCTGGTTCTGCTCATTTCACTCAGCATCAGTTCATATAAGTCTCTCCAGGCCTCTCTGAAATTGTCCTGCTGGTCGTTTCTTACAGAACAATAATATTCCATAATATTCATATACCATAATTTATTCAGCCATTCTCCAATTGTGAAGGGCATCTATTCAGTTTCCAGTTTCTAGCCACTACAAAAAGGGCTGCCACAAACATTCTTGCACATGTGGGGCCCTTTCCTTCCTTTATGATTTCTTTGGGATATAAGCCCAATAGAGATGCTGCTGGGTCAAAGGGTATGCACAGTTTGATAACTTTTTGAGCATAGTTCCAAATTGCTCTCCAGAATGGCCGGGATCCGTTCACAGCTCCACCAACAATGCATCAGTGTCCCAGTCTTCCTACATCCCCTCCAACATTCATCATTAACTTTTCCTGTCATTTTAGCCAATCTGACAGGTGTGTAGTGGTACCTTGGGGTTGTCCTGATTTGCATTTCTCTGATCAATAGTGATTTGGAGCACCTTTTCATATGACTACAAATAGTTTTAATTTCATCCTCTGAAAATTTTTCATATCCTTTGACCATTTATCGATTGGAGAATGGCTTGAATTCTTATAAATATGAGACAATTATATATTTTAGAGATGAGACCTTTATCAGAACCCTTAAATGTAAAGATGATTTCCCAATTTATTGCTTCCCTCCTAATCTTGACTGCATTGCTTTTGTTTGTACAAAAACTTCTTAACTTAATATAGTCAAAGTTGTAGATTTTTTTTTTGTTTTTTGTTTTGTTTTGTTTTTTAATTTTTGATCATTATTCATTCTGGTACTTTTTTTTTTTTAGGATTTTTGCTAGATTGCACATATAAGAATTGGGCTCCTCTTTCCCTTAATGTGTCCATCTTAATCAGAAGTCTTTTGAGAGTTTACTTTTGAAAAAATTAAAATGAGAAATTTCAAATTAGAATAAGTGGACATATAACTTAGTAAATACCATTTCAAGAATGTAATGTTTTATAGTTTAAAAAAAAATCTCAGAATGTTTAAAATGATCATTATGACAAAAGGTATCTGAGATTGTAATACTTAAGATATATTCCTATAGATCTATTTGAATCCTGAATTATATTGTACCTATTGTTCCTGAATTGGTTTTTCCATAACTTTATGCTGATTTAAAAAAATCTTTAAGAGTTTTGTACTATAGTGTTCTAGAATCTATTGAATCTTTTTAGCTTTGGACCTAAATGTTTGAGTAGTGCTAATTAAAAATTACCTCCTTTGTTCCTTTTTTTTTTTTTTTAAAGTAATCATTTTAGTTTGGGAATGTCAATGAAAGTCATGTATCAACACACACACACACACACACACACACACACACACACACACACCACACACACACACACACACACCACCTTCTATACTTCCAGGAACTGTGCTAAGTCCTGGGGATACAAATACAACAGTCCTTACTCTCAAAGAAGTTATAGTCTGATGGGAAAAACTACACAGAAAAGAAAGCTGAAGTGAGGGGAGGAGAGGAGGTTTGTTGGGAAAAGTCTATAAAATCCAAAATCAGTTTAGAAGGATTAGAAATGACATTTCAGCCCTTCTCCCATCTTTTAATAGAAGAATTTGTGGCTTCATCAGAGGGGTCTTAGAAAGAACTGATGATGTGTGAGTAATAAGATTGATTAGATCTTGCAAGATTGTGATTTTCCACTTGTGAGTTTACTTGGATTAGGGTAAAGAAAGCAAAGGGAGACCAAAATGAGTTCAGCCACTCAGTTAAAATGAATAGGAAATGAGATGTTTCAGTAGTATTTTTTCCCCCAATTGCCTGTAAAGATAGTTTTTTGCATTCTGCTTTTTAAGATTTTTGAGTTCCAATTTTTTTTTCTCCTTTCCTTTACTTCTCCCCTCTCCAAGTCAGCAAGCAAGATTATTTGTAAAATCATTTAAAATATATTTCCATATTAGTTATATTATGGAAAAAAATCAGAACAAAAGGGAAAAGCCACGAGGACAAAAAAGCAAACCAAAAAAAGGGGGGTAAAAATAGTATTCTTCAATCTACATTCAGTTTCCATAGTTTTTTTTTCTGGTCACGGTTGGCAATTTTTATCCCAAGTCTATTGGAATTGTCTTAGATCACCATATTGCTGAAAAGAAATAAGTCTTATCATATCATCTCGCTGTTACTATGTAATGTTCTCCTGGTTCTGCTCACTTCACTCAGCATCAGTTTATATAAGTTCTTCTAGGCTTTTCTGAAATCAGCCTGCACATTATTTCTTATAGAACAATAAAATTCCATTATATTCATATACCATAACTTATTCAGCCATTCCCCAATTGATGGTGTATCCACTTTAATTTTGAGGTCAGGGGGCAGTTAGGTGGTGCAGTGGATAGAGCACCAGTCCTGAAGTCAGGAAGACCTGAGTTCAAATCTGGTCTGAGACACTAACATTTCCTAGCTGCGTGACCCTGTGCAAGTCACTTAATTCCAATTGCCTCAGCAAAAAAAATAAAAAAATAAAAAAAATAAAAAATTGAGGTTACTTTATAATTTGCTTGCAGTTCTCCACATAGTAACAGCATCATAAACTACAACCAAGTCTGAAGTTTTTAGTCTTATCTAAAAATGGGAAGATTTTAGAAATGGAATTTCAGTTTCATGAAGTTTCATGAGAAAATGAGTTTTTTAAAATGTATGCAAGTGAAGTTTAAAGGCTGTTAAAGTTTTAATGTAGTATACTATTCCTTTTCAAGTACAGTTATATGCTAATTTTTTCAACTATTAATAATTGTCTTCTGCTATTTTAATAGTAAGCCTTCAATCCAGAGACCGAATAGGCACAGGAGGACAAGTGGTGGACTGCAGTCGTTTATTTGATAATGATTTGCCAGATGGGTAAGCTCACATGTTTTGAAAATGTGAAGCAAAATATAGAATGATATGTATTGTAAAAAATAAAATATCTTACCAAGAACTTTACTGACTCACTGATGAATGCAAGAAAGATTTATTTTACGTTTTTGCAAGAATGGGTACCCAGATTACCTTTGAAACTCTAAGGCAATGTTTTATTTCCTATCCTGAAACACTAGTCTCTCTCCTGATTCTTCATTAATTGGATGTTAGAAGTTACATGACTCGAATCTCTACTCCTCATTACATAGCCAGTACTTACCCCAAGGAGCTTATATTCTTATTTCTTCTGGAGGAGATAACTTTGATTATTCCTTGATATCCTTGTGGGTTTCAATTTTCTAATTTGTTTCATTTCTTCAACTTAATTTTTATAACTATGGAAACCAAATAAATTCCCATCCATTTCTCACAATTTCTTCCCATCTTTAATAATTTGGTTTCCACATTCTTTTCTAACCTCTCCTATTTGACTAATTCTTTTTATATCCCACTTCATAAAAGTCTATTAACCTCTGCACAGATCTCCTTACAAGGATAGATGATTAATCCCTGAATTCTCTGCTAATTCTTCTGACAGGGCTATATTAGGAGTGAAACTATCTCAGATCATAACACGTGTTCCTCCTTTTTCTGCCAACAATCTATCCAGAGTCATTCTATTTTTCCATTCTATTCTGTTGGTGGCATCTAACTTCTCTGCTATTCCCTTCACTGCATCTTTGGTTTAATTTATCCAATTATATTTACCTGTCAGAGTAGGAATGACCCAAATCCAAAAGTAACTCAATTTCTACTCTTGAATTCATCGGTTACTATTCTTGCCTCTCTTCCTGAGTCAGTCTTTTCTTCTTTTTAGAATGCCAGAATAAAATAATTAGCCAATTAGACCAGTGCATAGGGGCCCACTCAGTTCCCAGGCAAAGCAGGTTTGAGAGTGCTGCCATAATACCACCCAAGCTTTGTTTAGAGTCTGCTCATCCCTGAGAAATTGCAAGAGCTACCCTCCAGTTACAGTCTAGACTTTGTTACATGTCATGACAGTCCCTACATTTTGGAATTTTTCAACCTGCCATGGGAGGCAAGCTGATTGCTCTCCAAAACTGAGATAAGGGACTAGTATAGCCTGGTTTCAGAAGGGAATAAGTATAATAAAGCACTGTAATTCTCTCCAGGAATGTTATTTTGGGAACAGAAGAATCTTGCACTTGAATTCATTCTCATGTTTTTTCATACCTAAAGGGAATGGTATTATCTGGACATGGGACAATCCGTAGCACAGACATAGGAATTCTTTTTGTTCAGACTCTTTACAGAATATTTTGCCAATTCTACCCAAGCATTGATGTCTATCATTTGTCTTAAATCCTTGACTTGGTTCCAAATCTTCCTAATAGATCTATACCTATTGCATATATTACCAACTTACTGCATTTTCTAAATGTCCATCCTTGTAGCAAAGCAATCATTATTTCTAATTGAACATACAGTTCTATCAGGACATAAATACTTATTACAACTCTTTGTCTATGACCAATCAAGCCTCTATAATTCTATAATTTGACAAGCCTCAAACTGAATTGTTTGTGAGGTATCTTTCTCAGTAATATTAATCCAAGTCTTAACCCAATGTCCTCATCTTAAATCCCAAATACTATTGTAGCAGGGCAGTAGCATTAATCCTGTATAACTTCCCCTCTTCACAGGATTGATGAACTCCTTACAGGGCACTGACTCAGATACTGAGTCCATTCACTAACCAGTTCCAGTTCTTTTCCAGAGCAGTGGGGCCCAAAGTCTTTTGGGGTATGGGGCGATGATCTCATCTTCTAAAACTACTTTCCACTGAGAATGGGCATTAAAACTGGGGTCATCCTACAAGGTTCAATTTGGAGGGATATGAGCTGATTGGAGCATCCATTGGGTTGAGTCAGGCCCCTGAAGCTGGTCAATATAGCTGTCTAGTGCTGCTCATTTGAAGGTGAATTGATCAAAGCTTAGAGGAAATCCTAGGAGAACTGGGGGTGAGAGGTGAGGAGTTGGGGAAGGAAGGGAAAAAGAGAGAGAGACAGAAAGAGACAGAAAGGGTACGCTTACGAGCAAAACCCTCATTCTTGGGAAGTATGCTTATATCTTCCCTGAGGATTTTGTAGATGGCTAGTTAGGCATTATCTCTTTTAAGAGACTACATTATAAATCATGTTTGTACCACAGGATACACTGTACAAACAAATGTTATTCCCACATTAGTAACAAACAAATAAAAATGACTTTCCCATTGATGTAACAAAATATTCCACAGATTACATCCCTGTAAGTAAACTTCAGTACACTAAAATCCTCTTCTGTAAGCCATACTAATGATGTTTCAGCTTTAGTTTCAATAATCAATTCAATCAAATCAATTCAATAAAATAACAGGTCTCACAGACAGTTGTATCAATTGTTCTTACATTATTTGAAAACTTTAAAGATCTTATTTCATACAGACATGCATCTATCAATAGATAAATAATTAGACCACATATTTATTTACCTAACTATTTAAGAAATAATGACTACATATATTCAGATTGAAAACAGGAAAATATTACATATTTGAATTGTGCTTATGGCTTCTATTGACCACATAACTCTTATAGGAATTTGCTATAAGAGGAAAAAACAGGGGCATGATTATAACAGCATCAAAACTGATCCTTCAGTATTTAGCCTAAGGACATTTAATAGTCACAGTTGACAACCAATCATGTATTAATGATCCCACTTAATAGCCAACTCAGGAATCCGTCTGAGTAACTTAATGGTATTTCTCAAAAATAGTGGGCTACTAACTTAATAATTTATTAAATAATCATTCCCAAATTCAAAATTCAAAACAATATTAGTTATGATCCCAAGAGATTTCATCTCAATAGCAGGTTTCACTAATCAGATCCTAAACTATCTATCTATCTCATGTGTCTGCTGAGCACAGCCACAATTAGATGGAAAGCTGTCAGGTTGAAATCCTGCTTTAGGTGCTTCAAGAAAGTTATCGATAGTATTTGCTATCATATTCATTAAACAATGAGACCATCCATGATGTACTTTTTTTCTCGAAGACAGATGGAGACCTTGGTAGAAGTAATCATTTTCAGAAAACTTGCAGTACTAACAAACTTCTCTTAAAAGTTCCTTGCATTGCTAAGCAGTAAGATCCTTTAATACAGCATCACAAATGACTTTGTCTTGAAACAACCACAGATTGGAAAAGTAAAAACAAATATTCAGTTATTAATATTTTGTTAACATAAGCTATTCCTTTAAACAATAGACCATATGTCCAGCAGAGCTAACATAATTTTAAAGCATATTTCATGATTTTTATAAATTGATGAATATACAATTTAGAAAGCAACATAGTACCTTAAATATATTTCATCTAATTAGGAGATATAAATAAGTGATTTCTTTAAATTAGTTAAGAAAGAATTTTGTTTTAATAGCCATTTTTTTTACTTAAAATACAGATTTGTTTCTAGTAGCAATACTTAAATATTAATGTGTATATATTTCTAAAATCTTATACCCAAATGCAGCAATTGAAAGTAATTCTAATTATATACAATTTAAATTTAAACACCCAGAAATTTAATTACATTTTTGAGAACTCTACTCTCAAAACTCCACTCTCTTAAACACCCCAAAATCTTTGAAATGGCAATAAATTATTTGACACATAGGCCCCTGGAAGCAAAATGGAAATAGTTCCTATCTCTCTCTTTTTTTTTTTTTTAATAAATTTTGTACTCTTCCCTAAACTCATATGCACTTCTCATATAGGGAAGGGGGGAAGAATATAAAGTGTAAAGTGGATTTCCCCAAGCCACATGGAACTAAGACTACACCCTTTTACAGGGCTCAGAGTCTCCTGAGAAGAAATTTGAGATTCTGGGGGTTTAGAGAATATAGGGACCCAATCTAGAGAGAAACTAAGACTGATTCCAGAGCATTGGATAGAGATTTTTGAGGTGCCTGCTATTCTTTGGAGAGGCTGGACTGGACATAAGTTCATACCCAACAGCCCTATAGGGAGGGAAGCTTGAAAGCTTAAGAAAAATTCAGATTTGAATCAAGATGACTGATAGGCAAACAGATACCAAACAAGTACTTTTAAATCCTAAAATGGCCAGATCTTTTCCTTTGTAATTCAGCTGACTGAGAAAACAGTAGAAGACAAAACAGATTCATACTCACACAAATACATTTCTTTCTGTCTAGTATGCAGTCTCCTTGGAGAAGAACCTCTTCTCTTCTGGGGCCCTAGAGTTTCTTTTTGTTTTTTTTTTTTTTCCTAGAGTTTCTTGTAAACATCTCTTGTGCAGATCCTTCCTGTACTCCAATGTGGAGGTCTCCATCCTCCAGTGATCCCAGATTACTAATTACTCAGTCTTAGAATTTCTGACATCCTCTCTCTTCTAGATTATATTTGAGGTATATCCCAGGGGTTCCACTCTTTGGCACCATTAAGTTCCCCATCTTACCATTCTGTCTGACACCTCATACACTAAAAATGGCCACAGCCTTCAAAGGCAATACTAGATAGTCTACGTTTAAGCTTAGGCTTGGTCTGTGTACAGTTCCCTGACTGCTGCAGAGCCTGCTCTTTTTCCCTTCTTTATTTCCTGGATTCACCAATGACCTTACTTACCAGTGTGGTCCTGAATAGTTTGAGTCGAGGACACTGGAGCCAATCCACAAGACCATTGAAATCAACAATTCACAAGACACATCTTTTCTGGCTTGGACAGGGCCACCTCCAACTCATAATGTCTGGATCCCAGACGGGCCTCCATTTGTAAGAAACAAAATATCTCACCAAGAGCTCCACTGACTCATGGATGAAGGCAGGAAAGATTTATTTTACATTCTTGCTGGAATGGGCAACTAGGTTAGTAGACACACCTTTGAAATTCCAGAGGCAGTATTTTATTTTCTATCCTGAAGCACAAATCCCTCCCTTGGTACTCCATTAATTGGATGTTACAGAAATTACATTACTTGAATCTCCACCCCTTATTACATTGCCAGTCCCTGCCCCTGAAGAGCTTATATTCTTATATTCTTTTGGGAAAGAACCTCTATCCTTGATTATTCTTTGATGTCCTTGTGCGTTCCAATTTTTTAATTTGTTTCATTTCTTCAATTTAATTTTGATAACTGTGGAAACCAAATAAATGCCCATCCATTTCTTACATGTATGTAAGTTAATTTTGTCTTTAAAATAATGAAATTTAAAACATGGACAATTCAGTTGAACTGGACCTTACTATGTATAGATTTGTACATAATTTTATGTTTTGCAACATGTTTTGATCAAATAAGTTGCTAAATCAATCATCTTTACATGACCATTAAACAATTTAATATTACAACTAGCTATAGAAATTGTTTTATGGATTCTTTGGTATATGAACTATCACTAGCATTCTCTATGCATATTATTACATTTTCTTCATTATACCTGATAAACTTTATTTTGCTTTTGGTTATAGTATCTTTATAAGAAGGCAGTTAAGAATTATTCAATCTTCACCGAGAGAGCCTAATGTAAGCTCATTCTACCAAATGCTTATAACTATAGCCACAGAAAAATTGACATCTTAATAGATTTATAGAATATTAAAACTAAAAGAGATCTCAGAGATCCTCTAACCAACACCTTTATTCACTTTACAGATGGAGGAAAGTAAATCTCTACCAATGTTTCTCAATAGAATTCTTTTTCAAATTGTAAACTTCTACCATGTGGTGAGGAGTGTTGATTCACTTAACTTAAGGGATATAAATCCCTTTGTGCCTTAAACGCATCATAACTAAAAATGGAAAGTATTGTATTCATGAGCTATTTGCCACTTGTGCTGGTGTGTTTGACTTTTTTTTTTCAAAATCTGAGCTGCATGTGACAAGTTTTATTAGTGGTAATGGTAGGAATACCAAGTTTACAAATACCAACTATTTTATAACTTAAGAATTGAGATAAGTGAGATTGTATGGCATAGTGGATTAGAAAAAGCCATTCTTAGTCATAAAGGCTGTGTTCTAATGCTGCCTTTGATGCTTACTAACTTTATGAACCCTGGACAAATCATACATATCTTTCACTGCCTTAAGAAACTTTGTGAGAGTATAAATTTTAGAAGGAATTTCCTCCAACCAGTGAAATCATAAATCTAGTCCTATCTCAAACATTGAAATGATAGTTTAGAATTTAGCTTACCAAATTCTTAATAATAGATGTCTTCCTGACTTTGCTGTTGTACTGGAAATGTTGTCGTATTTTTTTTTTATTTCTTAGAAATATTAATTGTCTTATCTCTTAATTTGTATATTTTAGCTGGGAAGAACGGAGAACTGCTTCTGGAAGGATACAGTATTTAAATCATATTACACGAACAACTCAGTGGGAACGGCCAACTCGGTAATTAAGTATTTTGCAAATATATGTTAGTTTCTAAGGCTGGTTTACTTTCTACTCCTTTGCATTTATCAATCAGCTTTTATATTTTACATGTTAACTCATTAAACTTCCTTTTCTAGTAGGCTTTATTATAATAAATAGTATTACATAATACCTGAGGAAAATTGTAATCAGGAAAGTTGTAAAACAGAATGGAAGAAAAAAAGCCAGATTGATTAAAAAAAACCCCCAACAACTTATAGCCTATACAATTTGAAGATCAAAATTGTCTATTTGCTTAGTTCTATTTAATACTACAAACATAACCTGTTTTCCTTTCTTTTTTAATAAATTTTTATTTAGATGTTCTGACTTTATATATTTTATCAAAATTTTCTCCAGTATTCTTTCCACATTCTCCCCAGAGAACCATCCCACATATCAAATAATGTTTTTAAAGGAAAAAAACTGACAAAAGTTTTCATTCCTCCCCCAACAAAACAGATTAATACATAGAAAAAGTCTGAAAATACAAATAATATACCATACTTGTAGATATTCCACCTTTGCAAAGGAGAAGAGGGGGTGTTATACATATCTATTTGTTGTAATTTTGCAACATTCAGTTTTGTTTTATGGCTTTTCTATTTCCAATGTTATTGTCATTGTATATATTATTTTCTTGCTCTGTTTAATCAACATCAGATCATGTAAAACTTCATGCTTTTCTGTAGTTATCATTATTTGTTATTTTATTACAGCAAAGTAATATTTCATTATGCCATGATTTGTACAGCAGTTTCTTAAATGATGACCATCTATTTGGTTTGCAGTTCTTTGCTACCTCAAAAAAGTATTGTTATAACCATTTTGGTGTATATAAGGATTTTATTTTTAGCAGTGACCTCCTGGTCAAAGGGTATGAGTTTTGCCACTTAGCAAATATTTGTAAAATTTCAAATTACTTAGTTATACTTGGATTCATCAATAGTATTCTTTGTCTCCTATGTTCCCTTATCCCCTCTGTCAGTTTTCTGGTTATGAAGTGAAATCCCAGGGTTGCTTTGTATTCATTTGTTGAAATATTAATAATTTGTAGCATGTGTTTTCTTGGTTGTCAATAATTTGTACTTCTTTAGGGTTCTCTTTGTTCATATCCTTTGCTTACTACTGTATTGATGAGTGTTTTTGGTCTTAAACTCTGTGTGAGAGCCTCTGGGTGTGTTGCTGAATGGAAATATAGGAATATATTTTTTAAAATACCTAAGACAAGTAACTTTTTTTTTCATTATTTTTTAATAGACCAGCATGTGAATATTCCAGTCCTGGCAGGCCTCTTAGCTGCTTTGTGGATGAGAACACTCCTATTACTGGAACAAATGGTGCAACATGTGGACAGTCATCAGATCCTAGACTGACAGAGAGAAAAGTCAGATCACAAAGACACAGGAATTATATGAGCAGGACACATTTACATACTCCTCCTGACCTACCTGAAGGCTATGGTAAGAATTTTTGCAGCTTGATCAGTGGGAGGGTCAGAAAGAAGTAAAGGAAATATAGTTGAATAATTTTCAGAAGACCCATAATCTATTTTTGCTTAAAAATTTAGATAATTGTGATATCACCTAATTTTCAGTTTTATATTGGAAAAGGAGATTTACTGTAGTTATGTGTTGTTCTGAAAGGATATTTTCATGCAAATATGAAAGTTTTCTTTTTTTCCCATTTCCTTTTTTTTTTTTCTTATATTTTTCACTACTTCACTGTCACTTCATTATCTTAGTAATAACACGTAGTCTGTCATCTTTTTCATCTGGAGAAAAATTTCTGGATTGCAGCCACTTATTTGAAATAAACAAATATGGTTATTTATGTAATATCTTTTGGAAGATATCCCCTTTCCTTTTTTCTCCTCATTTTTAAGTAAAAATTTTTATTTCACAGAATATCACAGAGAATGCTGTTTATGTGTGATATAATTAAAAATTAAGATCATGAGTACTGAAGCAATTTGAGTTACTTTTATATTTAATTTTTTCTGAAATATATATATTTTAGGAGTGGTTTCTTATGGATGTTTCTAATTAAAATATTATAAGCCATATTACTAATCCAATATTACTTAGAGCACATTTTCCAAAGTTGAAAATATCTTGGAAGTTCTGTTTCTTTAATCCTGGTATTGAAATTTTAGTATTTTGTAACAATTTGTTAACAAAATCAGAAGACCCTTGAGCAAAAGCCAATTTTTCAATAATCGCAGTCTTTATTTAAAAATCCAGTTTATTATTGTTAATTTAAGACAAATGGTCTTGAATTTTTTAGTCTGACAAAAATGTGTTAACTTAGACAATACTGATTTTTGTTACATTATAATCAATAACTGTCTAATTTATGAATTCTTTTTGATGTGTTAATATCCTTTGTAAAACTACTTGCTGATTTCTTTGACCAGTAGATTTTAAAAACTAAGTTATTATATAAAATATTTTTAGTTATTTGTGATTTTTTTGTCACTTGGTTACTTGGAAATAATTTTAAATCATGTATATTAAACACAATTAATTCCTTCAAAAATATAGTTTGTTTTCTAGTCACTAAATAAAGGTATTTTTCAGGTGATAAAGATCTAGGCTATGAATATCTCATTCATTTATCTTTTAGCATAAAGTTGACCTTTACTCATATATTTGAAAGGGTTCATTCTGTACTCTTCTGTAGACTTCAAGCAAATTGTACTAGATCAGGGTTGCCACCTAATGGCCCATAAAAGAAACTTTCCTATCTATTATCTTGATTACCTACTTTATCTAAGGATTGTGCTCAAGCTAGATTTCCTTTTTTGGCCTGACTTTCCTTTAGTTTAGAAATTTTCTACTTTACACGCCTTTTCCACACATATACAAGCTTTCTATTTTAACCCTTTTTGGTTCTCCTCTTCTAGTTTTTGTCCAGTTTCCTCAGTAAAATCTTTCTCTTATCCTGTCCCCACATTCTGTGAGCCAAAAACTATCCTAATCATTCCCAAGTATTGATAATGATATAATTCTCTGGCAAGTAAAAGGAAAAACATAAATTGCCTAGTAAAATCTAAACTTAAAGCATTAATGCTATGAGCCTCTAAAAACTTTTAAAGTATCCCCCTTCTTTTCCCATTTATCTCTTAATTTAAAACACTAATAATAAAGCACAAATACTTTCTTAGTAAAATTTAAGGATTTTTTTCTATAATATTATTTAATCAGTAGTATTTTGTAAATATTCATTACAAAATTAATAGTACTTGATTAGTAGCATTTTATAAATATTCATTGCAAAAGTGCTAGATTTAGGTTTTTATAAGCTTTTTGAGGGTTAGCTTGGGAATTTAAGCATGGTTGTAATGTTGTTTTTATATAGAAGAATGTATTCTGAATTCTAACCATCAGAGTTCCAAATCAGTTTTTATAGCATAAACTGTTTGTTATTTGGAGATTTCTTATATTTGTTCAGTAGCCTGTTAGTTCCTAAAGTCTCCTTTATGGTTTTGTGTTTTATTATTAATATTTTTTGATTTATAGAGCAGAGAACAACACAGCAAGGTCAAGTCTATTTTCTACATACTCAGACTGGTGTGAGCACGTGGCATGATCCAAGAGTTCCCAGGTCAGAAAATAATTGAAATAGTTGTTATTTCATTTTATTTATGAATCTCTTGAAGTTTCTATTTAATCTGTAGTGTTTTACTTGTTAAAAAATGTTTTAGTGGTACTTTTTATTCTCATTATTTTTATATCCAGTTTATTTCATATTATCTTCATTTATGATTATATCATACCACCCTCCCCTGCTTATCAAAAACATCCCTTATAATAATTTTAAAAAGAAAAAAACAGCAGTTCAGCAAAACTATTTATCAACTTTCCATTTTGCTTTTTCTTTCCCCCCTGCTACTGTGTTGTATGTAATTACTGCGTTTATTGTATGGGGGGGGGAGGAATCTTGAATATTTTCCTTAATATCAGTTCATATAAGTTCCCATTCATCTCAGAATGCTTTATATATAACTCTTATTGGGTAATAATATTCTGCTGTATTTTTGAAAGACAATTTGTTTAACCATTTCCCATTTCAGGGGTATTTACCTTGTTTTCAGTTCTTGGCCACCAAAAAAAATTGCTATTGTGAATATTTTCATATGTGTGAGACTTTTATTCATTTCTTTGTGAATTTTCTGGATGGGAGGTGAACCCTTGAAATTGTTTTGATTTACATTCATATTATTACTTGCTATTTATTAATAGGTTGCAATTCTTTTTTATTTTTCAGAATTGTGCCTTTCATCTGACCTGTTATATATTGGAATGACTCTTGGTCTTACATATTTGTGTTAAGTCCCCAAAATGAAATAGTTTATATTTTTTAGAGAAAGAAAAAGCCTTGTTACTAAGATGAGAGTATTGTTTGATTCAGCTGTATTGTGTATGTTCAATCTCCCAACATTACTTTGTAATTTTGGAGTCTTTAAGTTTGAAGAGATACTTAGAGATGATTTCTCAATGCTTTAACTGTTAAAAGGATAAGAAAGAGTTCTGTTTCTCTCTCCGGAAAGTTCAGAATAAGTTTAAAAAAAAAAAAAAAGAATGTTGAGAAAAAAGACATAAAATTGAAACAAATAATTCAATCCATAATTATTTAAACTAGTATTTGATAATGAAAAATGGGAAGCGAACAACAAAAATTACATTGGCCCTGATTATATTTTTACACAGAAGTTTAACTACTGAAAATTAATTGCTTACAATAAGAGGGCCACTTTTTGTAGTGGCTAGAAACTGGAAATTGAATAGATGCCCTTCAATTGGAGAATGGCTGAATAAATTATGGTATATGAATATTATGGAATATTATTGTTCTGTAAGAAATGACCAGCAAGATGATTTCAGAGAGACCTGGAGAGACTTACGTGAACTGATGCTGAGTGAAATGAGCAGAACCAGGAGATCATTATACACGGCAACAACAGTACTATATGACGATTAATTCTGATGGACATGGCTCTCTTCAACAATGATATGTTTCAAACCACCTCCAGTTGTTCACTGAAGAAAGCCATATACACCCAGAGAGAGGGATGCGAAATGTGGACCACAACATAACATTCTCATACTCCTTGATTGATGTTTGCTTACATTGTGTTTCCTTTATCTGATATATCATTTGTGTAGATAAGATTTTTCTTGCACAACAATGATAAGTTTGGAAATATGTATACATATATTCGATTTGCCAATATTTTAACATAATTAACATGTAGTGGATATCCTGCCATCTAGGGGAGGGGTGGGGAGTTGGGGGGAAAAATTTGTAACGGAAAGCTATGTAAGTGTTATTGTTGAAGAATTACCCACACATATGTTATATAAATAAATAAAATAAAATTAAAAAAGAAAAAAAAAGAAAAAAAAATATAAAAAAAAAAAAAAATAAGAGGGCCAACAAATTTTTGACTTATTCACCAAGCAAAGAGATGTTGGCTAGAAGTAATAACAGTTTAGAATAAAACTTGTTTACTTTTGTGGCTAGGTAATCCCCAGGGTCTCTAAGAACAGAAACGGAAAGTGAACAACAAACAGAAGAAAAGTGGAAAAGCTAGATAAAGATTATTAATGAGCTGAAAGATTCTGGGAAGATGGTAGAGTAGTAGGTCATTAAATTTCAAGCTCTCCATATACACACTAGTGAGAAGCCAAGAAGACTTTTTTCTTTTTCTTTTTTTTAATTAAAGCTTTTTATTTGCATAACATATACATGGGTATTTTTTCAACATTTACCCTTGCGAAGCTTTCTGTTACAAATTTTTCCCTCCTACCCCCCACCCCCTCCCTTAGATGGCAGGAAGGCTAATACATGTTAATTATGTTAGCATTCTTGACAAATTGAATATGTGTATACATATTTATACAGTTATCTTGCTGTACAAGAAAAATCAGATCTACAAGAAGAAAAAAATCTGAGAAGGGAAACATAATGCAAGCAAACATCAGTAAAGAGTGTGAAAATGTTATGTTGTGGTCAACATTCAGATTCTTTTCTCTGGGTGTATGTGACTTTCTTTATCACCGAACAATTGGAACTGGTTTGAAACATCTCATTGTTGAAGAGAACCATGTCCATCAGAATTGATCATCATATAGTCTTGTTGTTGACCTGTATAATGATCTCCTAGTTCTGCTCATTTCACTCGGCATCAGTCCATGTAAGTCCCTCTAGGCCTCTCTGAAATCATCTTGCTGGTAGTTTCTCACAGAACTGTAATATTCCATGACATTCATATACCATAATTTGTTCAGCCATTCTTCAATTGATGGGCATCCATTCAGCTTCCAGATACTACACTACACTACAAAAGTAGTGTACTACAAAAAAGGCTGCCACAAACATTCTTGCACATGTGGGGCCCTTTCCTTCCTTTAAGATCTCTTTGGGATATAAGCTCAATAGAAACACTGCTGGGTCAAAGGGTATGCACAGTTTGATAACTTTTTGAGCATAGTTCCAAATTGCTCTCCAGAATGGTTGGATCCATTCACAACTCCACCAACAATGTATTAGTGTCCTAGTTTTCCCACATCCTCTCCAACATTTGTCATTATCTTTTCCTGTTATCTTAGCCAATCTGACAGGTGAGTAGTAGTATCTCAGGGTTGTCTTAATTTGCATTTCTCTGATCAATAGTGATTTGGAGCACCTTTTCATATAACTAGAAATAGTTTTAATTCCATCATCTGAAAATTGTCCGTTCATATCCTTTGACCATTTAGCGATTGGAGAGTGGCTTGAAGTCTTATAAATATGAGACAATTCTATATATTTTAGAAATGAAGCCTTTATCATAACCCTTAAATGTAAAGATGATTTCCCAATTTATTGCTTCTCTCCTAATTTTGTCTGCATTAGTTTTGTTTGTACAAAACCTTTTTAACTTAATATAATCAAAATTATCTCTGAGTTACTTTCAAAACAAAAAAATTTTATATATTTTTTTTAAATTTTGAGTTCTAAGTTTTTCCTTTTATCCCCACTCACAATTAAGAAACCACATGTGAAGTTATACAAAACAATTAAATAAAAGGAAAGTTGTGAAAGAAAACATGGATCTCCCACCCTAATAAAAATAAAAGCCCTCAAGAAAAATAAAGTTTAAAAAAAGAGCTAAAGAGACAATGCTTCAACCTATATTCAGACACAATCAGTTCATTCTCTGAGTATGGATAGGATTTTTCATCATAATTAGCCGTGGATGATTGTACTACTGAAAATAGCGAAGTCATTTATTTACTGCTGATCATCCCAGAACATTACTATTGTTTTGTATATAGTACATTTCAGTTTGCTTGAATTCATGGAGAACTTTATAGGTTGGTTTGTTTGTTTTTTCTGAGAACATCCTGCTCATTATTTCGCATAGTAGAACAATAATAATCCAAGAAATACAGGGTCTCAAAGAAGAAAATAATTCTTTGAAAATTAGAATTGGGCAAGGGGAAGCCAGTGAAGATACAAGAGGAAGAAGATATATTAAACAGATAATGGGCTGGAGGAGTGGATTGGACTAAGTGCTAAGATGAGATTCATGGTAGAGGCATCCTAATTATCGTTAAGATATTGACATATAGGGTAGTCAAGTTGGGAAAAATACGAAAGAGGCTGAAAAAAAATTCTGATCTATTAACAAAAAGCTTATATTGTAATGGAGGAGACAGAAAAGTAAACCCAATCACATAAGCCATATATAAAAGATATTGTAGTCAGTAGAAGGAAAGAAAATGGAAGCAACAAGAGTACATAATGTATTCTAGATATGTGATTTAGAAAAGGAAGAGAATTTTAGGGTTCTACCAATGCTTAGGCAAATGCAGAAGTTGATTAAGGTAGTTCTATCAGGAAAGCCAAGAGTATTTTACTTAATAGTATTTTTTTTTCCCAATTATATGTAAAGGTAGTTTTCAACATTCATTTTTGTAATATTTTGAGCTCCAAAAGGAGCTTTCCTCCCTTTCCTCTCTCTGCCCTAAGACAGAAGTGGTCTGGTATAGGTTATAAGTGTACAGTCATGTTAAAGCATATATCCAAGTCATGTTATGAAAGAAAAATAAGAACAAAAAGGAAAACCACAAGAAAGGGAAAAAAAAGTGAAAATAGAATGTCTGCTTTGGTCTGCATTCAGTCTCTAGTTCTTTCTCTGGATGTGCATGGTATTTTCCATCACAAATATATTGAAATTGTCTTGGATCACTATATTGTTAAGAAGAGCAAGTCATTCATAGTTGATCATTACCCAGTGTTTGCTGTGTTCTTCTGGTTCTGCTCATTTCTCTCAGTATAAGTTCATATAAGTCTTTCCAGGTTTTTCTGAAATCCACCTGGGAATCCAAGAATATTAAGAAGGGATTTGTAAACTAGTGTTGAGCTTCAATATTCAGAGCCAAACTCTGTTCATGTACTGTAAGCACCAAACCAGAATCAACTCCAAGAAATCACCATGGAGGGGTCAAGGTTTAGCCGTGGATTTATTAGGTCCATAGGAGTCAACAATAGGAGACAGATTCAACCCAGCACTTACATGCCAAAGCAGGAGGCCTAAGACCAGTATGATCTCCAACATCAGCATTCCTTGATGAACTTTTCTAGTCATAGTAAAGAATGGAAACAACTCCATTTAGAGATTAAAGAAGAAAAAAGTCAGAATCTTTATGCGATCACTTGGAGTATGAAATAGTAGTTAGAGAATGAAGTCTCATATTCCAAGTCTCAGCTGTAGCTGTATTTCTCTATTTCTGTAATCAATCCTTTTTTTATTTTTGCTGTTTTCTTAATCTAAATCCTTTTACATGATAATATATTTTCTACATAAAGCAAAATTTGTCATGTTGCTGCATATACCTGGCAGGTATATCTACATAGCTTTATGCTAATCACTTTTTAAATATCTCATTTGATCCTCATAATAACCCTTTGAGATAGGTGTTATTATTCTTTCCATTTTACAATTGAGGAAATTGAGACAGGAAGATCAAATGACTTACCCAGAATCACCTAGCTAGGAAATAAATGTCAGAGGCTGAATTTGAACTATAGTATTCCTGATTCTAGGCCTGTTGAGTCCCTAGCTTTCTTCATGAGTATTATTTCATTTGTAAAATTATTCACTGCATTCAATGATTGCTAAGCATCTCCCTAAAGCAAAATGTCATCCTTTTAATACTAATATTTTTCCAAAGATATTATTTGGCAAAGAATAAAAATTATGTACTACTCAAAAGGGCATTGTAGATATGCCTGCCAGCTATATGCAGCAACATATAACAAATTTTGCTTTATGTAGAAAATATATTTTCATGTAAAAGGATTTAAATTAAGAAAACAGCAAGAATAAAAAAGGATTGATTACAGAAATAGAGAAATTTAAAATTGCAAAGGCCTTCAGTTGACTATCAACTCCAGGCCCCCCCCTCCTCACGCAGTGGCTGGCCAGCCTCTGCTTGAAGATTTCCAATGACAGGGATATCACATCCCAGCATAATTCATTTCACTTTAAAACCCAGATCTGATTTTCCCACTTTTTTCTTCTGTG
The DNA here is from genome assembly GCA_023553655.1 of Myrmecobius fasciatus. NCBI lineage: Eukaryota > Metazoa > Chordata > Mammalia > Dasyuromorphia > Myrmecobiidae > Myrmecobius > Myrmecobius fasciatus. The sequence goes on along the minus strand of JAJPUD010003710.1, from coordinate 76,752 downwards.
AAATAATCAAGATAAATTTGCGTTTTTAGCAATTTCTGCCCTTTGAACCTTATTTTATCTTTTGGGGATCAATAGAACAAATCCAATTTTACTTCTAGTGACAGTCCCTAGAATATTTGAATATAGCTGTCTTTTCTGAGAACTTTTTTCCACCTGTTAGTCTTCTCTTTTCCATGCCAGACTTCCCAGTTTTTTCAACCAATTCTTTCACAATATATATTTCAAGGCTGTATTCCTCCTCCTAGTTGTCCTCCTGGATGGGATCTGCCAAGGTAGTTTCTGTGTCATTCTCCTTCCACTCCCCTCCCTCCCCAGTCCCACCGAAGTGGGGGGGGGGGAAAGAGCTTTCTTAGGGCAGTCTAAAATCTCATTACCCTTTTTGGCTGCCACATAGCTACTAATTTATTGGACTCACTGATACTCCTAGATTTTTTTCAATTTATTATGTAATCATGCTCTTTCCATCCTTTATTTCTTAGATTTGGCATTAAGGTATATACTTAACATTGTCCTTTTTGAATTTTATCTTTATAAATTCAGCCTAGTGGTTTATTTAATGTGTCAGGACTTTATCCTGCTTATCATTCATTCAGTGTATTTTCTTCCTAGTTTTATGCTCTTCTAGGGATTTACCTAAGACCTTTTTTTCTTGAAGCTTCCTTTGCCAGCCACAGCTCATTTTGAACTTTTGCACTCCACACAGCATTTTATAAGATGTTGTCATATTTTTGTATTCATCTTCTGTTAAAAAATCTGAGCACTACTTTGGTCTTTTTTCACAAAATTCTCATGTTTTTCCTTCTCAAAGTTTGCCTTTGCATGTTCCAGATTTTGTTCTTGAGTTTTCTTTTTCTAGAATCTTAGTCCACATAATATTGCTTATCTTTTTCTGAACTGTTTATACTTTGCTTTCTTGGGTGTGTATAAGACTGTAGACTTAGCTTTTGTTTCTTTCTCTGTCACAAACTTTAGGAGAAAGTGCTCATTTTCCTTTGGAGTTTCCATTTCTTCCACCCCCATCATCCAATTACTCCCTGGCAAGAATGAGATCTCAAAGAGGAATTCCCCTTAATGTTTCTTCCTCCTTTTGAAGTATGAAGTTATCTTAAAGGCAAGTTGAGAAATTATTAGTTAGTCTGCTTTTGGCAGAGAGAGAAAAGAGAGGAGAGAGAGCACTCCAGTAGATGTCTCTGCCATATTGTGCCTCTTTGCCAAACTTGTGATTAGTTTCCTGAACTCATCTATTTGCTCTTTTTGTCCAAATGCTTTTCCCTCCAGTGATAAAGAGTGGATAAAACATTTTATACCCACTTATTGTCAGAACATTTAGAAGATAATGGAACAACAAATCTAGTGCCCAGGATTAGAAGGCATAGGTAGTTTGTAGTGGGTTTTTAAAAATTACCATTGGACAGAATATCCCACATGGATACAATCACAAATTCACTTAATTATATGAATTAATTGGCAAGGTGCTTTTAAATTTGAAAAGAAATAATTTTACAACTATGCTCAATTAAAACCTTTAACGGTTGAGGGTTTCATTGTTTTGGTATTATTTCCTCTGATTTAGATTATACCTCCTCCAACTCTTAGTAGATTTTTTTTTAACTTTAAAAATAAATTAATATAGAATTGCAACTTGTGTTGGCACATGTAGCAGTAGTTTTATATTGTCAGTCTTGTGGAGATGGAGATCTACTAAGACAGAATATTGTATACTTTGACAAATAAGAGCCTTTGTATTGGATACTATGCCTAATTCTTTTTTTTTTTATTTTTTTGTCATATGGAAGTTTAAACTCAAGAGTGGGTTTGGGAAATTACTGCAAAAGACAAGTCATCAATGAAACATTTAAAAAAAACATTATAGCCTCATGAACTTGTTAAAAATGCTGATTATGTGGGAAGAACTTTTCTTGAGACATTTGTGGAGTATTTATGTTTCATCACAGGGAATTAAAAATTCCAATTAACTATATGGAGCTTCTGAAACAATATATTCTCTCAGATTTCATGGAATTGTTTTGCTTTGTTTATTCTTAGTTGGCTCAGCAGGCACAATACTGAGGTATTTTTCATTTATATTTGTTTTTTCAGAGATCTTAGCAACATCAATTGTGAAGAGCTTGGTCCACTGCCACCTGGATGGGAAATTAGAAATACAGCAACAGGCAGAGTTTATTTTGTTGACCATAACAACAGAACAACACAGTTTACAGATCCTCGGCTATCAGCTAACTTGCATTTAGTTTTAAAGTAAGTTTCAGAAGCATTAACATGAGTTAAATTCCAAATCTTAAAAGTACTGAGCGGATGATTTTGTGATTGTGTGGCTTAAATTATTTCTGTTATCTTTGAAAGTTTAATAAAACCGCAGTTATATCTGTATCTAACAATTTTTAACTCAATATTTGCATATAATCTCCACCTATCCGTAATGAATTGTTTACTTTAATGATATAGAAAGGAGCCATTGTATCTGCCATCCTTAGTGAGAGATGGCTAGGGAACCTAGGTGAATTGTTTATTTGTTTTTGTTTTTGTTTTGTTTTGTGTTTTTAGTTAGACGCCAGGAAAATAAAAAATTCCCATTAATCAGCCTTGGTGTCTGTTAGCAGTCTTCTTTTTTATTTTATTTTTTTGAGAGGCAATTGGGACTAAGTGACTTGCCCAGGGACACAAAGCTAATAAGTATTAAGTGTCTGAGGCCGGAGTTATACTTAGGTTCTCCTGACTTTAGGACTGGTGCTCTATCCAGTACACCATCTAGTGGCCCCTAGACAATTTTCTTAAACGTTGAAGCATTGCTATAATGATTAATCTTGGTCTCGGAGACAAAAAGTCAGGGTTCTTGTTCTAGCTGTTATAAATTGGTCAGATGTTTGGGCCTTTCTTGGCTCTTTTTTCTTCTGTTAAGGTGCTGAATATCAGTTTTGTAAAGGGATAAAGATCAAAGAAGATACGTATGAAAAATTTTAAGGTAAAGTATTATATAAATGTAAGGGACTTTTATTAGACTCCTCTCAGTACATTTTAACAAGCATTTAAGTGTCTGCTGAGGTCCAAGCCCTGCTTGGGACATAAATATTAAATTGAAATCATCCCTGTCCTCAGGGACTTTACATTCTCTCAATAGAGAAAATATACACAAATGTAAAAACAAAATAAATACGAAATCATTTTTGGGTTGAAGTCACTTGTAGCTTGAAGACCAGAAAAGGCCTTATGTATTTTGTGGTATTTGAGCTAATTCTTGAAAGAAATGATTCTTATACATGGAGCTAAAGAGAAGAGTGAGTTCCAATCATTAGAGATAGCTTGGGCAAAGACATAAAAAAGATCAATGGAATAGTCAGAAAGTCAAAGGGAAACAATGCCTGTGCCAGTTTGGTTAGATTTGATGATGAATAAACCTTTAAAGGTAGCCTGTATCTAGTTTTTGTGAAGAGCTTTAAATGGAAAGGAAAGGAGTTTATATTTGATCTACCAATAGAGTTTCTTGAACAGAGGAACAAATGGAATCAGTAAGACTTTGATTATTGATTGGATATTTGATGTTCTCTCTTTCATTCCTCTCTGAGCTTTACTTCTGACTTTCTGAACTTTTTCTTTATTTCCAGCACAATACTCTGTGGTATACAGTAAGCACTTGATAAATACTTTCTGACTTGACTTTAAATTTCTTATTATTAAGAATAATTGAGGGGGCAGCTAGATGGCACAGTGGATGGAGCACCTGCCCTGAAATCAGGAGGACCTGAGTTCAAATCTAGTCTCAGACACTTAATACTTCTTGGCTGTGTGACCCTGGGCAAGTCACTTAACCCCAATTGCCTCAGCAAAAAAAAAAAAAAAAAGAATGATTGAACAGTTGAGGATGATTTTGCAGTTGCAAACCTGGCTTACCAAAGAGACGTTTCATTCTGTAGGAATGGAGAAAGGCAGAGAAGTTTTGAGTTGCTTATTAGTCAGGCAGTTTGAAATTTCCTGAAGGTAGCTGGAAGACTGATGCTAGCATTGGATATGGAGATCCAGATGTCATCTAGCATTAAATTCATGAAATCACTAAAAGAGTATGGAGGGAAAAGAGAAGAGGTACTATGACAGAGCTTTGGTGTACATCCAAAGTTAGAGGATGGTGTGGATTATGAGCCAGCAAAGATGACTGGAGTGGTCAGACAGGTTGAAAGATTAAGCAGGAAAGATAAGTTTCACAAAAACTCAGAGAAGAGAATATTTATAAGAAAGTATGATTAACAAATGCTGCTGAGAAGTCAGGAAGGATAGGGATTTTTTTTAAAAGCCCTTGGATGTAATATTTAAGATATCATTAGTAACTTTGAAGAAGATGGTTGTAATATTTAAGAGACCATTGGTTACTTTGACGATGATGATTTCAGTTAAATGATAAAATTGGAAATCAAATTACACAGGTCCTAGTTAAAAGTTTGAGTATGAAAAGAAGGAGTTTTAGGGCAGAGGTTCTTAACTTAGAATTTGAAAACTTTTAAAAATTACTATTTTGATGACTATTTAAATGCAATTCTTTGTAATTATTTTTTTTTATTATTATTTTTTACTTCTAAGGACATTATGCTGAGCGGGAAGGGGATCACAATCACTAGATTGCCAGATGGATCCATGACATAAAAGCATTTAAAAATCTAAAGGATAGCATTATTAACTGAAGGTTTTTTGTTTTATTTTATTTGTAAAGTATTGGAGAAACTTGGATGTGTTTGCAGGCAGCAGGAAAATAGCTTGTAGATGGGAAGAATGAAGAGAAGTTGGAGGGATGATTGTATGGGAAATCTTTTGGAGAACATTGAAAGGGGGTTGTAATCAAGAATATTTCTAAAGGAGTTCTCCTTGGAAAGGAAAAAGGTTGAGTCTTTATTAGAAATATATTAAATTTAACACAGTAGCATCAACATTGATTGTCTTTCTTCCCTTCTTTCCTTTGTGTATTTTTAAAAGTTTTTGTTGAAATTCTTTTCATTTTTTTCAGCATCGTGGTCATTATCTTCTATCCCCTTATACCTTCCTCTCTCCCATAATTAATGTTCTCTCTCCTCAAGCAAAAGTATAGTCAAGCTAAACATATCTACACATTGGCCCTTGTTTGTAAACATGTCATTTGTATATCTACTCCATTGGTTCTCAAAAAAGTGTAGGCTGTACAGCCCTGAGAGTCTAAGACCCTTTCAGGGAGTCCTCAAGACCAAAGCTATTTTCATAATAATACTATTGACATGATTTCATTCTCACTCTTATGAACACACAGTGGCATTTTCTAGAGACTACATGACCTATAAATTAAAGATTGAATTGCAGGCATGAAGATTAAGCTAAATAGTTCATCTGCAGATTTTACTTTTGCCTGAATTGCTGGATCTGCTGAGCTGTTAGCTATTTGCTTATATTCATCTGGTATCAGCATCAATTAATCATCAAAGAAGATCCTTTATGCGAATACTTAGCAACAAGAGGTGCTGAAATATTCTAAATATTGGATAACTTTTTTGAATTTCATGGTTTATTCTGGAAACGTGATGACATTTGCAGTGATGGCCCAAAGAAGAGTGAGTGAAACTTCTGGTGTTTCACTTACTTAGCAAGAATAAAGGCAATGTTGTGTCCTTGTGGTCCTGCTCTTTGCCATCATTGTAATAAAGTATGTTAAAAAAAAATACTAGTTTTTCTTAAGAATGTCCATAATGAAGCAATAAAAATGATTAATTCTATTAAATCTCTGCCCTTATGTATCATGAAATGAGGAAAATGGTAAAGCACTTCTGCTATATATCAAAATATGATTGTTATCACAAGGAAAAACATTTGTGCAATCATTTGAGATTGAATTTGAAGTATCTGATTTTTTTCATGAAACAGCATTCACTAAGAGAATGACTGATAAACTATGGTTATTCAGACTTAGGAATTTTGAAGATAATTATCTCAAAAAAATGAAAAAAAAATGAACCTGATAATCTCAAGGAAAACAATCAACGGTATCTGTTGCCGGTGATAAAATTTGAGCTTTTAAGAGAAAATTAGAATTTTTGAAAATTTGTCTTCACCTCTGTGAACTTGACAGCTTTACAGAACTTAAAGCCTTTTCTGTTTAGGAACATGATTTTTTTGTATATGTTGTATTTGGAACCTGAGTTCATTCAGTAAATCAATATTTTCCAAAGGACCATTGCATGATATTACAAAATGATGAATGAATAAAAAGATCTATTCAAAGTACAAGGTGGACCAGTAAATTTTAATGTAACAGTTTGAAAAATTCATTGGTATAGATTCAGATTTTATGTTGCAACTTACCTTTAAGAAACTACCATTTGTTGAGTTTTGGTTTAGAATCAAAAAAGAGTATTCAGGATTATCTGAAAAGGCTATTAATGCTTATCTTTTTTTTCAATGTGTAGGAAACTGGATTTTCTTCATATATTAAAATCAAAACAACATATCATGACAGATTGAATCCAAAAGCATATATGAGAATCCATCTATATTCCAGATATTAAAGAGAGTTGCAGAAATGTAAAATTATGTCACTCTTCTTACTTTTTTTTGGGGGGGGAAGTAGAGCTATTTTCCCTGAAAATAAGTTATTTATATTAACATGTTATTAGCCTTTTGTTATTTTAAATATTTTAAAACATTACTAGTTTTGTTTTCCAGTAAGGTAAATATTGATAGATATAAACACATAAAAGCTTTTTAGAGTCCTCAGTAATCTTTATGAGAGTAAAAACATCAAAAAGATTGAGAACCACTGCCCTAATTCATTATTTCTCTGTTAAGTAATAGGAAGCACAATTCATCCTCTTACTTTTGGAGTTCATGTCACCTATTCCTGCTCAGTGTTATCCACAATGCTATGAAGTTGATTGGATTGATCACAGTTCTAAATCTTGTCAAGATTTTTTTCCTTTACAGTATTATAATAATTCCCTTCAAAATGTCCTCTTTTGCTTTTCCTTCTCTTTGCTACCTTATGCACCTTTAACAAAGAAGGAAATGATAAAGAAGATGATTGTGATTAATTAAATCTGTAATTAAAGTGATTTGCTCCTACTTCCCTACTCCTCCTCTTCATTTTGCTTAGGTCCTCATCATTGGTTCTTGTACTTTCCATTGTTTTAATTTTCCCTCTAAAACCCACATTTGTGACCAATTATTTCCTCCCCTACTCTAACATCCTTGGTTTTGTTTGTTTGTTTGTTTGTTTTGTTTTGTTTTTTGAAACAATCAGAATTAAGTGATTTGTCCAGGATCTCATGTGTCTAAAGCCAAATTTGAATTCAGGGCTATTGCTCTAACCACCACTCTACCTACCTGCCACTTCTGCCATCCTTCTCAAACTTTCCTCTTCCCTCCCTCTGGCTCTTTTCTGTTTGCCTTTTGACTTTAATGTGTTTTTACATCAAATGCTAATATTCCATCCATTTTTGTTTTGTTAAAATAAGAAAGAGATTCATGACTTGCTTGCTTTTCCCATGCTTTTTTGAGGTAGTGTATTCTTTTATGCCAAATTTGAGAAATAGTGTATTCCTTTTTTTTTTTTTTTTAATTCCTCATTTTATCCACGATGTATTCTTTTTTCTATTAAAACCTATGAAACAGAACAAAGTTCCATTCAGGTCTTATGGATGTTTGTACTTTTTCTTCCATTTTTATCTTTCTGTGACCCTTTAAAAATAGCAGTATTTTGAAGGGACACTTGTCTCTTCTCCTTCAATTAGTAGGTAAGCACTTTATTTACCCCATTCCAGTTGCTCAGATATATTTATTTGGATTTTTAGATTTTTTTTTAGATTCTTTTTATCTCCTGTTTGTATTTTAGAGTTTTTATTTTATTTTGCTTTTTCATCAGGAAAGTATAAAAGTCTTTATATTCTAAAGAACCATTTTCTTCTTTGTAAGATTGTGTACAAATTTTCAGGATAAGTTAATCTTGGTGGCAAGCATTTATTTTCTGCCTTTTGGATGTTATATTCCATGATTTTTCTTCCTTTATAGTTGCTGCAGCATTATCTTATGTTATCATCTTGACTTTGGTGCATGAGCTCTCTCTGTATGATTGTAGTAATTTTTCTTTGATCTAGAAACAGTGGAATTTGACTTTGATATTCCTGGGTATTTTCTATATGGTATTTCTTCAAAGTGATGATCAACAGATTCTTTTTGTTTTCATTTTGCTTCTGAGTACTAATGGATTTGGACAGTTTTATTTGAGTAAGGTTTTTCCACCTTCTATTCCAAGCAATTTATTCTTCTTTTGGCTTTCCCCCTGTCTCAAGCTTTATTTTAATTTTTTTTTTTTTTTAAATTTCTTTGCTTCATTTTCTCCATCCACTATTTCTGTGTTCTTGTACAATGAGGTGCTTCTCTTCAGTTATTCTGATCTTTGCTGGGTTTCTCTTACACCACTGTATTTTTCATTGTATTTGGTGGGTTTTTTTTTGTTTTCTATTTTCTCTCATCTCCCTCCTTAGTTTCTTTTTTTGCTTTTTTTTTTTCATAAAGCTTTTTAATTTTAAAAACATGTGCATGGATAATTTTTCAGCATTAACCCTTGCAAAACCTTGTGTTCCAATTTTCCCCCCCTCTCCTCACCCCCGCCTCTAAATGGCAAGTAATCAAATATATGTTAAACATGACAAAAACATGTTAAATCTAATACATGCATACATATTTATACAGTTATCTTGCTGGTATTATAAAGACAAATAGAAAACATTTTGCCCACTAAGGAATTTACATTCTACTAGAAAACAAACCCCAAACCATCTTGTCCACAGACAAGCAAAACCAAAATATATGGGAAATAAATACTGATAACTCACTTGGAGGTCTATGGCATCATCAACTGAGAGAATTAGGAAAAGCTTTTGTAAAAAGTACTTGAAATTAATCTTGAAGGAAGCTAGTGATTCCAAAAGGCATAGAACTGGAAGGATGGTTTGTGCAAAGGCATAAGACTTAGGAGACTGTTGGAATGTTAGCCAGTTGAATTCTACACTAACCTCTCATGAATCCCTCACACTTTTGTTTTCTTGCTATTCATCATCTGACAACTATTAGACTTGGATTGGCTTCTATCATCCTCTTCCTCCTCTTCCACTAACATGCTGGCAAATAGAGCTGTCGCAAATCACAAATTCTATTGACATGCTACGTTATAAACTCATGGTAAATTTCGATGCAGCATATCAATTTTTTTTTAATTTCTCCTTAATTGAGTCTCTTTATTTCATACTCTACAAAAGCAATTTGTAGTGCAGTGGAATGCAGGGTCTAGAACGAGCAAGACCTGAGGGTAATTATGGCCTCAGAGGAGGAGTACAGCACTCCCCAAATCTGGAAAATCCCCCCAAATTCCCATTTAATTTTTTATGGCCTATCCATGATAAATCATTTCTGTGGGGAGTTGTGAAGTGGAAGTTGTTATAGCTCGTGGTCCTAGACAAGAGACTTAACCTCTTTGTCTCAGTTTCCTCACCTGTAAAATGGGGATAATAGCAAGATTGTTTTGAAGGTCAAATAAAATAATTTTTATAAAGAACTTAGGTACAATATGAAATAATTAGAGGAGATCCTTGATTGTTTGATTTGCAACTCTTAAGTTTTGAATCTTCACATCCTCAAATAATTTCTAAAGTATTGCCAACATTGTTTGCATTATAAAAATGTAGTTGACATTCTAAAACCATTTTATTCTATTGTTGGAAAGTCTATGAATTGCAAGCTGCTATAACATCCTTAGATTTTTCATTTGTACATCTGTCTTTCATTAGGAAAAAATTTTAGAAAGTTAACCAAGTCATCAGCTGAGTCTTCAGCTTTATAAATCATCCCTAATGTTTATATTTATATTATTCTAGACACAATACATGGAAAGTGATTTTCATGTAAACATGATGCTTGCTTCATGCTAGAAAATCCTACAAATTAATTTAATTTTAAAGTATTCAATTTTTTTTTTTTTTGCTTTTTGCTGAGGCAATTAGGGTTAAGTGACTTGCCCAGGGTCACACAGCTAAGGCACGCTAAGTGTCTTGAACTCAGGTCCTCCTGACTTCAGGGCTGGTGCTCTATCCACTGCGCCACCTAGCTGCCCCTAAAGTATTCAATTTTTAAGAGAGATGTTATACTTTATCCAAATATATTTTGTGAAGTTTGATTTATAAATGGTATTGTTTTCTATTGCAATATCTCTATAGCATTTTTGGTGAGAAATGCAATAAGGAAATTCTTAAGTCATTTTTCAAACTAATTTAAAACTGATAAAAGATACAGATTTTTACATACGAGGATTTTTTTTTGGGGGGGGTCAGGTTAACTTCTGTAATATTTGTGCTTATTACTATTTAAAATGCTATAATTTAATATAACTAAGGTGACATTTACAACAATAATATAGAACAAAGTAACATTTCTGTTTTGAGAATTAGTTTACAACTAATAATAATCCTTTCTGACTGAAATCTGGTATACAAAGCATTGTATAGAGAGACTTAACATTATTGACATTCTACAAAGCAAAGTACTATAAATATCAAGATATGTTACATTCTAACTTAAATTTGCTTAATTAATGTGAGGGGCAGCTAGGTGATGCCATTGATAGAGCACTGGCCTTAGAGTCAGGGGGACCTGAGTTCAAATGGCCTCAGACATTTGACATTTACTTTCTATATGACCCTAGGAAAGTCACTTAACCCCAACTGTGAGGTCCTTGCCCCCCAACATTAATAAAACTTTAAAAAGTTAATGTGATATTAAATGAATAAAAAGCAATCAAAAAGACAGTATCTTTAAATCTAGGCTTTGGTTTTATGTTTTGTTTTTTCTGATAACTAGGCATAATTGCTACTTTATTTCAGATCAATTTGTAACGTGGTTATTTTTAAATTGAAGTTTTGATGAATTTCTGTTCACAATCTTAAACATTAGACAAGAATTTCTTTTTGAAAATTTTATGTAAAATTTTGCTGCTTATAATAAATTTATATACTTTTAATGTGGTTTAAGTTTATTTTTAGCTGACAATATATTTGAATAGTAAAATATAGATTTTGAGTTCTTTTCAGAATTAATCTTGAGTGCTCACTTTATTTTATTTTGAGTGCTCACTTTTTAAAAAGCTTTTTATTTTCAAAATATATATTTTTCAACATTCATCCTTCAAAACCTTGTGTTGCAATTTTTTTTCTCCTTCCTTTCCCTCTTTCCCCTCCCCTGGATAACAAGTAATCCAATATATGTTAAGCACATACACTTTTCCTACACATTTCCACAGTTATCATACTGCACAAGAAAAATCAGATTGAAAAGAGCAGAAAAATGAGAAAGAAAACAATGCAAGCAAACAACAAAAAAAAGAGTAAAAATACCATGTTGTGATCCACACTTAGTTCCCACTGTCTTCTCTCTGGGTGTAAATGGCTCTCTCCATGGCAAAATCATTGGAACTAGTCTGAATCACCTCATTGTTGAAAAGAGCCTCGTCCATCAGAATTGATCATGACAATCAATCTTGTTGCTGTATACAATGTTCTCTTAGTTCTATTCAGTTCACTTAGCATCAGTTCATGCGAGTCTCTCCAGGTCTTTCTGAAATCATCCTGCTGGTCATTTCTTACAGAACAATAATATTCCATTACATTCATATACCATAACTTATTCAGACATTCTCCAGTTGATGGGCATCCACTCAGTTTCCAGTCCCTTACCACCACAAAAAGAGCTGTACACATTTTTTCACATGTGGGTCCTTTTCCCCTTTTTTATGATCTCTTTGGGATACAGATGTAATAGTGAGACTCCTAGATCAAAGAGCATACAGTTTGATAGCCCTTTGGACATAATTCCAAATTGAGTGCTCACTTTTTTAATGTCAATTATATGTTTGTGAATTCTCCAAATTCCTGTGGTCTAGACAATTTGAGTATAAGGACTGGTTCCCTGCCAAACTGTTAATACAAACTCTCTTGCCCCACCCGCCCCTCGTGGCCCCCCCCCTCCCAGTTTACTCCTTTTTCAGATAAACCACTTAAAATATAGGTATGGTTGAGATTATATTTGTGATTTTTAAGCTGGAGAAAGATTAAAAAAAAAACTCATTAAGGAAATAAGGAATAATATCCAAGAAAATTTATTGTTGACAGCTCAGTCTTAAAGTCTTCATGGATAATACATTATTTTATAGCATAGTAGCTTAACATTTCTAAAATGGTACTAATAGAAACAAACTAAATCTTGATGTTCACAGTCTCCAAAAGACAGAAATTTAAAATTTCTTTTAAAATTTTTGTACCTTTTTTGACTAAAATCCTTATATATGAGTAAGCAATGATCTAAAATACAGCAACTGAAATCCTGCTTAATTAAAAAATATTTTAATGGTAAAAATAACTTTTGTATTCTAGCATAAATTTGGTGCAGTGCTGCTGTAACTGAGTTGCTGAGAATTTTTATGTTTATTTCTAGTCGTCAGAATCAGTTGAAAGGCCAGCAGCAGCAGCAGGTGGTACCCTTGTACCCTGATGAAACAGAAGGTCTTACAGTTCCAAGATATAAACGAGATCTGGTACAGAAGCTAAAGATTTTACGGCAGGAACTTTCTCAGCAGCAGCCTCAAGCTGGTCACTGTCGCATTGAAGTCTCCAGAGAGGAAATTTTTGAGGTAATCTGGATGAAAAATGATCTTTAAAATTTAGAAAAACTAAAGGAGAATTTGCCCTATTCTGTGATCCACTGGCCATTAGGATCCTTTCTATTTTCTAGGAATAGATTATGCTTTATTTTTGTTATAAGTAAGGAATAGTATAATGGAATAATTTCACCAGTATTTTGAAGGTATTTACCAAATTGCCTGTATGTGATTAGTCTGTGTTTGCAGTGGTTCAACTTGTTGGGCAGAAAGAATCTCAATTTAAACAAACGACTATGCTGCTTTTAAAAAAATTTTCTTGGTAAAATAAATAAGTTGTGGAAAAAAACTCAGAGAAAGCGGTACCATTAATGTCTATGCAACATCTCTACCATATTTATTTTCATCATTTTAATCACTTTTGCATAGATAAATTGTTTTACTAATGGAGGATGGCAGAAGAAATGAAAAGGAGTTTTCTTTATTTTGCCTATATATTGTGAACTTTGAGAGCCAGGGTAATGTACTACGTGTACTTCATTTCTCCTTCCAAAAACAGGGTGGAAAAGTGCTACATGTGGCTTTTTCATATTAACAGTTTTCAGTGCCTTTGCTATAAGGTCTTATGTGTGGTAAGATTGAGTCAAAGACAGATGGAACCTTTCCTTGCCTCTTGATCTTTTTGGAAGGAATTAGCAATTTCTCTTCTATACTAGCTACCTTTCTTAATCTTATGTTGCTAATTAAGGTCAAGGATTAAGCAGTAACACATGTCACCTATAATAATTTCAAGCAAAATCCTATTATATAAAAATGGTCATCATATACATATACATATATATATATGTATGTGTATATATATATATATAAATTATGGATATATCTGTCATCACACAGAAATAATACAGAAGTGGTATATAATTGAAAACAATTTATATCATCATATAGATGTAAATATATCTATATGATGATCAGGGGAGATGGATGGTGCAGTAAATGGAGTGCTGGGCTTGCAGTCAAGAAGACCCTTCTTTGTGAGCTCAAATCTGACCTCAGACACTAACTAACTTATGTGACTGTTCACCTTGTTTGCAGGAAACCATTCCGTTGTCTTTACCAAAGAAAAACTCAGATGGGGTCATAAAGAGTTGGACATAAAAAACAACTGAAAGATAAAATATGCTGACCATTTATATTATTGAATATAATATATTTGTATCTTTATGTTACTATCAGTGTCACTTCAAATTGCCATTGCTGTCAAATTTTGTGACATCTAAATTAGTGCTCTATTTTATTTTGAAAAGGTAAATTGTCCTTGTTGAGAAAAGTTTTTTGAGGGAGAAATCTTAAGTAGTAAAGTTTTCCTTGAAGTAGTAGCTACCTTCAGACTTTCAAGTCTATTTCATTTAATTGGTGATGGAGAAAGTTGTTTTCTGACTTACTATTTACCTCCTTAAAATTGAATTTGGGTGGATTATGTGAACAAATAGAATAATTGATTATAATTTTTGGGGGACAATTCATTCTTCCTCCCCCCCCCTTTTTTTTTTTTTTTTTTTTGGTATTCAGATTAATCTTTCTGAATTTAGTTCTGTATCAGTAAGGAGCTTGGAATAGCTTTCTCTAAGTCTCTTCCAAATCTAACATATTGTGATGCTGCCTATATAATAATTTTATGTGTTTTCTTAAATGAACTCAGCTATTAATACTTAATAAAAATATCTGTGGGAACTTAGTATGAACTACAGTCTCTATACACTTATTACATTATATAGTGACATGCTCTGGGATTCTTGAAGTTATTTCCCCTTGCATCCAATTTGATGGTTTTTTTATGATTAGAAAAGAGAAAACGCACATATATTTTTTCCTCATTTCTCTAAATTAGACAATTAAATTTTTGTTTTCTAAGAAACTTGTGTCTCTTTCCTTTAAATAGTGATTGATAATTAGCTCAAATAGTTTATGGATTATAGTGACCAATAGAATGTAATTTTCCCCTTTATTTTAATAATAGTTTATTTTTCCAAGTACATACAAAGATAGTTTTCAGCATTCACCTTTGCAAAACCTTGTGTAGAATGTAATTTTTAATAGCTCTTCATTATAATAAAAATGAAACTTTTTCAGGAATCATACAGACAAGTCATGAAAATGAGACCAAAAGATCTGTGGAAACGATTAATGATAAAATTTCGTGGAGAAGAAGGCCTTGATTATGGAGGGGTTGCCAGGTGAGGAATTTGTTGTTGCTATTCATTCGTCTCAATTGTATCTAACTCTTTTTTACTCCATTTAGTTTTTTCTTTTTTTTTTTTTTATAGTTATTGAATCATTTTTTTGTGCAGGAGAAATCATATCTACAAAAAAGAATAATCCGATAAAGGAAATACAATGCAAGCAAACCTCAATAGAGAACATGAAAATGTTATGTTGTGGTCCACATTTCACATCCCTCTCTCTGGGTGTATATGGCTCTCTTCACCGAACAATTGGAACTGGTTTGAAGCATTTGATTGTCGAAGAGAGTCGTGTCCATTAGAACTGATCCTCATATAGTATTGTTGTTGCTGTGAATAATGATCTCCTGGTTCTGCTCACTTCACTGAGCATTAGTTCATGCAAGTTTCTCCAGGCCTCTCTGAAATCGTCTTGCTGGTCGTTCATTTAGTTTTTTCTTGCCAAAGATATTGGAGTAGTTTGCCATTTCCTTCTCAATTTTACAAATGGGAAAATTGAGGTAAACAAGATTAAATGACTTGGCCAGGGTCACACAACTAAGTAAGTGTCTGAAGTCGGATTTAAACTCAGGTCTTCCTGACTCCAGACCTGGCACTCTATCCACTGTACCACCTAGCTGTTTGAAATTACCTAGTATTTAAAAAATAGTCGAATGCTAACATGCAGGTGCAGTTTTATGATATTTTGATACCATAATTTTCTTTTTTCTATAATTTTACACTTTGACATCCTCCAGATTAATTTATATGAAAAGGTACACATTCTGACATTTAATTTTCATTCTAATGTAATATTTAGAAGCCTGTGTGGTACAGAAAGATTTCTTAACAGCATCTACTGTGAGGATACTTGGATTTCAATTTTGTGGCACTGTCAATTATTAGCTGTGCTAGCTTGGGCAAATTATTTCACTTCTTTGGATCCTGGCATCTTCATTTGTAACATTATGAAATCAGACTACTTGTTTACCAAGATTCTATAACCTAAGCTAAGCAAATGATGCTTTCTCTCAACCCTGACCTCTTTTCCAGTGTTGACTATTACTCAGCCCTCTTCAGCCTTTCTCCTTCTCTCCCATCCCCATTTTTTACCCCACATTAAATATGAGTCTTTCTCTCTAAGAATCTGCTCCAGAAATGTTATGTTAAACACCAATTATTTCCTGAAAACTTTTAATATTTGCATATATAAAGAAGAGATGGGAGACATAACTCAACTCCAGACCACTCTTCCATGCACTTTTTTATTATGTTCTGATAAGCCCATATCTCATAGCTGTTAGTGCAGTCCAAGGAGTGTCTAGGACTATTATTATTGGTCCTTTCTTACCTGGATATTGTTTCTTGATAGAACCAACTTACACTTTTGCATTTATTCTTGAATTCTACTTAGCTTTTAGCTTACAAATCAATGATTTCTATAGCTGCTGATTTAAGGGTGAGGCAACAGAATGAATATTAATAATCCAGAGTTTCCTAGCTTACCAATAATAGTGAGGCTTCTTAGTGAATCTTATTTATCTAAGTCTGCATCTTTCATTTTGAAAGGAACAATTGACCTTTTTACTGTCAGGGATAGGTAAAACAAAATGGGGTGTGTTTGCACTGCTTTTTTCTAAGCTACATGTAGGAGACTTTATTGTGTGAGTTATTCTGTGTACTTTGTTCACTGTAATGAGAATCTATGACAGAAGTCCATGAAATGTAATTGGATGTTTTGAAAAACAAAACAAAACAAAAAACCATTGAGGTGTACTTAGAATTTTCTTTTAAAAAATGAAACAAAAGGGGCAGCTAGGTGGTGCAGTGGTTAGAGCACCAGCCCTGAAGTCAGGAGGACCTGAGTTCAAATCTAGTCTCAGACATTTCCTAGCTGTGTGACCCTGGGCAAGTCACTTAACCTCAATTGCCTCAGCAAAAAAAAAAAAAAAAAAAAAGAAAGAAACAAAAAACCCCACTAAAATAGGAAAGCCATACTTGTAAAATTTGTTTTTCTCAAAAATATTGTCTTATAGAATATGTTATCAAAGAAACTACCATAGAATAACTTAGTTTGCATGACTTATTTAGCCTGATGTGTTCATATGCATGTACACTTGCGCGCGCGCGCGTGTGACTTTATTTGTGGGGCAAAATCATGTATATAGTTAGAGAATCACTTTTGATGAAAACCAAAAATAATCTGAAAATAATCTCATGTTATATATATGCTTTGGTTTTATGTTTTAAATGGATATGTGCAGTGTTGTTTTTAAGCTAGTTGTAAGCCAATTTTCCCCAGGCCTCTTAAAGTCCTAGATTTAAGGTCATTTGGTTAGATTCAGTAAAGTGACAAATACAGAATCACAATTCAGGTATCCTGACTATTGATTATTTCTATTATTCCATGTATGTAAAGTTTTACAAAAAATATAAAGTATATGTATATAATGATAGTACTTAAAATTGGTCAGGTTTGGTTTGGTGGTTCTGTTCTCAAAGAGGAGCATCACTAAAATTTATGTAACACTTGCTGTTAAGATGTGATTAGGTAGAAGATTTTGTGTAAAACACACATGCATAATTTAACTCACAACCTTTTTTACTGTGTTGAGAATAGAAAAATAAAAAGTGAATCATGCAATATAAACCCTTAACTACAATTGGTAAGAGTGATGAAAGTTATGAGAAAGTATGAAATATTCATTGCAATAGAATTGCTAAACAAAAATTGAAAATTAGAAGCTGAAAGTTGTAAATACCATCAAAATATTGGGTGTAATTTAAATTTATGGGTTTTTTTTTTTTTTTAGGTACACAGTACAGTTGTTTAGTATCAGGTTTCCCAGCTATAAAATTGATATTGTTGTGTGAATTAAATGAGAATGTTTGTAACATGCTTAGTAGAGTGCCTGGTATATAGTAGGTACAGTATAAATGTTATTGTTATCATTATGTTAATATATTCTGAAATATCAATTTGCAGAAAACTTCTCATTTGGAGCTTTATTTCAGTTCACTTCGAACTTCCACAGCTAACAGATAATATGTCTGTATTCATCCTTTAAAAGGGGTTTGTTTATTAGACATTTAAATAATTGTTTTTTTTTTTTTTTAGGGAATGGCTGTATCTCTTATCTCATGAAATGCTGAATCCATATTATGGCCTCTTCCAGTACTCAAGA
This sequence comes from Myrmecobius fasciatus, assembly GCA_023553655.1. Classification (NCBI taxonomy): domain Eukaryota; kingdom Metazoa; phylum Chordata; class Mammalia; order Dasyuromorphia; family Myrmecobiidae; genus Myrmecobius; species Myrmecobius fasciatus. The sequence continues at coordinate 58,675 of JAJPUD010003710.1, read as the reverse complement.
GATGACATCTATACGTTACAAATCAATCCAGATTCTGCAGTTAATCCGGTATGATGATGTGAATTCAGTCATCAAAAATATTTTCATATAGAGGTCCCTTGGCCCACATATAAATTTCACTTGTTTAATAGAATACAATTTTTAATAAAACTATAGGCAATGCATACTTTGGAGGAAAATAGTGGCTGTTCTGTAAAAAGCCAGAGTTTTATAGGAAAAAATTTTCCAGCATTTCTGAATTTTGATCTCAAAACTGAATTTATAGCTATGGCCTTCATCTCCCATCATTTTTTGCAGTTCTTTGGGCTGTGAAAATTTGTTCTTTCCTGGACACTCTGGTTTCATATTTCTAGCTTCCATATTTTAATTTTTTTCTTTCACAAGTCATGTTATTTACATTTTATACTCAAGTTTGATTGCAATATCATTCTCCAGGGGGATACTGTTATATGTTTACAGTATCATCAAGGAGAAGGGATGATTAGCAGTGTCAGATAGATCAGAGAAGTCCAGAAAGATGGCCAATTAAGAGATCATTGGTAACTTCAGAGAAAGTAGTTTCAGTTATATGAAATCTAGATTGCTAGATTACGAAGATTTAAGAAGAAAGGGAGAGGAAAGGAAACAGTCTTCTCAAGAAGTTTAGCTACGAAAGAAATATGGGATGATAGGAGGGGGATGGACAGATCAAGTCATTGAGTTTGATGGTGGGAGATCATGTAAAGAATGTAGATCTAGCGACTTTAGGTGACACTGTTAATCTTTTTTCTTGATATTCTCTTCTCTAGATTTTTATGACACTATCTCCTGGTTCTCTTCCTTCCTGTTTAATAGCTCCTTCTCAGGTTTTTTTTGGCTAGAATTTCATTCAGATCATCCTAATTATAGGTGTCCCCAAGACTATAACCTGGGCACTTTTCTCCCTATACAGTATTTTATTTGGTAATTTTATCACTTCCCATAGATTCAGTTATCATTTCTATGGAGATGATTCTCAGATATTTTTGTCCTTCCCTAACCTTTTTCCTGACTTCTAATCTTGTATCTTCAACAGTCTATTGGATAATTCAAATTGGATTTCCTACAGTGAGAGCCAGTGAATTCTGGAGCATCAGAATCAACAAAAAAACAGGGTGATTTTTAATCCCATGACAAGTTACAAAGTCTGAAGGAAAGGTCTCTCTCACTGAGGTGACAATAGAGTGCAGTCCACCACAGGATATAATTGGAAAGCCAGCAGCTGATTTTGGGATCAACTGAACTGGCAATAGCAGCAGATTTAGGAACTTTCAGGCCACAGATAGCAAGGGGGTCAGACTCAAAAGAAGATAACATTGTTGAAACAGTTACATGAAAAAACTTCAAAAAAAAATGGGAATTTGTCTCAAACTTTCTTCCCCCTTTTTCCCTCTCCCCACCAAATTTCTGGAAGAGCGCAAAAAGAATTTTTAAAATCCAGTAAGAGAAATAATGGGAAAAATTGAGAAAAGAATGACAATAATACAGGAAAATCATGGGAAAAAAGTGGTAAAAGAGGCACAAAAGGCAACAAAGAATTGGAAATGGAAGTGATGCCCATCAATTGAACAATGGCTGAACAAGTTGTGGTATATGAATGTAATGGAATACTATTATGCTATGAGAAATTATAAGCAAGCAGATTTTAGAAAAATGTGGAAAGACTTAGATGAACTGATGCAAAGTGAAATGAGCAGAACCAGGAGAACATTGTACATAGTATCAGCAATACCGAATGATGATCAACTATGATGGACTTATTTCTTCTCAGTAATATAAAAAGTGAAAATAGTGTGCTTAGATCTAGTCAGATTCCAAGAACTTTCTGTAATTTTGTGGGTGGTTTTTTTTTCCCCTTTTGCAAACTTTTTGACAACATGACTAATATGGAAATGTTATATGATTGTACATATTTAAGCTATATCAAATTACTGTCTTAGGATAAAATACTTAAAATACTATTTTTTTTAAAAAAGAAAAATGTTCTCAAAAGAGAGGTCTTTCATGTAAGAGTTTAATACATTTTTAATTAGGGGTTGGAGGGAAAGGAGGCATAACAATCCAATGAAGAAAAAAATGTGTAAAAAACAGAATTGACCACATAGGAAAAGAGCTACAAAAATTTATCCATGAGAATTCCTTGGCCAAATGAATAAGGAAGTACAAAAACTCACTAAAGAAGATAATTCCTTAAAAATTAAAATTCATCTCCACGATCAAATATGAAACCCTTTATTTGACATTCAAAGGCCTTCAGAATCTGCTCCTCACCTACCTTTCCAGTGTTTTTATATTTTACTTCCATTTCCAGTGACACTGACTTCCTTGTTCTTCCTCTTCATCTCCTTTCTCTGTGCATTTTCTCTGTCTGTTTGCCATGCACTTGTCACCTACTTTTCTGGTTTTCTAAAATTAAATCCTGCCTTCTGCAAGAATCCATATCCAATCCTCCTTAATGCTCTTACCTTCCATCTCCAATTTATTCTGTATGTAACTGGTTTGTTCATAGTTGTTTTCATATTGTCATCCTCCATTATACTGTTAGCTCCTTGAGAACAGGGACTGATTTTTGTTTTATTATGTCCCCAACAGTTAGCATAGTGCCTTGAGCACAGAAGCACTTATAGGTAAATGCTTGTTGACTTGAAATGGAATTGAATCTTTGGGGGTCATAGGAATAGCATTATTTTTAAGAAGTTGGTGAATATAGATTCCATGACTGGCCTTCAAGTTGTAACAAACATTAAAAGAATGGTAGGTTAATGGCCCAGGATTGATCATTAGGAAGAATTGAAGAAGAGCTCTTCTGAAATTGTGGTATCTTCCAATTTTGTTTATAGTCAGAGGTTTGGGGAAGGTGGAAGAAAGGTGTAAAATTGTTTTCAGGTAAAGCAGAGTAGTATTTTTGTAGGACAGAGCAAAAAGCAATAAATGGGAAGTGAATGGGAGAGAAAATGCTTAGTGTTGAGGTAGAGAAAGGTGGACTGAGTATAAACTTTGAGGTTTTATGGCAGCATAAACTTGGAAACATTGTTATACTCTTTTGAAAGAGGACCTCTAGATTTCTTAGCATTTGGGGATATATTTATGGAATTTAAATATATAGGATAATTTTTCATGTTGACTAGAAGATCCATTCCATATCACAATTAAAATTCAGATAAATTGCTGAGTGTACTTGAATGGTTGGGAGATAAAATAGAAATTTGAAAGCCATGTTCTTATAAAATTGTTATTTTTTAAATTTTTTCTTAGTGGCCTCTTTGTTACTTAAATTTCAGGAACACTTATCATATTTCCACTTTGTTGGGCGAATAATGGGGATGGCTGTATTTCATGGACATTATATTGATGGTGGTTTCACATTGCCTTTTTATAAACAATTACTTGGAAAGTCAATTAATTTGGATGACATGGAGTTGGTTGATCCAGATCTTCACAACAGCTTAGTCTGGATACTGTATGTATTGACTCTCTCTCTATATATAGATATAGTAGACAAGCACCTCTGAAGTATTTCCACTTGAAAATGTTATTTTCAGAGTATACTACATAGTCAAATTGTTTCATTAGACAACCTAGAAAAGGAAAACAAAATTTTATGTTACTTGTGAAGTTTAATTTTCTTTATGATTGGTCTGCTTAACACTTAAGATAGTAGCAAAATTAGTAAATAACTTAAATGTTTTATTTAACATGAAAGAGAATTCTGATTCAAGAACACATTATCTCTTTGTTTTTTATTATATATATATATATAGGGATGTGTGTGTGTGTGTGTTTCAGATTTTCCAATTATGTGCTTTCTTGTTTTTCTCCCTTTCTAGTGAAAATGATATTACAGGTGTTTTGGATCATACCTTTTGTGTCGAACACAATGCATATGGTGAAATTATTCAGCATGAACTTAAACCAAATGGCAAAAGCATCTCAGTTATAGAAGACAATAAAAAAGAATACGTGAGGTGAATACTTTTTTGTTCTTCAGGCAGTATTACCTTATTGCTTTATTTTTTGAAAACTGCTTATTTAGCAAAAAAACCATTAATATTAGCTATTTCAGTGATACTAATCACAGTTTATGAATTATGAAGTCTGTTAGGTTATAAGTGCAAGAAATATTTTTCATAATTTTAAAAATATTATATGAGAATTGGAGAGTGTTGGGATAATGTAGTTCTTGAGAAATGTGAATTTGAATCTAATTTTACTTAAGATTTGACAGAGTCATAGACTTGGAAGGACCCTTAGGGACCAGATCAATCTGAATCTGAAAAAAAAAATCCTTTCCTTTCAGTACAAGACACATGGTTATCATTTTGACTTATAGATTTCCAGTAAAGGGGAACCTATTAACTTCTGAGGCAGCCCATTCCACTTTTGGGTAGTTCAAATTTCTTTATATTTAGCCTGTTTTAGTCATTGCACCTTCCACTTACTGCTCTTAGAAAATACCTCTATATACTGCATATACTGTAAATTTCATGAGAAGATCACCAGCAAAAGTTCATGCAGAGTCAGTACTGAATAAATGTTTGACAAATTTAATTGAATAGATAAACTCTACTCTCTTGCTTATTTTTATTTGTCTCTCAAATTGATCTGTCCTTAGTCTATGATTTTTAAGCAACTATTTCAATCAAATATTAAGCATTTATTAATCACCTCTTATGTGCCAGGTATTCTACTAGGTGCTGGAGATACCCATCCTCCGTTCTTCCCCACCCAGATAGGTGAAATGGTCCTTACTCTCAAGTCTAATTAAGGAACAATAACATGTACATATATAAATATATACAGAATAGAGAAAAAATAATTTTGGGGTAAAGGTACACTAGCTGCTAGGGGATCAGGAAGGACTTTCATGATGGTGTTTGAACTGAGCCTTGAAGGAAACTAAGGATTCTAAGATAATAAAATGAGAAGGAAGTACATTCTGGGGATAAAAATCAATCAACAAGTACTTAATGTGTATCAGGATCTGTGCTAAGCAACAGGGATACAAGAAAGGTAAAAAACCACAGTATCTGATCTCAAGGATTTGAGATTTTAATAATGAAGAATGTAAGATATACAGTATATATCAGGGATCAGGGGTTCTTAGGTGTTTTGGCAGTCCACTGAAATCTATGGGCCCTTTCTCAGAATAATTTTTTTTTAATGTATGAGATAAAATATGAAGGAAAGCAATTATTTTAAAATATAATTAGCAAAATATTTTTAAAACCAGATCATGCAATTCAGATTGATAACCCTTAATCTTGGAGCTAGGTAAGGGAGAATGAGAGAAGGGATTGGTAATGGGAAAGGCCTTTTGCTGAGGCCCTTAGAGGGATTTGAGTTGAGTCTTGAAGGAAGTCAGGGAACCTACGAGTCAGAGAGGGGGGAGAGTACTCCAGATGTGAGGGGGTTCAGAACCAAGGTGAGGAAGCCAGTGCTAATGCACAGAATAGGCATAAAATAATGCCTATGTGAGGAAAATAGTAGGATGGTATGGTTGTATTGTTGAATGTGTGGAAGGGAATATAGCATAACAAGACTGGAAAGGTAGGAAGAGGGGCCAGTTTGTGAATGACTTTTAACATCAAGTAGAGGACTTTATGTTTGATCCTTTAGTAGCAAAGAGTGGAATTTATTGAGTGAGGATTTAAATGGTAAAAGCTGTGCTTTACAAATGCCATTCTGCTAGCTCTCTAGAAGAGAACTGGACTCGAGAGACTTGAGATTGGGAAAACAGTTAGGAGACCACTGCAGTAATCCAGGCAAGAGATAATGAATATCTTGTCGTGAGGTAGTTAGGAAAGCATGGACACAAGATGTAGGGTCAAGGAGAATGAGAAGTCAAGAACAACACAGAGGTCACAAATTTGGGAGAGTGTAAGGGTAGGTTGTACTTAGAAATGAGGTGGGATGGGAGGAAGAAAATAAGATTTTGGATGCTCTGAATTCCTTCTCATCTCTTCCCACCCTTGTGTTTTTCACAGATAAGGAAATTGGGACCCAGAGAAGTTGTGACTTGCCCAGGGTCACAAAGGAAATAAGTTAGGAGTTTGAAATAACCAAAAATAATAGAAACTTATCCCTCCTGACAGATTTGAATACAGCATGCATGAGGAAGATCATGGTTATAGGAACAGACATGCTACACTAATCTGCAACACTGTAAAATAATTTGTTTGGTCAAAATTTTATTTAAAAGGGAGGGCTAAACAAGGGGAATGATTTTCATCAATTTTGAATGATAAAATTAGTCTTCTGATTTTGATTTTAATATTCCATGGTTTTGCCAGGTTTAAAGATTTTCCTAAGTAGTTTATCAAAATAAACTTTTGGCATCCAGCTGCCTAAAAATGGCTGCTTGAACAGAGCCAAACAATCCTGTTCACATATACATTTTCTAGCAGTAAGTCTGAATTACACTACACCAACTAATGATACAGAAAACTGGTTAAAAATTATAGAAAGTGACTTCTTTCTTATCAGAACCACACAAAAAATGTCCATCAAATAGTATGGACAATAGGAAAAGGCACCTACTTAAAGAACTCTTCAAACGACGAGGCAGAGACATCTAGAGCTGTCAAGACTCAGTCCTAAAGGCAGCAAATCTGGCAGTGCTAAAATATTCAAGAATTTAATAACATAGATTTTTAGAGGCTGATGGGAGAGGATAGCAACCACTTTAATGTCCCTACAGTTGTTATAAGCACTTAGAGAGGGAAATCCCATATTCATTAGTTCTAGGTTTCCTAGCAGTCCGTCTTGAAATTCCATAGAAGCCTCTGAACATGCTACAAGTTTGAACCTCAAAGAGCTAGGGTATGTTGGTATAAGAACTCAGATGACCTAATCAAAACCAAGCAAAGGTAATCGCTTTACCCCGAAGAATAGCAGGAAAGTGGAACCTGGCACTGTCATAAAATCCTCATTCAGGACATACGGCTGGAGAGATGAATAAACACAAAAAGGTCCAAACCACTGTAAAGAAAAACAATATATGTAGAAATACCCCAAAATTCAACTTTGAAGTACCATAACAATTACAAGCAGAGCATGAAAGGAAAATTAGGTTTTCCATAAATTCTGTATGTATACCTAGAAGAAATAAAGCAAGATATTAAATATTGATTTGAAAAAAAGCTTTAAAATAAGAATTTATAAATTTAGTTTAGAATCAAAATAGTAGTAAACTTCACCCAAGTAATAGATTCCTTAAAAATTAGAATGATCAAACCAAAACCCTCTGTGTTCTAAAAATTAGTTCTAAAGGCAGAAAATATTAAAATAAAACCAAAGATTTTTTAAAATAGAAGGATACCTACTTGTAAAACAAGACAAAGGGAGATAATTTAAGAAACATTAGATTTCCTGAAAACCACAATAACATTTTTTTTTTAATTTTATTTTATTTGCAAAATATATGTATGGGTAATTCTTCAACATTAACCCTTACATAGCTTTCTGTACAAATTTTTCCTCCCAACTCCCCACCCCTCCCCTAGATGGCAGGATGTCCACTACATGTTAATTATGTTAAAATACTTGACAAATCGAATATATGTATACATATTTCCAAACTTATCATTGTTGTGCAAGAAAAATCTTATCTATACAAAAGACATCAAATAAAGGAAACACCATGTAAGCAAACATCAATCAAGAGTATGAGAATGTTATGTTGTGGTCCACATTTCACATTCCTCTCTCTGGGTGTATATGGCTTTCTTCAGTGAATAATTGGAAGTGGTTTGAAACATTTCATTGTTGAAGGGAACCATGTCCATCAGAATTGATCGTCATATAGTCTTGTTGTTGCCGTGAATAATGATCTCCTGGTTCTGCTCATTTAACTCAGCATCAGTTCATGCAAGTCTCTCCAGGCCTCTCTGAAATCGTCCTGCTGGTCATTTTTTTTTTTTTAATTAAAGCTTTTTATTTGTATAACATATGTATGGGTAGTTCCCCAGCATTGATCTTTACAAAGCTTTCCATTACAAATTTTACCCCCAGTCCCCTCCCCTCCCCTAGATGGCAGGAAGTCCACTACATGTTAATAATGTTGAAATGTTTGAGAAGTTACACAAGAAAAATCCTATCTACAAGAAAAAAAAAAAAGAATCAGAGAAAGGCAACACAATGCAAACAAATGTCAATAGAGATCATGAAAATGTTACGTTGTGGTCCATATTTCATATCCCTCTCTCTGGGTGTATATGGTTTTCTTCAGTGAACAATTGGGACTGGTTTGAGACAATTCTTTGCTGCAGAGAGCCATGTCCATCAGAATTGATCATCAAGTTTTAAAGGAGGGAAAGGGACCCACATGTGCAAAAATGTTTGTGGCAGCCCTTTTTGTAGTGACAAGAAACTGGAAATTGAATGGATGCCCATCAATTGGAGAATGGCTGAATAAATTATGGTATATGAATGTTATGGAATATTATTGTTCTGTAAGAAACGACCAACAGGAGGATTTCATAGAGGCCTGGAGAGACTTGCATTAACTGATGCTGAGTGAAATCAGCAGAACCAGGAGAACATTATACACAGCAACAAGACTATACGATGATCAATTTTGATGGACATGGTTCTCTTCAACAATGATGTGATTCAAACCAGTTCCTATTGTTCAGCGATGAAGATAGTCATATACATCCAGAAAGAGGCCTGTGGGAATTGAGTGTGAACCACAACACAGCATTTTAATGCTTT
>JAJPUD010003710.1:0-43766 GCA_023553655.1 Myrmecobius fasciatus | reverse complement strand
AATGGGCTTTTCCTTAAAATGATTAGTAGCATCTATTTAAAACCATCAGCAAGCATCATATGTAATGGAGACAAACTAAAACCATTCCCAATAAGATCAGGAGTGAAACAAGACTGCCCACTGTCACCATTACTATTTAATATTGTATTAGAAATGTTAGCTTTAGCAATAAGAGAAGAAAAAGAGATAAAAGGAATCAGAGTAGGTAATGAAGAAACCAAATTATCACTCTTTGCAGATGACATGATGGTATACTTAGAGAACCCTAGAGACTCAACTAAAAAACTACTAGAAACAATTCACAACTTTAGCAAAGTGGCAGGATTCAAAATTAATCCACATAAATCATCAGCATTTTTATATATTACCAACAAAGTTCAGCAGCAAGAGATACAAAAAGAAATTCCATTCCAAATAGCAGATGATAGGATAAAATATTTGGGAATCTATCTGCCAAGGAAAAGTCAGAAACTATATGAACTAAATTACAAAACACTTTCCACACAAATAAAATCAGACCTAATCAATTGGAAAAATATTAAGTGCTCATGGGTAGGCAGAGCGAACATAATAAAAATGACAATACTACCCAAACTAATCTACTTATTTAGTGCCATACCAATCAAACTCCCAAGAAATTATTTTACAGATCGAGAAAAAATAGTAGCAAAGTGCATTTGGAAGAACAAAAGGTCAAGGATTTCGAGGGGATTAATGAAAAAAAAGGCAGATGAAGGTGGCCTTGCTGTACCAGATCTAAAACTATATTATAAAGCAGCGGTCATCAAAACCGTTTGGTACTGGCTAAGAAATAGAGCAGTTGATCAGTGGCACAGGATAGGTTATCAGGACAACCTAGGCATTAACCTTAACAATCTAGTGTTTGATAAACTCAAAGACCCCAGCTTTTGGGATAAATACTCTCTATTTGGCAAAAACTGCTGGGAAAATTGGAAACTAGTGTGGAAGAAATTAGGGCTTGACCCATACCTAACACCATATACCAAGATAAGATCTAAATGGGTTCATGATCTAGATATAAAGAGAGACTTTGTAAGCAAGTTAGAGGAACGTAATATAGTTTACCTCTCAGACCTGTGGAGATGGAACAAATTTATGTCCAAAGAAGACCTGGAACTCCTAATTGAACACCAGATGGATAATTTTGACTATATTAAGTTAAAAAGTTTCTGTACAAACAAAACAAATGCAGACAAGATTAGGAGGGAAGCATCAAATTGGGAAATCATCTTTACATTTAATGGTTCTGATAAAGGCCTCATTTCTAAAATATATAGAGAATTGTCTCATATATATAAGAATTCAAGCCACTCTTCAATAGATAAGTGGTCAAGGGATATGAACAGACAATTTTCAGATGATGAAATTAAAACCATCTCTAGTCATATGAAAAGTTGCTCCAAATCACTATTGATCAGAGAAATGCAAATTAAGACAACTCTGAGGTAGCACTGCACACCTGTCAGATTGGCTAAAATGACAGGAAAAGATAACGATGAATGTTGGAGGGGATGTGGGAAAACTGGGACACTAATACATTGTTGGTGGAACTGTGAACAGATCCAACCATTCTGGAGAGTAATTTGGAGCTATGCTTAAAAAGCTATTAAACTGTGCATACCCTTTGACCTAGCAGTGTTTCTACTGGGCCTATATCCCAAAGAAAAGGAGGGAAAGGGACCCACATGTGCAAGAATGTTTGTGGCAGCCCTTTTTGTAGTGGCTAGAAACTGGAAACTGAAGGGATGCCCATCAATTGGAGAGTGGCTGAATAAATTATGATATATGAATGTTATGGAATATTATTGCTCTGTAAGAAACGACCAGCAGGATGATTTCAGAGAGGCCTGGAGGGACTTGCATGAACTGATGCTGAGTGAAACGAGCAGAACCAGGAGATCATCACCACAATAAAATCTTGTACATTATTCCAAAAAAATATAAATGAAAATCATAGGGCAAAGTAAAAATAGAATACGTTTTGAAAGAAATCCCTAAAGGAAAAGTCCCAGGACTGTTATGGCCAAAATCCATTAAAGAAAAAATACTGGAAGGACCTAGGAACCACCGTTGGGATTATAAAGGATCTAGTAGCTTCTGCTAAAAACCCCAAATCTTGGAATATGATATTCCAAAACGCAAAAGATATAAATTTAAAGCCAAGAATAATTTACCCTGCCAAATTGAATATAATCACACAGAGGAAAATATGGACCTTTAATATTCAGTAGAGGGTTTACAAGCATTCCTGTTGAAAAATCTAGAACTGACTTTTTTGTGGTGGCAGACAATTGGAAATTGAAAATGTCCATTAATTAGGGAATGCTGAAGAAATTGTATATGATTGTGCTATTGGAAATGACAAGCAGAATATTCCCAGAAAAACCTAGGAGTAATTACATGTACTGATGCAAAGCACAGAACACTGTACACAGTAATAACAATAGTAGGATGATCAATTGGGAATGACATAGCTATTTCAGAAACCTATTATCTAAGAAAATTCTGAAAGACTTATGATGAAAAATGCTGTCCACATCCAGAGAAAAAACTGATGGAGTGTGATTTCAGAATGAATCATTAGTTTTTCACTTCTTTCTTTTTACATTTTTTTTTTTGCAGTATTGTCTAATATGGAAATGGGTTTTTCATGATTTCTCATGTATAAATTATATCTTTTTTTGCCTTCTGAATAGGAGAGGGAGAGAGAATTCAGAATTCAAAATTTTATTTTAAAAATATATATTAAAATAAAAAATTTAAAAAGAATTAGAGCTGAGTAGGAAGTTTGAAATGTAAGCAAGAGTCCATTGAAACCTAGAAATGTAAACTTTTTTTGCACATTTGTAATCAGCTATTAAGTGAAGAAGTGCTAACATTCTGTTAGGTGAAAAAACAAATGAAGTAGCAATGATGATGCTCCTTAAATAAAAGAAAATGAGTAGTCTATTGAAATATTTTTTAAAATGCACAGAGAACAGAAGGAAATTCAGAAATTTTCTAACATTTCTTTCTGAATTTCTGAAAAGCAGGACAATTTTGTATTTTTTTTTTAATTAAAGCTTTTTATTTGCAAAATATGTGTATGGGTAATTCTTCAACATTGACCCTTACAAAGTTTTCCATTACAAATTTTTCCCCCCTAGTCCCCTCCCTTCCCCTAGATGGCAGGAAGTCCACTACATGTTAATTATATTAAAATGCTTGACAAATCAAATATATGTGTGCATATTTCCACACTTATCTTGCTGGGCAAGGAAAATCATATCTACAAGAAAAAAAAAATCTGAGAAAGGAAACCAATGCAAGCAAACATCGATAGAGAGCATGAAAATGTAACGTTGTGGTCCACATTTCCTATCACTCTCTCTGGGTGCATATGGCTTTCTTTACTGAACAATTGGGACTGGTTTGAAACATTTCATTGTTGAAAAGAGAACCATGTCCATCAGAATTGATCATCATATAGTCTTGTTGTTGCCATGTATAATGATCTGGTTCTGCTCATTTCTCTCAGCATCAGTCCATGCAAGTCTCTCTAGGTCTCTGAAATCGTCTTGCTGGTCATTTCTTACAGAACAATAATATTCCATAACATTCATATACCATAATTTATTCAGCTATTCTCCAATTGATGGGCATCCATTCAGTTTCCAGTTCCTTGACATACAAAAAGGGCTGCCACAAACATTGCACATGTGGGCCCTTTCCTTCCTTTAAGATCTCTTTGGGAAACAGGCCCAATAGAAACACTGCTGGGTCAAAGGGTATGCATAGTTTGATAACTTTTTGAGCATAGTTCCAAATTGTTCTCCAGAATGGTTGGATCCGTTCACAGTTCCACCAACAATGTATCAGTGTCCCAGTTTTCTCACATCCCCTCTGACATTCATCATTATCTTTTCCTGTCATCTTAGCCAATGTGACAGGTGTATAGTGGTACCTCAGAGTTGTCTTTATTTGCCTTTCTCTGATCAATAGTGATTTGGAGTACCTTTTGATATGACTAGAAATAGTTTTAATTTCTTCATCTGAAAATTGGCTGTTCATATCCTTTGACCATTTATCGATTGGAGAATAGCTTGAATTCTTATAAATATGAGACAATTCTCTATATATTTTAGAAATGAGGCCTTTATCAGAACCCTTAAATGTAAAGATGATTTCCCAATTTATTGCTTCCCTCCTAATCTTGACTGCATTGGTTTTGTTTGTACAAAAACTTTTTAACTTAATATAGTCAAAATTATCTATATGGCGTTTAATTAAGAGTTCCAATTCTTCTTTGGACATAAATTTATTCCATCTCCACAGGTCTGAGAGGTAAACTATACTACGTTCCTCTAATTTACTTATATCACTCTTTATATCCAGATCATGAACCCATTTAGATCTTATCTTGGTATGTGGTGTTAGGTGTGGGTCAAGCCCTAATTTCTTCCACACTAGTTTCCAATTTTCCCAGCAGTTTTTGTCAAATAGTGAGTAGTTATTCCAGAAGCTGGGGTCCTTGGGTTTATCAAACACTAAATTGCTATAGTTATTGCCTAGTTTGTCCAAAGCAGGACAGTTTTGAAAGTAACATGTTTAATTGTTTAAAAAGGAAAAAAAGAGGCACAGTTTTGTTTGCAGTTTTCTTTTTGTGTTCTGTCTCATAGATAGAAGTGCTCATTTTTTTATGGTGCTTCTGAAGTTCAGAATAAAGTTTTTTTCAAAAATTGTATGTGTATATATGTATAAATCACTACCTAGTAAACTATCTCTCACCCCACAAAATAGAAATCCTCTCTTGTGAAAAATAGGTTTTGTCAAGTAAAACAAAGCAATAAATTGATGGCTATTGTGTTTGTATCTTTAGTTCCTAGCCCAGAATAGGTATTTATTAGTTGAACAATAAATATTAAATAAATTTAAATATTAAAATTAAATAAGTTAAATATTTATTGAGTGAGCACCTCTGTCAAGAGGTAAGAAATACATTTTATTACCATTCATCTTCTGACTTGATTATCTTCATGATTTTTAAACCTTATTGAAACTTTAAAATTTGTGAATTATGAAAGGTTAGATAGATGGTGAAAATCACATTATATAAATTATTACATTATATTACATTATATCACATTATACATATAAAATTTTATATAAATATATATATCACATTATATAAATAGTAAAATTGACCTTTGGTCACTGGATCACTAGTACCGTCAGATTTTGAAGAGATTTCTAAAACTGCCAAAAAAATAATCAGTTAGAAAAATATAAACAGAATAAAACTGATTAATATTTCCTCCCTCTGTCAAGTATTCTGAAACAAAATCCATAAAATTTTTAAGAAAAATTAAGTGAAAAGTTATTGCTTTATTTTAAGGGGATCTTTGCATTTAGACTCACATATAGTAGAATATTAGGTAAAGTTGCAACCCAGCATTTAAGTTTGATGAAAAGTATTTTTGCTATCATTTTCTTAAAATATGTTAATATTAAAACAGTCCCTGCATTTGACTGCAGACATATTTGAAATCAAACAGTCGTATATCTTTAAGTAAAAACTTATAAAATAGAGTTTTAATAATTACTTAAGAATGTTTCTCTTGACGATGAGGGACTTCCCTCTGAAAACTGACTGTCTTTTAGCCCTATACCCTACCAGTCTGTGCTTTTGTTTGATTATTTAAATACCAATTTCACTATCATTTAAAGACCTTCACAACTTCACTTTCCAGGTCCAGATGGCTCTGGAGGAGGAAGTGAGGCTGGTGACCTTGCCCAGCCCTCCCTCACTTAAATCTAATTCACTTGCTGATCATGACCTCCCCTCCCAGATATCTTGGAGCTTTTCAAAAAAGAAGGACAAACAACAACTGCTCTCCTTCACGTATATTTCAGTTTAGCTGAACTGGCCTTGCTTTTCCACATCCTGTTCCTATCAACAAAGGCTGGATGTTCTGTGTGCCTGGAATTTACCCCTGTATCTCCACTCTTAAAATTCCTAATTTTCTTCAAATCTGTGTTGTTGCCACATGCTGTAAAAGGCTATTCTTGATATCTCTGCACTTGTACCACCCCATATACTAATTATGCCCTCTCCCTAGCCACTAATACCTCTCTTAGCCTGCATTTTTATTTTGTGTGTTTTATAAATTTGCATTGTTACATGTTGTCTTCCCTGATAGTATATAAGCTTATTTGAGAGCAGGTATTATTTTCATTTTTATCTATTATGTCTCCAAAATCTAGCACAGTACCTGGCACATATAAGTGATTGATTTTCTAAAATGCTTATTTTATTGTATTAGATGTTTGAAAACTTAATATTGCCAAGTTATATGTTCTTCCAGTGACATTATTAAATATTTGATTGTTTTACTTGGATATATATGAATCATGCGATCATGAGAGTCTTCTGTACTATTATTATAGGCTTTACGTAAACTGGAGATTTTTACGAGGAATTGAAGCTCAGTTTCTGGCTCTGCAGAAGGGATTTAATGAAGTAATACCCCAACCTCTACTGAAAACATTTGATGAAAAAGAACTAGAGGTCAGTAATATTACATTGTGTTATCAAGTGCAGTTTGCCTGAGACAAAGTAAATAGACTAGATTTTTGTTTTCCTGAGTGTAGTCTCTATTAGCTTCATTGTTGTACATTGTCTTCTCCTGACATAATATACATATGCACCCCTCCAAAAAAATTGAGATTTTAAATTATGGAAGGTAGAATTGGAAAAGGATCATAGTGATCCTTTAGATGAACTTTGCCTTTTTACAAATGAGAAAACTCATTTGTAAAAATGAGCATGCATTGGAATAGGAAGTATATAGTGTTACAGAAGTATAAATTGATGGATTTGAATTGCCGAATTCTCTGGTTCCAGCTCCAGTCTCTTCCATTTTACCATACTGCTGTTTATTATTACTGCATGGCCCCAGATTATTATCCATTGTAATGAGAATTTAAGGAAACATGAATAATTTTAAATGATTTTCCAACGACCACCTTCCCACTGAAAAGTACAGTGTTTTGAAGATAAAGGAAGGATGGGATTTCAAAGGACAGATTGTGTGATCAAAATGAATGGTGATAATAGAAAACTGATAGTAGAGTTTCTATGAATATTTGGGAAAGTTTTCTTTACTTTAGAAATTTTGTATTTTTCCCAAAATTGGAAAATTTTCCAACTTTCATGATTCAGTTTTACATTGAAATGAGATGTAAATTTAGCTGTGCAATTGCCACTATGCTGTTAAGTACCTGGTATTGCTTAGGGGTGGGGAGACTCTGTCTATCTGTGTCCAAACATTGGGACTGTTTTTTATTTTCTTCTTTTTCCCAGTTTAGCTCATTACCTGGCATAAATGATAAATAATTGTTGATTCGTATTCATATTTTGCATAATAATTCTCATTTTGATAGCTTCTTATGGTTTACAAAGTGCTTTCCTCAAAGCAGTTTTGCATGGGGGGGGGGTGTATGTTTAGATGTGCATATATATACCTATGCAAACACATAAATCCATTTCGTGAGCTGTCAAGTATAACATTCAATATAAAGTATGGGATATGTTTTAAATTCTACAATATGAAAATCTTAATCTGTATTATTTCATTTGTAACCCAACTGTGTATCAAAGATCTATGATTTATCACTCAAAAATGGATGAACTGAGATGACAACATTGAGATAGGTCTGAAAAAGAATAGACTTAGAAAATTTTTTGCCCTTTACCTCTTCCCTTATTCTTTTGTACATTAGGTCACATTAATTATTTAAGATTTTTAAGTTTGCTAAAGTTGTTCCTCTTTCAATGAAGGGTGACTATTCTAGCATATATTGATCTTGTTCTCCTCACTTAGAATCACTCCTGCACTTCGGGTCACTACCATAGATTTCAGTAAGAGTTGTATGAGATTGTTTCTTAGGTATTCTTTGTAGCTGCCTAATGCAAGGCCCAACCCTGTCTCCTAACAGTTCTGGTTATTAAGTACTATTTGACTTATTATAAGTTACCTAACACCATCTTTTCACCTACTAAACATTTTACTTTGTGTTAGAGAAATTTATTGCATAGATAATATCTTAGAATTAAAGCGATGCACTTCTGTTATAGTTCCATTTTCTTAGTACATTCCCTTTTAAATTGCTTCTCTTCTTTTGGCTCAGTTTCCCTTACATGCAAAATGAGAGGATTAGACCATTTTTAATGTTCTTTCCTGCTTCTTTCCTTGTCTGGTTCTTTATAGAACTTCTAGATGTGTCTCATTTAGATTTTCCTATCCATCAAAACAAATACTGCAAAAAAAAATTTTTTAATATAGAATATTAGAATTTTTCATAATAGCCATTGCCTGTTCATTTATCTGTACAACAGCTCATCATCTGTGGGCTGGGGAAGATTGATGTGAATGACTGGAAAGTAAATACGCGGTTGAAACACTGTACCCCAGACAGCAATATTGTGAAATGGTTCTGGAAGGCTGTGGAACTTTTTGATGAAGAAAGGAGAGCACGATTACTTCAGTTTGTAACAGGATCTTCCAGAGTGCCTTTGCAGGGATTTAAAGCTTTACAAGGTGAGGGACCCTTGACAATAATGTTAAAGTGTTTTCATGGATGTGGAAACTTTACAGATGAATTAACTTAAGAGTATGAGTGTGGATTCTCTTTGCTCATATTGTTCTTTGTCAGGAGTTACAGTAGTTTTCACATCATCTTGCTTATCTTGGATTCTGTGTGTCTCTCTCCATTCCCTTAGTTTACCTGCAAATTAAAAACAAAACAAAAAATTCTATAACCATCAGTGTCATCTAAAGTTTTTAATACTGGATATATGGGGGAAATTATTCTTTGATTTTTAGCTACAACAACTATTTATAGAGTTTATTGTTTTTCAACCACTTCTTAGATTATGTTTATGCAAGAGGAAATCAAACAGAAATAAATTTGTTCTCCATTTACCTTTATGGATTGTATACTTATGCTGCAATTCATGATATAAATGAATCTAGATCCATATTTTGCCTTGTGCTGTCTATTTGCTCAAATGACATAAATGGATACATTGACTTTATTCATTAGTTCCCTTTGTAATAATTGCCTTCTTGGATTCCTAACAACTATTTGAATCCAAAATTTATATTTTCTTGGATTGACTAATTTGTTACAAGATTGTGGGATCATTTTTTGTAGAAAATAAAAGTTAGCATTTTAATTATAAATTTTCTTCAGAAATGCTTTATTAGAGAAGGATGCTTTTCCTCCAAATGCAATATTGCTTCCTTTTAATCATCATAAACTTGTGCAGAATTACATTATTATCTTTCTGGTGGACTATGCCTATGATAATTTCATTCTAAGAGTAATGATTGATTTAATGAACTAACTCTGACTAATTTACTTTGACTTCATTTACAGGTGCTGCAGGCCCAAGACTATTTACAATACATCAGATTGATGCTAGCACTAACAACCTGCCAAAGGCTCATACTTGGTAGGTTACTTTTTTTTCTATTTAATGTGGAAAAATAGGGATAGCCAGGTAGCATAGTAGATAGAACACTGGCTCTGGAGTCAGGAGATGCTGAGTTCAAGTCCAGTCTTAGACACTTGACACTAGCTGTGTGTCCTGGGCAAGTCACTTAACTCCAATCATGTACCTAAAAATAAATAAATAAATAATGAAGAAAAAGTTAGAGAATGAAACAGATTTTTCTTCCCCCTTTAACATTGTCACATTTAGACTGAATTGAATGAGAAAGGATTTGTATCCAACTATTACTAGCAGACAGGTTTTAAATGTCTTACTTTTTTTCTCACAGGTTTTTAATTTGTTTCAATCTTTTTTTAAATTTTTTTATAATTATACTATATTAAGATACAACTAAAATCCAACTCCTTAGCAGAAGAGGAACTTTTAAAAGTCTTGCTTTTGTTAGGCGGTTACAATTTACAGTAAGTTAAGTATAAAAAAACCATAAATATTTATCCATTGGGTATAATTTCTATTTTGGCAGAGTATTGATTTATTTTTCTGCCTTTGTGATAGACCTAAACAAAAAATGCATAGATATTTAGTCTAAAGTTTAAACTTTATAAACAAATATTTTTAGTAGCAGTATATACATTCATGTAATTGTCTTATTTACTTATTCACAGCTTCAATCGAATAGACATTCCACCCTATGAAAGCTATGAAAAGCTTTATGAGAAGCTGCTAACAGCCATTGAAGAGACATGTGGATTTGCGGTGGAATGACAAACTTTGCCAACTTCTAGAACTCCATTTATATGTTTCATTGATAGCCATTCTCCCTCTTCCCCCAACCAAGATTCAAGAAATGCTTGAAATACAGGAACACTTTTCCCTTTTCTATTCTAGGACACCATAAAGGGGAAGGGTGATTTTGGAATTTCCTTTCTGAGAAAAAAAAAAAAAATGGCCTATGCCATGAGGCCACTCAGCTGCTATTTTTAAAACTATTATCTTGAACCTACAGAATGCTGACTTTTCCTATGTTTTCAAAGTCTAGTGGTATTCTACCCTTAAAGACTACTGTTATTTTTATAAAAGGTAATCTATTTTGTTTACCTATCAGAATTTGCCTTTCTAAAACATCAAGACACAATTTCAGCAGTCGGTACAAGTAACATTTCAGCTTCACTGAACACATACCAAATAGCTACTATACATACTCTTTAAAAAGAAAAATAAAGTTATTTTTGGATTATTCTAATTTTGGATAAATTTGGCTAAAGGAATCATTAACCTTTTAAGCAAGCCACTTACACATTTAATTACATTTTCTTATAGTAAAGCATTATATTCTTCATTATATATTGAATATAATTGTTCACTAGGTTGGTCTTTTAAAATATTTTTTCAAGCATGGATTTCCTGGAAAACAATTTTACTATTTTGGTTTTTATTTATATCATGTCAGATTTTTAATGCAACTACTGTTTTAGTGATTTTAACATTGGACATAATACTTTGTGTTCATGGTGTCCCTATTTTTTAACAGACTTTTAAAAAATAGTGAGTCACCATTATCAAGTATTTTGAATTTGCATTTCATCTTAAATGAAAATGCTGTGTTTTTTTAACTCCTAAAAGCATGTTGATATGTTCAGGCTTATTTTTAAATATACTATTTTTTAACAACCAAAGTTCCTTATGTCAAAGTACATCTAGTTGGTTATATATTAGTTAATGTATCAAGAAATCTATCAGGTAAATCATATTTAACCTTTGTTTAGCTGCTCATGATATGGAGGTCTACCCAAATTATAACAAAAGGAAAATTAGTTCTAAAGGTAATTTTTAGTTCCACTTTTACAT
The DNA here is from genome assembly GCA_023553655.1 of Myrmecobius fasciatus. Taxonomy (NCBI): domain Eukaryota; kingdom Metazoa; phylum Chordata; class Mammalia; order Dasyuromorphia; family Myrmecobiidae; genus Myrmecobius; species Myrmecobius fasciatus. The sequence continues at coordinate 32,401 of JAJPUD010003710.1, read as the reverse complement.
ACCAGCACAGTAGGTAAGGTGTATGTATTGAAAGTGAAGTCAAGAAAGCTTACCACTCCCCAAAATGAAAAAGGTGAGTAAATTTATACATAAATGTAGAAACATGTGAAAATTTAAGTGAGGTAAAATGCATTACAAATTAAGAAGTTAATTTTGAAAGCAAGTTGATAAATCTAATGGCCAGCACTGGGTACTAAAAATTGGCATATATTGTAAAGCATAGAGATTTGGTTTGGCATGCTTCTTGAGACCCCTGGCCAGCAGGAAACAGTGGAAACATTGGTGTAAAGAATTAGAAAAATAATGGTCATGAGTGGGTTTCTAACTTCAATCAGAAAAATCCACTTTAACATGTATATGAGAAATAATCAAGAATAGAAATTTTTGATGAAAAAAATTAGCTTTTATTTTATTTTGCAAATGAACAGGCTTACTTTGTCTTGTAATATAGTGTCAAAATTTTATTCTGCCAAATTTTACCACTACTGCAAGCAGTTTAGTTATAGTTTTCCATTTCTTCAAGGTAAGATCACTGCATGGCCTAATAGCTAATTAATACTTTGTGAAGCAGTATTAATGAGATTATATTTTTCCACTATTAATGGACATACTACATGTAAACTTAGTGAAATGTGCAGAAACTGCATTTCTATACTCTTGATCACTTGATAGTTTTAAGTTTCACATTAAGCATTTCATTAGTGTAGGTCCATTGATATTCTATATTAGGCACTAGTATAGTTTTCTTTTGTACACAGTCTTTAGAAAAAATTCCAAAACCAAGGAATGGTTGTGGAAACCAGAATTGTCAGGGATGCAGTACAGTAATAATGAAACATTTCTAGGAATTATTTTAATGTATAATATGGAACAGGATTATACCATCACTTTTGAGTGCCTTTTTACCTTTAATAATAAGGACTTCTTGAATAGAGCTTTAAGACAAATCATAAGTCAAAAGTATACATACATACTTCTTTGTAATTTACAGGAATACATTGACCCATCAGATTTCAGTTTTCAAAATCATGTCAGCTGGTTACTTTCAAATAGGTGCTAAAAAAAAAGAGAGAGAAAAAAAAAGCTTCATGTTTTATTGAACTTTGGACCCCATGAGTAATGTGAATATTTATATCCATGTGTCTCTTAGCAAGTTTTCCTTTTATCCATTCTTTATTTGCATTAAGCTTCAGAAATGTCATTGTATTTTCATGCTTTTCAATTATGAAGCAATGATTATTTTATAACAGCTCTCCTACAATAGAGATGAGTTTCAGAGGATTTTATTTCTTGATGTAAAGAATTTCGTAACAGTGCTGTGTACAGTGTAAATTCAGAAACAAAATTTTTTTTTTGCACATAGTTTCAGTTACCCTAGATTGATTTATTTTTACCAAATGTTTTGTTGTTGTTGTTTACTACAGTCCAGAGTACACAAGGCTCCTGTTGAAATCCCTTTATTTTTATTTTTGTTTTACAACACTAAATCCATTTTGAACTTCTGTTGTGTTTTAACTGACATTGATGGAAGAGATTTTTGCTTCTTCATCAAAATGTGTGCTTCCATCCTTCATGTTTATTTTTAGCAGCTATCTCTTTCAGACTTTAAATTTTGTCATAAACAATCAGATACCATTTTAATATTTTAAATATATTAGGATGATGACTCTACCAAATGCTAAGAGTTTTGTTTTGTCTCTAGGTGTAATTAGTTTAATTGGTGTAATATTATCCTCTCCTTTAAACTGACTTTTTAAAGGTTTATCATTTCCATTGTATTTATTAAAGAGTGTTTTAGCATTGATATTCTTTGTATTTTCACCCAGCTGTTACATGAGCTTTATCAATAACATCTGTATAAATGGTTTAAATTTTTTTTTAAACTCTGTATGTGCCCATGCAGAATTTGAGTAATAAATTGTATGCTGTTTGCACCATCACACCATCTGTGGTTTAAAAAAACGTGAGTTTTCACTTCCTTGAGACTTTTAAAAAAGCTTTATCCTAATTTCATAATTTACTTTTCGTGTATACTTCCAATGTATGATCCATAAAGGGAAGGCAGGAAAGAGAATGCATGTTTACATATTGTACCAAGTTCTGTCTAATTTCGTTTGCCAACAACAGTGAATGGTGTATTACATGGATTACGTAAAGTTCTGGTTGCCTTTTCTTTGAACACATTGGTAAAGCCATCATGTAGGGTTTATATTTCCTGGAAATCTGTGTTTCAGTGAATTTTGCAGCTAGCTTGTTTTGAATTACTTTTAAAAAGACAGCCACTTAAGCTGCCTGAGCTAACAACACTCTGGACAATTTTAATAGAACAACTTAAACGTAAAACATGTTGAACTTGATTCAGTGTTCAAAGTAGATAAACTTTTTTTTTTTTTACCTGAAGCCTTTTAAATATGTAGCCCATTGATTTAGAATTTTGCCTCTTTTTAATCAGAAAACTATAGTTGTAATAACTATTTTTCAATGATCTGAAAATAGTGTATATAGAATAGTGAGAGCTGAAAAGCAATCTGCTTAGATCATTTTCAGTAATGTAGATAATGTATTTATGCTTACCCATCTTATATAACTCTCATCTATGTCCCACCAAGAGTTTATCACATGGATCTATTGAACTTGCTAGATATCTTCCTTGCTTTCAGAATGATAGTGAATAACACTTACTAGCTGTGTGACCCAAGCCAAGTCACTTAGCCCCAATAACCTCACCAAAACAAACACAAAAAAGAACGATAATGGATTTGCAATTCTGTGTGACTGGAAGGATCCTGTTGTCCTTGACCGCAATAGGGAAGTTTGAAAGTGGGGAGTTTTAATAAAAGATGAATTGTTTTAAATTTGTTGTATTTGAGATGCCTATGAGATAACCAATTTGAGATATCTGAAAGAGATGATAATAGCTTAGGAAAGACTTGCAATGCAATATTATAGATTTGTCTGTATAGATAAATATGGAATTGAATGGAGAATGGAAGTTGATGCAATCACTAGGGAGCAAAAAGAAAAAGTTTACTATAGAATTTTGGCTTATATAATAATCTGGATGAAAACAGTGATCAGATACATCTGAAGAGTGTCACAAAAACCCCAAAAGGTGAAAGTGTCCCAAAGGAAGTGATCAACAGTATCAAATCTTCAAACAAGGATGAGCACTGACCATTAGCCATATTTCACAACCAATCCTTAGAAATTAGCTTTTCCTAAAAGCAGATCAATTTATCTTCAGGACTTGATTGACTTCAACTTTTTGGTGACCTAAAAGCATAAAAAATCCTAGCCAGCCCATGTGTCTTGGGCTCCTCAGCCTTGGATTTTTTTTTTTTTTTTTTTTTTTGCTGAGGCAATTTGGGTTAAGTTACTTGCCCAGGGTCACACAGCTAGGAAGTATTGAGTGTCTGAGACTGGATTTGTACTCAGGTCCTCCTGATTTCAGGGCTGGTGCTCTATCCCCTTCACCAACTAGTTGCCCCAGCTTTGAATTTTTGAAGACATCATAGTTACCACTGAGTCCTGCACTATAATCTGCCCGATTGACCAGATGCATTTCATGGATGACCTGGAAACAAACATGAAGAAAGGGGATGTGTCTAGAATAAGTCCTAATGTATCCTTGCATATCCTTACTTTGTAAGGGCAAAATTAACTTTTTGTTAACTGTTCAATGATTGTGTGCTTTATTTTGAACCAACATCAATCAAACTGCAACTAAGAGAGTGCTGGCATTAGAACCTCCTTTAACGTTTGTTGTGGTTGGCCAGGTTGGGTTGAGGTGATCTTTTGTATTTTTGAGTTGAGGGAAGAACTCTGCAAACAAGGGGAAGGGAGATGATTGATGGACAATAGTACCTTGTCCCAAGAGCCCTTCTGATCACCTGGACAGTCCTGTCTGGGACAGGGAACAGACTCGGGTAAGAGAGGTATGTTCAGTAGATGCAGGAAGAAATTCACATGTAGCATTAAGTTGAACTGCATGTATAAAATGGAAAGCAAACTGCCAGCTTATTCAGCAGAGACTAAGGTTTTAGGACCCATGCAATGAAAGTTGAGGGGCAGCCAATGTACTAAAGAAGGGTTCTCATCTGGTGACGCAGGCACTTTGGGGGACCCCAGCCAGAACCTTATCTACGGTCTGACTCAGAGATCACAATTCCTACTAACAGCAGAGCCAGGAAACTGAAGAGCGGGCTCCAAAGCTGACATTTCACCTTTGTCCCCAAGAGGGTAACTCCCTCTCAAGTGCCAGACAGCAGCTCCTGAGGCAGTGGTCTGGTGGAACTGGTGCTAAACAGCCTTGCACAGCTGATGGGCACAGGCTGCTCTACAGAGCTCTCAGAGAGTCAGAGCATCTCCACTGGGAAGGGCAGCTAGGTGCACTGGAGAAAGAGCCAGGTCGGGAGTCAGCATTTACTAGTAAGGTGCTTCTGGGCAAGTCACCTAGCCCTGTCTGCCTCAGTTGTTTCCTCATCTGTCAGATGAGAAGGAAATGGCCAATCACCCCAGTATCTTTGACATGAAAACCCCAAATGGGGTCACGGAGAGCCAAACAACTGACAACTGAACACTATCACCTGGAAACACTGTCCTTGTAAAGATGAATTTCCTGTACATCTAGTTTCCTGATGGGAGTCTGCAAAGGAGAGGAGGAAGTTCCTCAAGAAAACGCATTTGATGGATTTTATCTTTCCCCATGCCCTCCTTCCAAAACCTGCCACTCCCTAACCGAACCTATACCCAGAGCTACAGGATCCTGCTTCTAGGGTGCAGCCCAGCTGGATGACTTCACATAGTAGCATTGAGTCTCACCACACAACCATATAGGTGCAGGTTGAAAAACTGGTGAAATTTGAGTTGGAGGTTGCAATAGCTGTGGCTCGGGCAAATACTGTTCTTGGAATAAATATTAGGGAAATTAGGAAAGTAATGATAGAACTCGCTGCTCTTCAGTGTGGGCAGAGGACAAAAATGCTCTTTTCAGAAGGAAGTTAAAGGTGTGACTCGAGAAGCATAGGGTTGCATGGAAATCCTAGTAAAACTATACAGTACCAGAATCCAGTGGCTCTTCAACTTCACCCATACCTGAGCCACCCTCTAAAGTCCCTGCTCCTTTTGGATCTACAAGAAAAAAAAAAATCTGAGAAGGGAACCATAATGTAAGCAAACATCAATAGAGGGCATGAAAATGCTATTTTGTGGTCCACACTCAGATCCCATAGGCCTCTCCCTGGGTGTATATGGCTTTCTTCATCACTGAACAACTGGAGCTGGTTTGAAACATCTCATTGTTGAAGAGAACCATGGCCATCAGAATTGATCATCATAGAGTATTGTTGTGGTCGTGTATAATGATCTCCTGGTTCTGCTCATTTTGCTCAGCATCAGTTCCTGCAAGTCTCTCCAGGCCTCTCTGAAATCGTCCTGCTGGTCGTTTCTTATAGAACAATAATATTCCATAACATTTATATACCATAATTTATTCAACCATTTTCCAATTGGTGGGCAGGCATTCAGTTATCAGTTTCTTGCCACTACAAAAAGGGCTGCCACAAACATTTTTGCACATGTGAGTCCCTTTCCCTCCTTTAAGATCTCCTTGGGATACACACCCTGTAGAAACACTGCTAGATGCAGAGTTTGATAGCCCTTTGGGCATAGTTCCAAATTGCTCTCCAAAATGGTTGGATCAGCTCACAATTCCACCAACAATATATCAGTGTCCCAGTTTTCCCACATCCCCTCCAACATTTGTCATTATCTTTTCCTGGCATCTTAGCCAATCTGAGAGGTGTGTAATGGTACTTCTGAGTTGTCTTAATTTGCATTTCTGATCCATAGTGATTTAGAACACTTTTTCATATGACTAGAAATGGTTTCAATATCTTCATCTGAAAATTATCTGTTCATATCCTTTAATCACTTAACAATTGGTGAATGGCTTGAATTCTTATAAATTTGAGTCATTTCTCTATATATTTTAGAAATGAGGCCTTCATCAGAATCCTTGAATATAAGTATTTCCCCAGTTTTTTGCTTTCCTTATCTGCATTGATTTTTGTTTGTACAAAAACTTTTTTAACTTAATATAATCAAAATGATCTAACTTGTAGTCAATAATGTACTTCAGTTCTTGGCCACAAATTCCTTCTTTCTCCACAGATCTGAGAAGTAAACTTCACTTTGTTCTTCTAATTTGTTTATAATATCACTGTATCTAAATCATGAACCCATTTTGACCTTATCTTAGTCTACGGTGTTAGGTGTGGGTCAGTGCCTAATTTCTTCCATACTAGTTTCCAATTTTCCCAGCAATTTTTGTCAAATAGTGAGTTCTTATTCCAAAAGCTGGGTCTTTGGGTTGTAATCATTGACTATTTTGCCCTATGAACCTAACCTATTCCACTGATTGACTACTCTGTTTCTTAGCCAGTACCAAAGTTTTGATGACTGCTGCTTCATAATATAGTTTTAAGTCTGGTACAACTAGGCCACCTTCATTAGCATATTTCATTACAGAATTTCATTTCTTACAAGGATACAACAACCAGTAATTGTAGATCTTTGGATAAAGCAAATACATAGGGACTGGATTGGCTTGGTTTGATAAATATTAGTAGATGCATTTTGTCTACAGCTTAAAACTTATCTTCAAGTGATTGAGTTTTTTGTTTTGTTTTGTTTTTGGATTGATTCTTAATTTCATTGGCTTCGATATAACAGGTTTAGAGAACTCCTAATGAGGAAATTCCCTGTTCTAAACAGGCAATCAACTGTTCTACTGCTTGTTTTAGGGAATTGGTCTTGGGCACTGAGGATTTAGGTTAGTCACCTAGGGTCACAAAATCCAGTGTCAAAGACAGAACCTGAACTCAGAGTTAAAAGAACTATTGTTTGCAATCTACATAGTAATTTAACAGTAACTTAAGAGGGGAGAAAAACTCTGTGACAAAATTTTATTCTTTGTATCACATGCTTTTAGTGGAGTATAAATGGTCTGTTTTTTCCAACTATTTTAATGTAATGAACCAATAGGCTAATACTAAATTCTATGAGTTCTGTAATCATAAAAGCATGGAAAATGATCTTAGCTAAGAGACTTTTCTGATTAGTAAATTATTTCTATACTTAGAAATGCATAGATTTTATCCAAATAACTGATGAAGATTGGAGTATCACAGAATTTGAACTGGAAGAGACTTCAGTGACTATTTCCTCCATATCATTAATGATCATCTTTGCTCAAATATCTCCAGTGGGAAATCCATTCTCTTTTTTTTCTGGTCTGTTTTGAGTTTTGAGTTGTCTCCCTCCCTCCCAACCCCTTGTTAAGAAGTCAATATTTGAGATATGTGTGTGGATAGCTTTTCCTTCATAAATTCTTTGAATGTAAATATTACTCAGAAAAATCATTCTCTTCTAAGGCAGCCTATGCCACTTTGGATAGCTCTTTTAGGAAATCTTCCCTTACATCAAAACCATTTCTTCTTTGTCACTTCCACTCACTGCTTCTAATCTTGGCCACTGGAGCCCAACAGGTTCTTCCATATAATGACTTAATAAATACTTGTAGATAATCATCTCTTATGCAAGTTAAAGATTTGCATCCTCTTTAACTGATCAGTCTCAAACACCAGTTGACTTTTAGATATCATGAAATAGTTATTACATAGGTGAATACAGAGCTCATCCTTCCCCCAAGCTCTTCTCTCCTTTCTTTCCAATCCTCAGTGTCCCCCGTGGCTCTTCACACACTTAGCATACATGTCTTTATCTGATGTTATCTGGTCCTTTCTAATTTCACATATCCCTTGTGCTACTCAAACAGAAGTTTTCTTGGAACATACAGACTCTCATCACCTTAAACTTGGACTATTTATTGTAGTAACTTTCTGGTTAGAGTCCCTCAAGTCTCTCTCCTTTCCAGTCTAGCCTCCATTCAACTGCCAAAGTAATTTATCCTAAAGTGCAATTCTAATAAGTTTATTCTCCTTTGTCCCCTGCCCCCAACTCCCCTTAAGAAGCCCAGTTTTGCCTATTATTTCCAGGATCAAATATTAAATCCTGTTTGGCTTTTAAAATATCACAATCTGGCCCATTAGCTGAGTCAAATTTATAAAAATTAAGAGCTATTTCCCAATTGATAAATGGACAAATGATATGAATATAGTCTTTATAAGAAATCAAAACTATCAATAGTCATTAAAAATGTTCTAAATCACTAATAGAGAAATACAAATTTGAAACAACTCCAAGGCAGATTGGGTAATATGACAGACAAGGAAAATGATAAATGCTGGAGGGGATGCAGAAAAATCTGGACACTTAACAAACTATTGGTGGAGCTGTGAATTAGTCCCACCCTTTTGGAACTATGCCCAAAGGATTATAAAGCTAAATGCCCTTTGATCCAGCAATAATACTACTAGATCTATGTGCCATGGAAATGCAAGAAAAGAAAAAAGAACCATATATAACAAAATATTTATAGTAGCCAAAAACTGGAAACTGAGAGGACATCCATTAATTGGGGATGGCTGAATAATCTATGGCATATGAATGTGACAATTCTATTACGCTCTAAGAAATGATGGAGGTGAAGACTTACATGACCTAATACAAAATAAAGTAGGCAGAATCAGAACATAAACAGTAAAAGCAATATTGTAATGCTAGTCAACTGTGAAAGACTTAGCAGCTCTGATCAACACAGTGATCTACAAAAACTCCAAAGAAATAATGATGAAAAATGCTAACTACGTCTAGAGAACTGATAAGACTTTGGTACAGATAGTGTATTTCCCCCTCTTTTTCTTTTCTCCCTCCTCCTCCACAATCTTAGCTGAAGTGGAAATGTTTTATATAACTTCATATATATAATGGGTATGGTCTTTTTTGCCTTCTCATTGGATGTGGGAGGAAGGGCATGTGGAACTGAAAATAAAAATGACTTTCCTATCTTTCCATTCTTCTTACACTTTCCATACTCTATGGTCCAGTTATACTGCTTTACTTTGCTGACCTCTGAATGTGATATTCAGATGCCCCAATTTTAACTTTTCCCTGGCTATATATCATATCTAGAATTTTCCCTCTTCACCTCCACTTTCTGATTTGCGTTAAGACTTTGCTCAAGTCCCAACCTTTTTTGTGTTTTATAAATGCTTTAGACTAACAGACTCCCTAAAGCCTTATCCCATCTTCATTCTCCTTCTCTGAGCACTTTCTAACATCAATGTAGTTCCTAAAATGCAGTGCCCATAATATTTCATAATGGTGTGACTAGGATAAAATTACAACAGTACTATCACTCCCCTACTCCTGAATCCTAAGTGTGAATTAAAAATTTCATATGAGATACTAGTTGAGCTGACTCCACCATTCATAAATATATATATTTTTTTGTATCATGCAGCTGTTGAGATATGAGAAATCAGGGTTGAGAGATCCCGACAGCAGTAGAGTCCCTAGGCCGGTTGCAGGCTTTGTGAAAGAATTTGCACAGCTGAATGAATGAACCAAGAGGTTTGTAGCAAAAAATGAGGTTATTACACTAAGAAAACAACTTTCTCAGAGAGAAAAGTCCGTTAGGACCTTTTACAAAGTTCTGGGCATACAGCATTTGATTTTATTGGTTTTTGTTGTTGTTGTTGCCCTGATGTAGGGAGCAATTTGAGGGACTAATTTTCAATCCAATAGAGGGTAGTGATTATGCTTCAATTGGATTACAGGAGATTACAATCTGGGAGTTGCTCTTATAAACAGGAGGGTGGGGTGCCTCTCAAAGACCAGGAGGGGTTTTGATTCAGGGCATTTCAAACCCTTCCCCTCACGATCAGGGGACACACAATCAAGGACACAGTTTACATCATTCCCCCCTCAAGCCATCACCCCAAATTCATTTGGGGCAAAGGGACCAAGGTCTTATCTTCTGGAGCTGCTTCAAGTTAACAAGAGTCGTAGAGCTGTCCCTATGCTCAATGGGGGTTCAGGCCAGGAGGGGAAGTGCCATCTGAAGGTGGCAACAGCAACATCCAGGGGATGTGGTGTGTCCACGTCAATTATCCCATGATCTTTGGAAGTTCATAGCTTGGAGCCTGGAGGAAACAAATCCCACAAGCAGATTAAAAGTGGGGTGGGATCCAGGGATGGTGACATTTGGGAAGGGGGCCTTTGCAAATAATGCATCGGTTCCCATCTGTGGGCTGCCTAGAGGATGCTGATGGTCCACCCAACAATCCTGAATGCCCCCCCCCCCCCCATTGCCCAGGGAGCTTTCTAGCCTGAAAGGTTAAGAAGGAGTTAACACCCAGAATGACATCAAGAAAAGCCAGAGAAAATGTTAGGAGCAAAGTTCTCATCCTTGGAGTGAGAAAGAGTTAAGAAGAAGAGTGAAAGAAAGGACACAGTTTCACCCTTCTTTCTCCAGAGTGCTTTCAGGAATATTCTGAAAAATTTGAAGGAGAGGTCAAAATTGGCTTGACAGTGTTTGAAACCAGCCAGAAAGAGAGAATATGTACCCCCTTTCTTCTGTAAGGGTTTTTTCTTGTGGGCTATAGGAAGGGGGTATAAGAATTGGGAAGCTGGGGAATCAAAGGTGCTACATAGTCTGAGGTGAATGGGCAGCAACTCTAGCAGATGAATCTGCAAATCTATTGCCCTTGACCTGAAGTGAATCTCCCTTCTGGTGTCCTTTACAAAATATGACAAATCTCTCTGGGTTTATGGACAGCTTATAACAGCTGTAGAATTTCTTCTGCATATTTAATAGGAGAATCCTTTGCTGTCAAAAATGCCCTTTCTTTCTCTCCACATAATCCCGTGAGCATGCAAAATATGAAAAGCATATTTGGAGTTGATATAGATGTTCACTCTCATTCCCTTCCCCAGTTCCAAAGCTCTAGTTAAGGCAATGAGTTCAGCTTCCTGAGCAGAAGTGCCAGGGGGCAATGACAGCTTCTAGGGGGTCACCACAGAATAACCTGCCTTTCTTTCCCCATTTTCAAGAAATCTGGGCCCATCTGTAAACCATTCACTACCTGGGGTTGTCAAGAGGATTGTCCCAAGTCAGGCTGGCTGGAATAGACAGAATCTAAAGCTTCCTCACAATTATAAATAATGTCTCCTGACTCATGATGTCTCAGTCTCCTGACTGTTGTCAGGGAGCAAAGTGGAAGCGTTAAGAGTGGGACACACCTAGAGAGTTAGGTCAGGGGTGTCTAGCAGGAGAGCCTGATATCTAGTAAGTCACTGATGCTCTTTGGCTTCTAAAATGCTCTGATGCCCTAGGGTAAATTTTGAGGCTTGATCTAAGGCACAAGGGGCATTCTAGGAAATTGCATCCAGTTCCTTCGAAGCAGCCTGTCTGGCATCAGGTCCCAGAGCCCGAGTTAAGATCCCCAGGGCCTGGCCTTGCCTTTAATCTAGAAAAGACCCAGCTTTTCTAAATTAGATATAGCCAGGACAGGGGCAGAAGGCAGTTTGGTTTTTAGGATCTTAAAAGCCTTGGCCTGATCAGGATCTTGAATGGGGTTTAGGTTATGGCCCAAATATTTGACTGACTGGCAGGCAATGTGGGCTTTAGTTAAGGAGACCCTGTAGATCCCCCCTAGAAGCCAAAAGATTAAGGGTTTTTATAGCTATGCCTAAAGAAGCCTTTGGAATTGGGCTGCAGATCAAGATAAGACTGCAATTAAGCTCCCCGAATCTCTTAAATCTTTAAAGATTAAAGAAATTTCTTGCTTAAGAAATTTCTCAATCAAAGGTTGTAATCCCTCCCTAGTCTTGGCTTTTTATGGGGAAATATACTGGGATCCCGAAAAGCCTGACTCAAGTGGCTCACCCAGGAATCCCTTGGTCCCAGACAAAGGGATCTATTTTCTCTCAGATTTCAGAGGGAACGTGGAAGAACTTTGAAAGAAGCACAAAAAGATCATTTGGAGGTCTGAGAAAATAGGGTCCCCAATTTCACCATTAGATCACGCCCCAATAAGGGAGCAGAGCAAGAAGGAATAAATAATGAGTGTTTAAATAACAGGTCACCAAACTGGCAAGACAGAGGGAAGGTCTCAAAACAATTCTTAAGTTTCTCTTCAGTCCCCATTCCATGGAGGGAGGGGCAAATGAGACTAGTGTTGGAACAAGACAGAAAGAGAAGTCCCCATATCAAAAAGAAATTCAATGGTCTTACCAGCCACTTCCAAGGATAGCCAGTTTCTGCTGTCATGGTGGAACTCGAGCCCCAAACTCCCGCTGGAGGGCAGGTCATTGGTGGGGGGAGGAGGGCAGCTTGTCCCCTGTAGGCAGTCTCTCCTCAAGTGCCCCTCCTGGTTGCACTTGGGACTGGGGAGTTTCAGAGGGACAAGCATCCATGACACCTGAAGCACAAACCCCTAGGTTTCCTGGAAATGTCACAGTAGCCAAGATTTGGGACTGTTGTACACTTCTCGATTTAACTCTGTGATCTTCCCCTGCTGCAGTTTGCTCCCTATTATAAGACTCCAACAGCTGTTAGAAACAGCTGAGTCGGAGAAGTTTGAGGGCCCAAAGCTGGCTTCTGTAGTTTCCTCTGTATATCTGGAGCGGATTGTTTAATATTAACATCTCCCCAGGAAAGATCAGATTGGAGGGCAATGGCTTTAGACCCCTTAAACTGGGTGGGGTCCACGGAGTAATGGCCAGGTTTTTCCTTAGTCTGGGAGAGATTTGTCACTGAAAAAGGCAACTCTGCTCTGAGTGTCTGTCCCTGAGTCTGCTGCTTCTCTCAGGGGCAGAGGTTAATAGGGGTGGCTGAATCGAGATCCTGGGAGGAAAAAGGGGGTTCCACTCCTTGTATCAGAGGGAATGAGGAGCAGGGGCTGGGAAGGCTCAGGATCTGGTTCAGGAGGCACGGGGGACAGAGTTAAGGAAATATTATTGGACATAAGGTCCTGTCTTTGATAAGGTGGTAGCTCTGAAAGGGATTCAGAGGTCTCCTGTGTCCCTAGAGGAGCAGGGAGGGAGTTATTTAAAAGGTTAGTATCTAGTTTTGATTTCCCGCCAGCAAGTTTAAGCAGCATCCTGCAGTGCTGTTTTAATTCAAGCTTTTTAGTTTTGAGATCTTTTAAGATGAATTTGTCTCTAAGAGACTGTCTAAGGAAGAATCCTTAGGGATAGAGACAGGGGGGATTGTCCCCCTTTTTTTGCCACAAATCTGATTCCCAGATTCTATAGAACCCGTCTCCCTAAAAAGGGAAAGGTGAAAGAAGTTCCCTGATTAAGGGGACTCTTGTCAAAAACGCAGGAATTCTGAGTCCAGGCATCCCCAGTCAAGAAATTCTGCTGGAGCCTAGAAGCTCCCCACGGTCCAAACTTTCTTGGGTGTTTGGGTATCCCAGCTAAAGAATAAATAACAAGAGAAAGCTTACCTCTGCCAAAATTTTCAGCATTCACTTTTGCAAAACCTTGCATACAATCTTTAATCTAAGGAGCAGCTAGGTGGTGTGTGAATAGAGCACTGACTCTATTGAACCTAAGTTCAAATTCAGTCTCAGACACTTGACATTTACTATGTGACCCTGGGCAAGCCACTAAATCCCTATTTTGACTCTACATACTCTTTGATGTAATTTGTTATTTCTTCCTCTTTATTCTCAATGAGAATTTCAGGAGCTGAGACCATGTGAAAGGAACAGGACCTATTATGAGGATACTTCCTCTGCCAGTGAAAATTATCTTCTCTATAATTTATAATTTAATATACTAAATGACTTGCCTAGAGTCACTTTCACTTGTGTGGCCCTGGTAGGATTCGATTCCAGATATTCTTTGTTCCAAGGGTGGTTCCCTATTATATCATCCTGCTTCTTGAATGATTATCTCCTATAGCTAAGAAAAGATGTTTAAGTAAAACTCTGACAGTTTCATAGAAATCTGTGAAGTAGCTTTTTTATATAAACTGTTACAAGTTAGAAGGAAAGAGGTTTTAAGGAGCATTAAAAAAATATTTTTTATTAGAAGTGCCTAGAATATGAAAAGTTACATTCAGTGTTTAAGGTTGTTTAAAAATTGATTACATACAAATTTGTAATCTTTGTTTCAATCATTCTCATCATTCATCATACTCTGAGAAACACACACACATACACACACACAATTTTTTCAAGTAAAATAAAAACCTGTTCTATAGTTGGCTCTTTCATTTTAAAGGAAATGACCCTTGCTGTACTGAAATGAAGCCATCTGAAGACGAGCTTTAAGGCGTTCAGCTTCCACTTCCCGAAAGAAGAGGTCATCATCATTTTTAATTATCATGGCCTGCAATTGCTGAATTTCTTGCTCCATCTTGGATCTCAATTCCCTCTTCATCTTATGTAATGTCTGAAAGAGAATTCAAATTTTTATTTAGTCTTTTGGTTATATCTGCTTTCATCCAAACTTTCTGGGTCAGTAGATAAACTGACAAAAAAGGGAAAAGAATGTGAAGAAGCCCAGAGGATTTCCTTATTTTACTGACAGTAAGAACAATGGGGAAAAAGTTAGAAGTAGACATTAAGTTGTGGGGATGTGAATTTGGAGTATTTCTTCCATTCCCCTTTGGCATGGATAATGGTCTCATTTTCACTCCTTTGCACAAAAGTGTATATAACTTGTCCTGTTAATTACCTTTGTTTGAGCTTTCTCTCTCATTTTGATTTCTTCTCGTTCTTGTGATACAGCTTCTGCTAGCATTTCAAACTGTTTAGAAGGAAGAAACAGCCCTTAATCATCCATTTGAGATTCATTAGTTGAGATTATTTTAAAAGGAACTAGGGCAAAGAATTAAGCTTATGTGTTTCAGGTTGTGGTCAAGTACAAAAGTGTTCCTGTAAAATTCTGATGTTTGAATACTTTTTTCAAAATCATATGGAACCTAAGAGCTTAAGAGTTTATTCTTAAGGCTCAAGACAACTTCTGACATGTAAGAAAGGTTTAATATGTTATGTTATTTGCAAAGTAATTAACAGTGATAGTACCTGATCCTTATAATAGTTTTCCAATGATTGCAGTTCATTCTCATGCAGTTTCTTTTGTTCTTCCCGCTTATCTTTAGCATAATTTCTCAGTTCTTGCAATCTTAACTTTTGAATTTCTAAACCTTCTCTGAAGAGGTTCTTAAATATCTGTCAAAGATAATTATATTAAGAAAAGGAAGTTAACATCCATTTTTCCATTTTTTCCCCCTTTCACACTGTCTCCCCTCATAAGTCCCAAGAAACCCTTGATAAAATGTTTGTCTTTGATGTAAAAGAGATGGCCAAATGACCATTCTTTTTAATAACCTGTTGGCCTTGTTAATAAAATGATTAAATTGCCCCCCCCAAAAGGACTTAATTTAAAAATAATCATAACAATAATAGTTATCATTAATATAACACTTTATATATGCTTTCCTCATTTAATCTACACAACAACCCTGTGAAGAGATACTATTACTATTCCTCTTTTAAAGGATAAGCTAAGTGACTTGTACTCAGGGTTATATAATTATTGTATTGCTGAGTCAGGATTTGAATTCCAATTTTTCTAACTCATCAAGCCACCTGACTTTTAATATTTATAAAGTACTGTATTTATTGTGCACTTCCCATTATGACTGTCTTTCACAAATAGTCATTCTTGCAGGAAAGATCTTGTATATTACTTGGGAACATTGGCTAAATTAGCATGCTGTGATAAAGAATAGGTTATTTGACAAATGACTGTGCATATGCTCATTGGTCTCTCAATTGGAACTGAGAAAAATGATTTTTACATATTAACCAAAGAGCAGTATCTTTCTACTTAAGAATAACTTTAGCTGGCTGAGAGATTATAAAAACCACAAATTCTATTTAAAAATAAAGGTGTAGCACTTTCCTTTTTAAAAAAATAGCTTTTTATTTTTCCAAATACATGCAAAGACAGTTTTCAACATTCACCTTTGCAAAATTTTGTATTCCAAATTTTTCTCCTTCCCTTCCTACCCATAGACTGCAAGCAATCCAATATAGGTTAATAAACATGTGCAATTCTTCTAAATATATCTCACGCTACGCAAAAAAAATCAGATCAAAAAAGACACGAGGAAAAAAACCAAGCAAACAAACAACAAAGGTGAAAATACTATGCTTTAATCCATATTCAGTCTACATTCAGTTCTCTCTCCATCCATCGTAAGTTATTGAAATTGGCTTGAATCAGCTCACTGTTGAAAAGAGCCAAGTCTACAGTTGACCATCACATAATCTTTTTGCAGTATACAATGTGCTCTTGGTTCTGCTTATTTCACTTAGCATCAGTTCATGTAAGTCTCCCTAGGCCTCTCTAAAATCATCCTGCTGATCATTTCTTATAGAACAATAATATTCCATAAAATTCATATACTGTAACTTATTCAGTCATTCCCCAACTGAGGGGCATCCACTCACGTTTCTAGCTTTTTGCCACTACAAAAAAGGCTAACGCTCATTTCTAAAATATATAGAGAACTGACTCAAATTTCTGAGAATACAAGCCATTCTCCAATTGACAAATGATTAAATAAATTTGGAACACAAAGTTTTGTGAGGGTGAATATCTTTGCATGTATTTTGAAAAATAAAAAGTTGTTATTATAAAAGAAAAAAAGAAAAAGAAAACTATCATGCTTTCTCTTACAATTAAAACTGTTGTCCCACAGCTCTTAGGATTCTATATTACAAGAACTTTGTAAAATATAATGTACCTGTCTTTTCAACACAGGTGATTTTCTCTTTTCATTATGTAGCTGACAAGAGGAAAACCCTAAGAAGTAATCTTAAATCAATTGTTGTAACTTCCTCAACTTTACAGATGAGGAGAGAGGGATCCAAAAAGGTAATAAGACTTAAATCTCTGTAATCATCCAAGTATTAAATAATGCTGGGATTTTAACCCAGATCCTCTACCTTTAAATCCAGGGTTTTTTACTATATCACACTGCTAACCCAGCTCATTTGACAGCTAAAGGTCCTAGAATCCAAAAGAAGTGGCTTTTGCTATTATAACAAGCAGTGAAATCGTTGGACAGACATAATGAATGACTTCTAAATTAACAAATGTATTAAACTTTTGATTTTATTTTAATTAATAAATCAATAAAGTTAAAGTGAAATCTCGACTCTGTGATTTTTTGCCTTTTAATCTACCTATAAAGTACAGTTATTTACACTCCAAAAAATGCTGTAAAATTAACAATGATGAATCGGGAATTTTAAGGTTAACACTACAAACGAAAAAAAAATTTAGAGAGGTGGGTTTCTGAGTAGAGCTGGACGATGAAATATTCTGATCTTCATGAAGCTTTAGAGTACTCTTGCTTCTCAACATATACCATCAGCTTCTAGGTTATCATATGAAGAGTTTCTAGGAATTGAGGGTCTTACTTGGATTTTCTACATACATATATGGAGCAATGTGTATGTGTGTATATGCATATACACACACCGGTGGGAATAAATAACACACACACACACATACACACAGAAGTATCAGTGGACACAAAATATTTCAAAAAGAATCAAACAGTAGCCTTCCTTCAACTAACATCATGGCATATTAGAAACTGAGGTAGGGGGAGAAAGAGAGCATTAAAGTAACATTTACTTACCATTTCTTCACGTGTCCGTGCTCGCATCATTTTTGCATGTAACTGAATTCTATAGTCCTCATAATATTTTTTGGCTCGAATGATTTGCTGTCGTCTCTCTTTTATTTTCATCTGAGCTGCCTTCTGCCTACACATGCGTTCCTTAAAATCTTGCTAAGGGAAAAAAAAAAAAAGTTTCAAAGGGTTACTTTTTTTTTTTGCTAAGCCAATTGGAATTAAGTGACTTGCCTAGGGTCATACAGCTAGAAAGTGTTAAGTGTCTGAGACCAGATTTGAACTCAGGTCCTCCTGACTTCAGGGCTGGTGCTCTATCCACTGCACTACTTAGCTGGCCCAAAGGGTTACTTTTTGAAGAAGGTTCCAAAATTTCCAAATGTCTCTCACTTTCTGCTACCTTGTTCCTACTCTATACCATATCTATGTTTATCTTTACCTAATAATGATTCGAGATGCTATTTCACTAAAGCTTAGAGTTTGACTAGATACTTTCTCAAGTTCCTTCCAATTTTCACCCAATACAGAAATCACTGTTCTCAATGAAAAGATTTCATCCATAACCACTATTTTGTTTTTGGTCTACTCTATTTAAATCCTTCTATATACTAATTACTATAACTCCTGCCCTCTGGAACAATACAACTTAAGTTTATTTCATGACTTCTCTTCAAATATTAAGAAGAAGCCCTCATTGAGCCTTAACACAAAACAACTCAAATGCCTTTTACCTGTGTTCACATGGAATGGTTTCTAGAGCCTTTACCATCCTAGTAAAGATTGTACCGATGTGATGATGTACTTTTAAAAATGTAAACACTGAGAAATGAGTAATGTTTTATATTACAAGCATGAGGTATCTATGATTTCCTATATTCTGACCATTACACCTTACCATAAGGTTGTTTCTACAACTCAAAAGCAGGCTTAGTCCATGTTTTACAATTTTATCCAAATTCTTTTCTGAAATTAGGATACATTTCATTTTGGCTCAACATATCAAACCTCATTAGGAAAAAAAAAGGTGGGGGGGAGAGAGACAGAGCCAAAATGACAGAGTAAAGGCAGGAAAACTCACTGTGCCCTCCCCCAGGTGCTCCAAAATCTTTTAAATAATGCCTCTAAACAAATTTTATAGTTATCAGAACACACAAAAAGACAGAGTAAAATAATTTTCTAGCCAGACAACTTAGAGGTTTTGCAGGAAAGGTCTGTGTCACTAGGATGGAAGTACAGTAGCAGTTATAGGGAGTATAGACAGAGGAAACAGGTGTGAGTGGAATATGAAGGGATAAGGGGTGAGAGAGGAATGTGTTGGGAGAATGGGAAGGGGAGAGGTAGAATGATGAAAATTATCTGCCATAAAAGAGGCAAGAAAAAGCTTTTACAGTAGAGGATAGGAAGAGTGAGTGAAACTTATTGTCATCAGAACTGGCTCAAAGAGGAAACATCTTACCTTCAAGGAAAGTAGGAGGGGAAGGGGATATAGGAAGGGGGGGAAAAATAGGGGGCATACTGGGGAAGGGAGTGGTCAATTGCAACTCATTTTTGAGGAGGGACAGGGTGAAAGAAGAGAGAAAATAGGATAAAAGGGGGGGGGAAGAATACAATTAGCAATAGAAATTGTAAAAAGAATTTTGGATCAAGTTGCTCTGATAAGGCCTCATTTCTCAAACATATAGGAAACTGAGCCAAATTTATAAAAATAAGACTTATTACCCAATTGATAAATGATGCAAAGAACTGAACAATGCCCAAAGAGCTATAAAATCATGCATATCCTTTGACCCAACAATGCCACCACTAGGCATGAATCCCAAAAGAGATTTTGGGGGGGGGAGGGGGAAAGGGACCTATGTATGTACAAGAGTATTTATGGCAGCTCTTTTCTCAGGGTAAGGATGGGGGGATGTCCATCACTTGAGGAGTGGCTGAATATGTGATGGAATATTATTGTTCTATGGGAAAAGCTGAGCAGGATGTTCTCAGAAAAACCTAGGAAGTCCTTCATGAATTCAAGTAAAGTGAAATGTACTGTGTATAAAGTAATAGTAAGTGATCAGTTGTGAATGAGTTTGCTATTCTCAGCAATGCAGTGGTCCATGATTATGAAGGATTTATGATAAAAAGTATTATCCAAAGCCAGAGAAGGAACTGATTGTTTCTGAATGCAGATTGAAGTATATGTAATCTTTTTTTTTTATTATTTTTTTTTTAAGGGAGGGAGATCTGTTTCCTTTCACAGCATAACTTCAAATGCTTTCTTAATGGGAGTTGGGGGTAGGGAAAAGAGGGAAAATCTGGAACTTAAAAGTTTAAAAGAACCAAATTTCTTTGGATGTAACTGGGGGAAAATTAAATATTTTTTAAAAGAAAATGTTTTAATTTACTGTAAATTTTTTAGTGTACACATGACTCTCTGTGAATTACTATATTCTTTTTTAAGTGTTTATAAATCCCTTGTTTAATAGTAAACTACATTCTTGCTAGGCTTATTATAGTTTATAATTTTAAGAAACCACCATTTTCTTTCTTTCTTCTTTGCAAATAGGAACAATTCTGTTTATCTCCTGGTTTTTGGCACTTCACCTGAATGACATGATTTCTCATCAATAGCTACAAATTACATTTATCATCTATTAATGTCTTGGAAATAATCTGTGCCTAGAACTATTATTTCCCTTTAAACAACAAAATGCTTTTATATTACCTCTATACCTTATCTTAGGTTTGAGTTCCTTCTTCACTAGGATTACCCTAATACTTCCAACATGAAGTTTCCTCCTTGCTAAAAAGATGGAAGAAAATGGATGGAGATGAAGAGCCCTACCTCCTGCAGTCTGTTAACTTTGTAATATCTAGTAATAACCAGCACTTACATAGCACTTTAAGGTTTATAAAGTGCTATACTTAGGCTATCTCACTTGATCCTCACAACAACTCTACAGGGTAGGTATCATTATTATCCCCATGTTACAGCTGAGGGACTTGTAGCACAAAGAGGGCAGATTAAATGACTTGTCCAGGATCACCCAGCCAGAATGTCTGAGGAAAGATTCAAACTCAGAATTCTTGCTCATTGTGCCATCTAATTGCCACATCTACTCCAAACTGACTAGTAATAATCCTATATATGGATAGGACTTAGAAACTATGTTTTTCTGTTTTTAACATGAGCCAGAGGTTTGTTCTGTTTTTCTTAAGTCTCTCTCTTTTACCATGAAAAGGGGCTGGAGGGTGGCATGAGGGGATGAACATGAGGGATAAGATAATCCCATTTATTCTTTAATGGTTCTACCAAATTCTACAAATATGTACTATGTATAACAGAAAATGCATTCTTCTATAAATA
Source organism: Myrmecobius fasciatus (assembly GCA_023553655.1). Taxonomy (NCBI): domain Eukaryota; kingdom Metazoa; phylum Chordata; class Mammalia; order Dasyuromorphia; family Myrmecobiidae; genus Myrmecobius; species Myrmecobius fasciatus. The sequence goes on along the minus strand of JAJPUD010003710.1, from coordinate 11,420 downwards.
GTATTGGTGAGTATTTCCCCCTAACTTACCAGTCTCTTATTATGCTCATGTTCTTTCTTAACAATTTCAGCAAGGAAATCATGTCTTCTTAATGCTTCTTCAATCTGGATATTAAATGGAAGAAATGGGTTTTAATGCTGAAACTTAAGAACCCCAGTATATGTTCTCCTTGGGCTATTCTTCAGTAGAATTACTGCCCACACTAGTTGGCTTTTTAGTTTAAAAAGAAAAAACTTTTATGACAGAAACTCACTTTAAATTGGAATTTCTTCTTTGATTGTTCCACTCCAAATGTCACCTTTCTCAGCTGTTCAGTTTGAAAGAGCTGTTGTTTCCACATTTTCTCAAGTGTTTGGCCAGAAATGTGAAGGTATGGAAACTCTTCCAGAAGCAAGGGCAAAAGATTGTCATCCTTTATTTTCACTGAAATATGAAAATGAATGCAATGAAAGTATGAAGTGGCAAACTGCTCTTATCCCTACTTCTATTTTAGTGATGTCTTGTGGATTAAGGTACATACTTTTCTAATATCTACTTAACTCCTAATGTTACCATGTCCCTGTTAGTGATGGCTGGGCTATTGTGGTAGAGACCATTTTCGGCTCATCTTTTTTGGAGTTACACAAAGCAAGCAAGGGACCTAACTAAGGATTTTTGTAAGTCTACTTTATCATTGTGGCGAATAAAATCAGGGCCTTAACTTTTTGGAACAAAGAGCATTCTAGCTATCTCTGTGGCAAGCATGGTTTTTCCTTGTATTTAGAAATAAAAGCACAAGCTCCCAATAAAATCCTGGACAGGGAAACGGGAAGATTGCTTGGGGATTTCCTTCTTTCTTCACTAGTTTTCTGGAACCCAAGATGAGGTGATCTAGGGTAAAAAAAAGTGTCTTGAGTCCAAATTCAGAGTATTGAAGAAGAGTGATTGGTCTTTCAATTTGCTCTTAAGTGTTTCAGGATTCTTTTTCTCGTCTATTATTTAAGAATATTCCCTTCCACAAGATGTAAATGAAAAAAGAGGAAAAAAATCTTCAGTTGACTGGTATGCTGATTTCATTCTTGAATTTGTGAGGTTTTCTGTACACTTTCAAATGATGCCCTTTTCCAGCAAATACAATTTTATGGTCCTTACATGGAACTCCTTTCTTTGCCTTTGTGATGTTCCTTCTTGGAACCCAATGACTGTGTTTGAGATTCCAAGGTATTTTTTTTTTAGAATAAACTTTCACAGGCTGATAAGTTTTTGGAGGTCTTTTCTGGATATTTTCTTTGTATTCTTGTTCCTTAAAGGCAAATGGAAAATAGTTATGGAGAGGGTAACCTTAAAGTAGATAAGAGAATATCAGCCCTTATAAAATAGGGATCCTCAGATAATATTAATTTTGAAATATATAATGGAAATAACAAAACATATAAAACTTTAATATTTATGAAATACTTTCCCCAAGATAATATTGTGGCATAGGCTCTGCAAATTACCTTTAGTCCCATTTTACAGGCCTTGCTCATGATCACACAGCCATTAATATTAGACCTTTCCCCTGACCCCTGGGAAGAATAGTCCTGGCATAGAACTGGCAAGGTTCAAAAAGAATAGGGGCTGTATCAATCTGGCAGATGTGTGTCTTAGTATTTCAGGCAGGTGAGATGAGTTAGAGGAAAATCTTTTCCCTAAAGAGCTAATAAATAAGCTACCTTTGGAAGTGTTTTTTCTTCTCTTTTCAAAGTCCCTGTTTGTTCCTATCAATGTTAACTCACTCCAGTCTTACAAACTGCTTTTCCTACCATGATCCTGTGTTGTGCTTAAGATTTACAAAGACTATATGATTTGTCAAGAAATGCACAACCATAAATAAAAAAGACAGGTCCTAAACTCGGGTCTTCTGGGACTCTAGTGCTTCTTTCACTTGCAGAATACCATTTGGCCCAATGTATGTTCATTATATTCAAATGCCTTCATCCCAACTAAAAATCTTAGCTTACTGTTACTTCCTGGTCTTTATTTGGTACCAGAAGTTCACTTCCTTCTTGAATTTCACTTCTGTGCAACTGCTTTTCAAATGTATCAGCTAACACCTATAAAAAAAGCAAAGTTCCAAAGATGTAAAACATAATAGTCAAGCTAATAAAAAACGAGGGGTTGGGAGGTAGGATTTATTCAGTATTGATTAGGCTCTTAAGCAAACAAACAGCTCTCTATATTCTAAATATATGTATATCCCCCTAAGGGACAGCTTGATAGTCTACCTGACCCTTTTGTAGTATTTTACACTATTAACTTTGATACCTTCATCCATGATTCTGTTATTGTGAACAATTTTCTTCTCAGGATCAGTTCATGTAAGTCTTTCCAAGTTATTCTGAAGGCATTTTGCAGATCATTTTTTACAACATTTTTATAACAGCATTCCATTATAGTCATATACCACAAATTGTTCAGCCATTCCCCAAGTTAATGAGCATTCCCCCCAATTTCCAATTCTTCGCCATCATCTATGATAGAAGAATACAATGGCTCATTTCTCTGATCATTCCTTGGTCTTCCCTTTGAGGCGCCTTAACCCATCCTCTGTTCCTCAACCATGAGTGTACTTCTAGTGTACTTTCTTCTATTCTCTCCTTAGGCAATCTAAATTTAATTCCAACTCTGTGCAACTGATTCAATTATTTTTCTACCTCTATTAGAGAAATATGAAACAAAATTGATTTCTGATTCTGGAGGAGAGAGGGGGAGAGAATGCATATGTGAGAGAAATGCTGGGAGGGAGATAAACAAGAAAGCTTCACAAAGGAAATAGCATTTAAATTACATTTTGAGTGATGGCAAAGAATTTAACAAGTGAAAGGAGCACAGCAGAGTCTGGAAAAACACAAAGAAAAGGGCATGACCTTTTCTTCAAAAACTCAAAGAGAGAAAAATAGGATGTATCAGTCTCTATTGAGGTATCAGTTCTTTCTGATAGATGGATAGCATTTTTTATCATGATGTTTTGGGATTGTCTTGAATCACTGTATTGCTGAAAACAGCTAAATTATTCACAATTGTTCACTGCACAATATTGCTGTTACTATTTACAATGTTTTCCTGGTTGTGCTTACTTCACTTTGTATAAGTTCATTAAGTTCTTCCCAGATTTTCTTGAAATCATCCTGTTCATCATTTCTTATAGCACAATAATATTCCATATATCACATTGTTTTGCCATTCCCTAATTTCAATTTCCAATTCTTAGCCACCACAAAAATACATATTTCTTTACAAATTTAATATAAATTTTAAAATACAAATTTTGTAAAAGTTTCTTTCCTCTTTTTTGGGGGGGAGAGGGGGAAGCAGATCTTTCTGACATACAAAACTAGTAGTGCTATTGTCAGATCAAAGGTATGCAGAGTTTGACAGTCCTTTGAATATAGCCCCAAATTGCTCTCCAAAATAGTTGAATTGGTTCATGACTGCACAAAATAATACAATAGCAGTTTTGCAACACCCCCTCTATCATTTATCATTTTCCTTTTCTGTCAATTAACCAATCTAATAGGTATAAGGTGGTACTTCAGAGTTGTTTCAATTTGCATTTCTCTAATCAATAGTAATTTAATAGCCCATTTAGAACTTAGAATTTAATAGAATAGAAAATAAAAATATTCTTTTACATGACTATAGATAGCTTTGATTTCTTCTAACTGCTTGTTCATATCCTTTGACCTTTCATCAAATTGGGAAATGACGTATTGTAAATTTGACTCAGTTCTCTATATATTTGAGAAATAAGAACTTTATCAGAGATACTTGCTGTATAATTTACTACTCCCTCCAGTTTTCTGTTTTCCTTCTAATTTTGTTTTTTTGAAAATCAAAATTATCCATTTTACATTTTGTAATGTTCTCTATATATTTTGCTTGGTCCTAAATTCTTCCCTTATTGATAATCTAAATATATGCTTTCTTTCATAGATTTAGTATGTGCTTTCTTAATTTGCTTTTGGCATCACCCATATATCTAATTTGGCCTTATCTTGGTATAAAGTAGGAAATACCTGGTTTGTCGTACTGTTTTCCATTTTGTCCCAACAGTTCTTGTTTTATTTACTGTAATATACTGTCTATCCCACTGACCTACTGCTCTATTTCTTAGCTTGTTTATTTACCTGTACCTGATTATTTAGATTACCACTTTGAAATATAGTTTCAGATATGGTATAACTAGGTGAATGGCCTGTTTAATTTTTTATTTCTTGATTTCTCAGCAAGCATTTGACAATATTGCTCGCTCTCTCAGGTTCAATTTTCTATGTAAGAGAGTGCTAAAACCTATCTATCTAGTCCGAGTCTCTTCCTTGAGCTCCAGTCCACCCCATATCATTAAAAGTCTACTGAACACCTCTAATTTTATTTTATTTTATTTATTTTTTATTAAAACTTTTTATTTGCAAAATATATGTATGAGTAATTCTTCAACATTAACCCTTGCAAAGCTTTCCCTTACAAATTTCCCCCCCTACTCCCCACCTCTACCCTAGATGGCAGGATATCCACTATATGTTGATTATGTTAAAATACTTGACAAATCAAATATATATATGTATACGTATTTCCACACTTATCATTGTTGTGCAAGAAAAATCGTATCTATAAGAAAAAAAAATCAGAGAAAGGAAACATAATGCAAGCAAACATCAATAGAGATAATGAAAATGTTATGTTGTGGTCCACAGTTCATATCCCTCTCTCTGGGTGTATATGGCTTTCTTCACTGAACAATCGGAACTGGTTTGAAACATTTCATTGTTCAAGAGAGCCATGTCCATCAGAACTGATCATCATATAGTATTGTTGTTGCCGTGTATAATGATCTTCTGTTTCTGCTCATTTCACTCAGCATCAGTTCATGCAAGTGTCTCCAGGCCTCTCTGAAATCATTCTGCTGGTCGTTTCTTATAGAACAATAATATTCTATAACATTCATATACCATAATTAATTCAGCCATTCTCCAATTGATGGGCATCCATTCAGTTTCTAGTTTCTAGCCACTATAAAAAGGTCTGCCACAAACATTCTTGCACATGTGGGGCCCTTTCCTTCTTTTAAGATCTCTTTGGGAAACAGGCCCAATAGAAACATTGCTGGGTCAAAGGGTATGCACAGTTTGATAACTCTTTGAGCATAGTTCCAAATTGCTCTCCAGAATGGCTGGATCCGTTCACAGTTCCACCAACAATGCATCAGTGTCCCAGCTTTCCCACATCCCCTCCAAGATTCGTCATTATCTTTTTGTGTCATCTTAGCCAATCTGACAGGTGTGTAGTGGTACCTCAGAGTTGTCTTAATTTGCATTTCTCTGATCAATAGTGATTTGGAGCACCTTTTCATACGACTACAAATAGTTTTAATTTCATCCTCTGAAAACTGTTCATATCCTCTGATAATTTATCAATAGGAGAATGGCTTGAATTCTTATGAGAATTCTCTATACATTTTGGAAATGAGGCCTTTATCAGAACCCTTAAATGTAAAGATGATTTCCCAATTTATTGCTTCCCTCCTAATCTTGACTGCATTGGTTTTGTTTGTACAAAAACTTTTTAACTTAATATAGTCAAAATTATCTGTCTGGTGTTTAGTTAAGAGTTCCAGTTCTTCTTTGGACATAAATTTATTCCTTCTCCACAGGTCTGAGAGGTAAACTATACTATGTTCCTCTAATTTACTTATAATATCACTCTTCATATCCAAATCATGAACCCATTTAGATCTTATCTTGGTATGTGGGAACACCTAATTTTAACACATTCAAAACAACTCATTATTCCCCACTCAGCCATATCTCTTCATCCTAATTTTCCTAATTCTTTCATGGTGCCATCATCCTTCCAGCTAACCAGACCTGCAACCTTAAAATCATCTTCAATTCACTCTTTCACCTCATATATCCAATCTGTTGCCAAATCTAGTTTCACAGCATTTATTTTTATCTTTCCCCTCTGCTGATGAAACTAGCTAACTATTCTCAATTTAGGAGAATGACCACTCTATAGCATGACATCTCTCAAATGGTTGGCTTCCAAGGTTTTTCCCCAACCATACAAACTGGCACCCTATTCATAAATTAATTTTTTATTATATATTATCTTTCTCCTTTTCTGCTTTCCTTCATTGATTCTTCCTTTTCTTCCTACTTCCTATTTGGAGGCATAGCCAGAGCTGAGTTCTTATTTTCCTCTTCCTCTAGGATTTATTTATATCATATCTATTACGTTGCTGACTTCCAAATCTATGTTTACCCTGACTTTTTATTTAAGCTATAGTCCCTTAAAGTATTCTCTATTTTAGTACTTTGTTCAAAAAAAAATTCATCATTCCTAAGCTTGTTGCTCTCTTCCAAGTTCCCATTTCTACCACTTTTTTAATTACCCAAATTAGAAACTTTGGAATCATGTCTGGATGATATAAAGAAGGGATGAGTCAATCCTATCAATGATTCTCTTTTTTCCTTTTCCTTTATTAACCTAATGCAGATGTTACAATCATCTCCTAAACAAATTACTACTAAAAGAACGCCCTACCATATCTATCCAACTTGTGAAGAACATTGTTATAAACAAGGCCAGAATACTAATCCTCCTAAATACTTTCATGTCACATCGCTCTTCAATATCTTTTGATAGTTACAGCATCAAAGACAATATCCTCTCCATGCCTCCATAAACCTATTTTACTTCCAAATATAAGTGCATTGGATCCAAACTATTCATTTGTGTATTTACTTATATGTGCCATTTTCAGATGGAGTGGGATACTTTATTTCTGAAAAATTACCCCTAAAGACCATGCCTATAGTTCGTATCTGTCAGTTTTGTTCACATCCAATTTCTATCACAATACAATCATTTTCTTCACTCCAAAATTACCTCATTCATTCTTTGTTAAGACTACTTATCTGACCAAGCTTTCCTTAACTTTGTATCTCACAGAGGACTTCAGAGCATGCTGAATAAGGACATTTAATCAATGCGTAGTGAATTGCACAGAAAGTGAAGATCCAATCTAAGTTGCACTTCATTCAGGAAGCTTTCTTGACATTTTAGTTCACAACGATCTCTTTTCTAATATCCCATTGTAGACAGTATTGTATGGGTATTACGCATTTGTAATCAATTATGTCATATATAATTCTCTAAATTTTTTCATGTGTATAATTGCTAACTGTCCAAAAGATTAAGTTCATGAATGTAAGATTGTGTTAAGTACTTAAAAAAAATTATATACAGTGCTGTGTACACTGTAGGCATTTAATAAATAATAACTAAATTGCCTACCTTTCAATATAAAGAAGTCAGATGCAAAAGATACCAATCAAAATTCTTTTTAAGTATGTGGCTATCACTTACCTTTGCTCGAAATCGTCGCAGATCTGATTCATTCTGTTTTTGTCTTCTTAATTTCTCCACTTGGAACTGTCTGCCTCTCTTAGATAGCCCTGTAAATGACAAAAAAAAAATATGACCTTAACATTTTCTTCAAGAATAGAGGAAATGGGATATATAAGGTTCTCTTCTTATGACCAAGATTGTGATAACATAGGTATGAGCAATAAATTCTTTTTACCAGAAATGTCATTGGAATGCCAAGCCTTTTGATTCAAGGAACGGGAAAAATGGATTAATACATTGGATCCTAATCTTTTATGAACTTAGTTTAAATGTGTTTACACAGTTCCTTTGTGATGAACTTGACCTCAGAGCAGGAAGCAAAAGAAATAAAAAATGGGTTACTTATCTGGTTAGGGAACAAAAACATCCTCCTAAAAGGCTTTGAACACTTGCAAAATAACATTTTCTTTTTCATTCCTTTATGTCAGTTAACCCTATAAGCTGCTTTTCAAAGCCTTTACTTCTGTTTATTTGTGCATTTATCTATTCACTAGTATGCCATCCTGTGGTGAAAGTATGGAATAGCAAACTTAAAAAAGAAACCCCAGAAATCTAAATATAGTGGGAATGGGTTACTAGAATGATTTTTATGCATGATAAATGTAATGAGAAAGAAAAGATCTTGAGTTTATACTTCCCTTGAACTCTCACCTTAAAAGCTTACAAATCATCCCCCAAAGTCAAGGAAAACAAGAAATTATGCCAAATATTTAATGTATATACTAGTGATTTGACATATAATTGACAATAATTTGACATAATGCATATATTAGTGATTATAACACATTGTAGTTATATCTTACATATAGCATATGTCTGCTTTAAGATTCATTGTGATTTCATAAATTATCAGTGTGTACTTTTGTACAGTGTTTGCTTTTACAACATCTATGGTCTCATATGTATCTGTATCTACCTATGTATGTATATGTATATATTTTTTATACCATATTTATACCATATTTTTCAACTATATAGATATAATATCTGCATTTTCAGATATTATATCTATATAGTTGAAAAATATGGTATAAAGGAGTGATGTTAATATAGCAAGGCTTCCTGAAGACTAAGTTGGACCAACTTTTGGTATTTAATATTTTTATTTTTCCCAGTTAAATTTAAACAATTTTTAAAATTTGTTTTCAAAACTCTGAATGTCAGATTTTCTCCTTCCTCACTCCCACTCCTTCATTAAGAAAGGCACATGTGAAGTTATGCAAAACATTTCCATAAAAGTCATGTTATGAAAGAAAATAGACCCCCCCTCCAAAAGATCACCTTTAAGTAAATTAAAGTTTTAAAAAGAGTATACTTCAATTTGTATTCAGATAATATCAGTTCTTTCTCTGGGTTGGACTGTGTTTTTCATCCTAGGTCCTTCAGCGTAGTCTTGGATCATTGTATTGGTGAGAATAGCAAAGTCATTCATCACTGATCATCCCACAACATTGCTATTACTTTGAACATAGTACATTGCGCTTTGCTTGAGTTCATAGAAGACTTTCCAGGTTTTTCTGAGAGAATCCTGCTCATCATTTTCCAAAGAACTATGATATCTCTTCATAATCACATCCCACAATTTATTCAGCCTTTCCCCAATTGATGGGTATCCCTTCAATTTTCAATTCTTTGCCCTGAAAGCTGCTATACATATTTCTGAACATATACGTCCTTTATTTATTTATTTTTTTTTTGGCTGAGGCAATTGGGATTAAGTGACTTGCCCAGGGTCACATGGCTAGGAAGTGTTAAGTGTTTGAAGTCAAATTTGAACTCAGGTCCTCATGACTCAGGGCTGGTGCTCTATCCACTGCGCCACCTAGCTGCCCCTCTATATGTCCTTTATTGAACCAACTTTTTAAAGTGAAAGGCAGATATTAGCAAAGGGGAGGAAAGAAGGTTGTTCTTAAGTGTGTAGCCATCACTTACCTTTTTTTAGCTTCTTAGACTGTGGTTCATTACTTCTTATGGAGTCTTATGAATGAGGGGACTATGAAATGATAATTTATTATTAGTAAATATTTGATTTGTGTATCTATTTATCTATATATCTGGAATCATGTAAAAATTTCTTGGATGAGAAGAGGTCGCAAGTGGAAAAATCTAAGAAGCCCCGATCTAGGCAAATTAAAGAGTGTACTTGTGTTCTAAAATCTAGAACAAGCAACTAGATTTTTCTGATAAAACTGGTATCCTACTTTCATATGAAACAAGAATAGAAATCAGATGGAAACAGGACAGAACCATTTCAAATTTGATGAAGACTGTAGAAGATTGGACAATACTGTCATTCCAGAACTTATCTAGACAAGACTGTTTACCTGGGTAAGACTTCTTTAGCAGTTCGTTGATAGTATCACTGCACAGAAAAGATACATCATCATCATCTTTAATCTCTTCTTTGCCTTTAGTCTTTGAACTCAGGGCATTTCTTAACATCTAATGAGAGAATTTTTTTTTTTTTAGTATCTTTAATTTATCACATCAAAATAAAACCGAAAAAAGCTGGAATAAAGAGAAGTAAATCTTTCTAAAAGTTTTAATAAATGACATGGATATTTAAGAATTAAAAACAAATATAAAATATTCACAGGTTCAATCAATGAACATTTATTATGTGCTTACTACTTGACAGGCACTGTGGCAGGCCTTAAGAATACAAAGATAGGGGCGAAGCCAAGATGGTGAACTGCAGACAGCTTTCTCTGTGAGCTCCTGAGTCCTTCCCTCAGACCCAGACAAATTGAGCCTCCGAACTGGTTTTGGAGTGAGGGCTCCACCAAACACTTGGACTACAACGCACTTCTATCAAAAATCTACCTTGAAAGAACTCCGGAGAAGGTTAGCCTCAAGGGAATCGGCCGCTAGCCCCGATCAGACACCAGCGTGCCTGAGGTGGAAGTCGGCCTACGACAGAGGCGGATTTTAGGCACCCAGGAAGTCCCTGGGAGATGCCTGGGCCACTTTGCTCTGCTTGTGGGCAGGTGCTTTGGCAGATCTGCCTTTGGTAAAGGGTGGATTGAGAGCAGCTGAAAACGTGGTCCTAGTGCAGATCTAGCCCGACCAGCCTCAGACTGGAAGTCAACTTGGCAAACTGCCCCAGGGCAAATTGAAACTGCGGCAGCATTCCCTGCTGGTGACTGATACCTCAGCTCAAAAGCATGAGTAAGAAGCAGAAGAGAGCTCTCACCATAAACAGCTTCTACAGAGAGAAAGTAAAGCAGTCCCCAGATCCTGAGATTCTGAAAACAATCCCAGATGAAGCCACAAAGGCGGACTTAAGCTGGTCTCCCTTTCAGAAGGCTTACCTGGAAGATTTCATAAAGAATCTCAAAAGAGAGCTAGAAGAAGAATGGGGAAATAAATTGAGATCAGTGCAACAGAGATATCAAAAACTGAAAAACAGGACTGGCAAATTGGAAAAAGAAAACAATTCACTGAAAAACAAAATTGGTGAATTGGAAAAAGACAACAATTATAGAAAAATAAAATTGGTGAATTGGAAAAAATCACCAATTCACTGGAAAATAAAAATGGTGAATTGGAAAAAGACAATTCACTGAAAAATAAAACGGGCAAAATGGAAAAAGAATGCATTGAATCAAGAAATTCAACTGGCCAGCTACAAAAGTAGCTAAAAAAGATAACTGAAGGAAATAATGCTTTAAAAATTAAAATTGAACAAATAGAAGTAAATGACTCAATAAGACTTCAAGAATCAGTCAAACAAAAACAAAAAAATGAAAAAATAGAAGAAAATATGAAATATCTCCTAGGAAAAACAACTGACTTGGAAAACAGATCCAGGAGAGACAATCTAAGGATTATCGAACTCCCGGAAAGCCACGATGAAAAAAAGAACTTTGATGCTATCTTCCAGGAAACCATGAAAGAGAATTGCCCTGATGTGTTAGAATCAGAAGGCAAAACTGGCATTGAAAGAATTCACTGATTACCTTCTGAAAGAGACCCCAAAATTAAAACCC